>JAJJWW010008446.1:0-423942 GCA_023531295.1 Papaver armeniacum
CTAGTTTGAATGAATCTTATATCAGAAGAGAATATTCTCAAGCATAAACAAACTAGGTGCAATCAAAGTTCAACAACCATTAGTCAATCAAATCAATCAAAAACTAATAATAAACCGCAATTATCTAGTTTCCCACCAACGGTACTAATAGATCTTCTCAATCCTAAAGAAGTCTTTAAACTGAGTGTCCGTAAAAGATTTCGCCTAAATAGGTTACATTCCTCTCCGAATAGGCGGCTCCACCAGTAACAACACAACTAGGTAGTTTTGCTTTCTCTGAGGATTAGTTTGCTAGAATGCAAACTTTGATATTTATAGACCAAGGAAGATTGGACACCAAGGAATTTCCAAAACAGAAAATATTCTCAAGATATGCAATATATTCCAAATTTGGTTTCCATAGTTCCTGGAAATGCTTTGTCCAAACATTGACTGAAAATCTCTAAGAAAATCTCCAACTAGTAAATGCACATTACTAATTTTTATTTTCCAAAAATAAAATTAAAAACCTTAATTAAAAGATTCTCAACTTATTTTTTTCGATCCGGGATTTTTCCTTTAGCTATTAAGGAATATCTTTGAACAATAAAAGATAAGCGTTACTGTTTATGGGTGAAAACTATTCCTGTATAATTTGGTAATTTGGGGTGTGGATGAGGAATGAATCTAAACCTTAAACAAATGCACTGCGCGGTGAGTGCTTGTAGATTCGATAGATCAATCTGTGCAAGTCCGGCCTAAGGAGGAGAACCTATTTATACAAGTCATTGAGCCTTATTCACGTTTCTCGTGGGAAGTGGAGGAAGTGGAGTGATGGAGTAGTGGAGTTGTGCGTCGGTGCCACACCACCCGGTCACCCACTTCTCTGTTCATCTCTCTAACCGTCCATGACTTTCTCGACACGTTCTTGGATGGCACAGACGCGCACGACGTAAACCGCAGGACTGATACCTGATGTATCCGGTCATTTGTGACATGATTGATGTACCGAATGTGTGGATCGTGGATCCACGAAAGATAGCATGTAATGATGAATTGAATAACTGTGTTATTCAGGAAGTCGATACTTATGAAGTATCGTGTGTATTTTATGCAGGTGTATCGCATCATGGTGTGGTAAAGTGATGGGTAATGACTCCTCACTTTGACCAAATAACTCCTTGACCAGGGTTGTATAACCAAGGGGTGAAGTTGGACGGATGATATGATCTTTGAGACACTCATCTGCCAATCGTTAATGAATATTAGGGTTTTGAAGAGGTGCGCAAGCATCACTCTTTAGCTTGGTCGAAACCAAGCATGGAAAGGATTTGAGAGGGCCGACCGGGCATGCGTGTAGACAAGATGCCGGTGTGCACCCATACCTCACCTGTCCCATGAAGGCGCGATCTAGGCCACTCAATTTGACCGGTAAAGTTTAGTGATTTGAGATCGGTTTGCGGCAGAAATTGATCATAAAGGCGCGCATCATGTTTTTCCGGCCAAGCGTTCCAAGATGACCTAACTTGGTGGGTCTTGGTCGATGGGTTTGACGTGAAGATGGCATGCTGGTGTTCATGCCTATACCCTGAATATCCCATGAAAACGTGATCCATCCATCCAAATAAATGGCCGAATTGAGCGGTCGAGATCGTTCGTAGTTTGGAGGCGCGCCATGCTAGTTTGGACGCTGCTTTGATTAACCAGCATGATATGCCTTGGCCGAACACATGAGGAGGTAGATGGGCCCACAGTGGTCATTGTATGACCGGCCCTTGCTTAATCTAATCTGCGGACCCTCCATTCGTGCCAGGAGAGAAGATGGACGCGCGTGATGACTTGAAACCCTAATTTTGGCTTTCAAGCCGTAAGCGTCATTTCTTGTTTGGGTGATGATTTTGTCACAGGCCAAACATTATTGGTCTTGACCGATTGGTCAAGTGTGTGGCAGACCTGGTGATCGTGTTGACATGCTCGGGGCTTTTGAGTCTACATCTACACCCTCCATCTATACCGCCAAGATGGATGGTTGAGGACGCTTTGCACACATGTAATATGCCGCAAACCCTTAATTTAGGTTTTCCGTCCATAATGCTTGGTATGAACGGTTTCTTTCAAGTTAGAGCCAATGACCGACCATGCGGGGTCGGCCGTGGGTATTCCATACCGCTTGGGGTGATGGAATTGATCCGGGGTCATCCAATCATGCTTATGGAGTTGATGATCGTTTATCAGATCATATCCGGATCGATACTTGGCTACCCGATGCTCAATCGCTAGTATAACACACCGAGGGGGGACCAATCTGCTAGTATAACACACCGAGAGGGGCTCAAGCAGTATAACACACCGAGAGTCACAGACGGGTATTTTGTACATGGTTTCATTATAGTGTTGAGGTTCGTGCTACTTCAGTGAAGAGTAACACTTACCGTCATGCCACACCGATAATGAGTACGGAAATATAACGATATGAAATCACAGGAAGGGATTGTTGCCACATGCTCCAACCTCGGAGGAATTTCATGTATTCAGAATGGGATTGTTGCTACATGCTCCATTCTTGGTGAATTAAGTGAGGAGTATCAACACTTATAAATGGCTTTATCTTTTAGAAGATGTCGGTCGCATGATTTTTTTAGGTTTTTACAAATTTATCCTTGAACGAAAATCCACCATCAACATTAAGTCCCCGCACTAGCACATAATGGTTACACTATTGTGTGGTAGGCATGAGATGGTGACAGTTAAAGACAAAACTTATAAGACAAAGTTAGATGTTACCAGGAGAGACGGGTCATCCTGTCCTTGGAGTATGTGGTAGGCCTGAAAGATGAGTAAATAAATTGGCCTACGGTGATACCGCAAGTGCACGGTGTCTAGTATGTGAGACAGGGCAAGTGCGAGTCGATCCACAGAGACTTGTGGTGCTCTAGTGATCTAAGGCTTCTTCTTCAACTGAATTCGAGAGTGACAATGTAACACAGATGGTAACACAGATATTTTTGTGCCGAAACGGCTGATATGTAATGAAATAAACCTAAACTAAGGTAAGTGAGATAGTGACAATGGGGTTGCAAGGTCTCCAAATCCACCACTAACTCTCTATTGTGTGTCAACTCGGTTGAGCTTTCTTGTCCCGTGATCGATAATGGCAGGTGTCAAATCCACCATCTATCTAAGGGGTTTCTCCATGTAAGCTTCAAATAACAAACGAGGGTACTAACCCGTGAGCATTAGTTATCTAATCAAGTATAACTAATCAAAGGAATTAGCATTTATATCTAAGGTTGAGCGCAATACACTCACACACATTTATGATTCCGACCACAAGTGTATCCATGGCGTTGGTATACACCGTGAAAGAAAAGCATTGGGTATTTGTAATTGAAGACAATTGATAACATTAAGCATACAAGATCAATCCAACAGAAGTTTAAGCACAAATTGGAATCAAAGGTTTCATTGAAACCCTAACACTAAATTAAAACATCAAATTAAAATAACAAAGAACAAAATTAAACCTAATTGACACTCCGCTAACCTGTGCGTGCTTCTAACATCCACCAACACTTTCTATTTATACATGTAACCCAAAATACCTAACCCTAATTTCAAAAATCGAAATCAAAATTAAAATAATTCAACATACCCTAACCCATACCCGATTCGCTCTCTTCTCGTTTAATCGCCTCGAGACGCCATGCATGGTTGTTGTGACTTACCCTAGTTCTTATTTTCTCTAAGTTAGCTTCTAGGGTTGCAGAAGCTAAGAGAGAGAAAATAAAAGCTAAAGAGGTGGTTGTTGGTGCGGCTGTTGCAGGTAAGGTTGGTGGTGGTGGGAAGCATGGTAGGGAGATGATGGAAGGTGTGGAGTTGCAGAGTTGGTCGGGGAATGGGTGTGGAGTTGCTCGCAAACCGATGGAGATGGTAGAGAAGAGAAGAAAGAGAAGATGAAGATAGGAATGGTCTCCGTTTCGATTAGGGGTATAGGGTAGGGCCATTTCGCCTGGCTGACATGCACGGTTTGATGAGAAGGGCCTAGCGAGCGTAGGATGGAGCCGATGGAGATCCGAACGGCCGAGGATGGTAAGCGGTTTGGAGCGATCTGGTGTTGCACGGAGCATCAAGAGATGATGTATAGTGATGGAGCGACCGTAGGATGCAGGTGGGAGAGATCTGATCGGCCGTGGTGGACGGGCCCGGATCCGGTCGTGGGTAGCTTTAGCCCATGTCTTCCTTGTTGCTTAACTGATTCGCGCGGGCTTTGGCTATTCCGCTCCATAGATGTTTGACTCCAATTCTTAGCTCTTTAGCTCCTCGATTCTCGAGCTTTATTTATTACCTAAAAACACAAAATTAATTAATACAAATATTTATTCTTGAAAACAAGGAAAATACGGAATATGGGATAATATCTAATTTATAAGCACAAAAGATGAGTAAAATGCCAATAAAAAGTGTATAAATATGCACTATTTGGCACTCATCAAATACCCCCAAACCCGAATTTTACTTGTCCTCAAGTGAAACAAATGAAGAAATCCTAACTATACCACCGCCGCTGGTCTCTCGACGCATTTAGCGATGCACTAAGCCTTTAAACCCCTAGGTGTCCTAGTGGACGAGTTGTAGTCTCGTGAGGGTTTACAAGAGGTGTACCCACAAAACCTTCTCCAACTTAGTGTAAAAGAGTCTCAAGCATCCTGAAGCCTATGAGGACATAGAGTTTCGCATGCTAGTAACGTGAAGTTGAACTATCGAAGAACGCATTCTCATCCTTAAGTGCCGAGCGAGAAGTAACCATACCATATGAAAGAATTGATTCGATTGTGATCATAAGTCTCAATCCGCCTCACCATTAGGTTTTATGATAATTGCACTCAAAAGATCGCTTTTAGTCTCTCATGTGTGCAAAAGGGCGGGAATAAAGAGAGAAATCAAGACACGTTGCAGGTAAGAAGGATAACCTTCCGAAATAAAATCGAGACTCAATGATGTGTGGACAAAAGAATCTTTTTCTAATGATCTCTAAGAAGGGAAAATCAACCATTAGTAAGGGGTGGAGTACTCACTCACTTCTCACCCGATCGCAGAATTAACATCGATCTCTCATAAGAAACCATAGAAACGCCTTCAATCTTCGGCCTTGGTCTTCACTTGTTGATGACGAACTTCTAAACTTCACAAAACTTGACAATTTTTAACTTTTCTACTCAATTTTCTTGTTGTTTGATTTTTTCTTTTCAATTCTCTTTACCATGGTGGTAGCAAAATAAGAAAATAAACTACAATATTTTTTATTTTATTTTTTTTTTTTTTTTTATTTTTTTTTTATAATAAGTGAAAATAAAAATACAAATACAAATAATGAAACAACTAACTCCATGGACAAAGGACTTTATCACTCGATTTTTCCACAACTTGTATTGTCTTGATTTTATAAATTTTATTAATTCTCATCCTATTTTTTTTCTTTGTTGTACATAAACCTTGGACTATATCAATTTTTCTTTCAATATTCGATTCTCACTCCAGTTGTCGACGATGATGTGTTTCTATGGGTCTTATTGGGATTGAGAGAGAGAATGATGCTAACTGCAACCGGTATTTAGAAGGAGTTTTCATCTTTAGACGTCACCCTCATGATTGACAAAACTAGCACTCAAAGAGATCAAAAGTAGTGCTGAAAATGGTGCTGGTTGGGTAGCTCACCATTCCTACCCGGAATTTACGACGGTGACACACACTCTACTTTGACTTTTCTAGAAAGTTGCAAAAAATTGAAGGTTGGTGCCTTACTTGATGTAAATTGGGTAGTCTCCACTATGGGTGATCACAATTTACTACCGAATATCTAATAAAGACCTAATTCGCCTCCAAAGATGGTTAAATCCAACTTTAACGCTCTAATCAACTAAGAAACCCGATTGTGTTTTCCTAGGGTACTTCAAGTTCTCGTTATTTCGGTCAGATTCTCTATGTAAACATAGCTAAAAGCATGCTAGTGACTCTAAAATCTCTAAAAGTTGGAGGTTTTTATTTGCAAAAAGTTTTTGAATTTTTTTTTTTTTTTTTTTTTTTTTTTTTTTTTTTTTTTTTTTTTTTTTAAGATGAAAATAAAAGGTAAAATAAAAGACTAAAAACTCTAAATGCAAAAATATGCAAATGCACCCCCAAACCTAAATCAAACATTGTCCTCAATGTGTCCTATATAGAAAAATTTAAACAAATACATACCACGCAGAACTATGCCGATAAAAGAAAAGGGAAGAGATTACTAGGATAGCATCGGTGAGTACTGTTTAGAGCTTCACTAGTCAAGGCTAGAATCCAATCATTCTCATTGGAGATCATATCGGATTAGCATAATATATGTTCAAGAAGACTCAACCGTTTCAAGAAAAGAAAAATTTTAACAAGTCCTACTAGATTATATACAAAAATTTACCATACACTAACAATCTAAAGAGTTGAGGATCAACCCAATAGAAAATATGAACAAACATAAACATTCTTAAAAATGGGCTTTGGTTTGTGGGAATTTAGTTTATTCGCTTCATTTGGTTTATGTGGGAATGCAATTTGGTTTATGTGGGAATGCGGTTTGTGTGGCTTTAGCCGAGGTTATGAAAAATGCAGTTATTATGAAAATCTGCATGCCGAGTATGAACATATACATTGATTGTGTTGAGTTAGGCTCGGTTGGTTTGTTTTGGCGAGATGGGTTGAGTGGGTTGATTTGGTGTAAGCTGTGTTGATTAGTCTAGTAGTTAGGCCATGTGTGCTGACCGGTGGTGGGCAGTGAGACCAAATTGGTCACACCAAATGACTATGAAGGCTTAGGTTTGGGTGTGGGCTCTGGTTATGCTCGGCCCAGGGTTGAGGGCTTCACTGAGCACACAATTTCGCGTAGTTTTCACAAAAATTGACACAGCCAAAAATTGACACACGGCTGAGCACAGTTATGCGATTTTTTAGTTTATGCACAATGCCTAGTGAGGCAATTCACAACACAAATCACACAACACTGCACTTCGGGGTGCTTCTGTGACATCACAACTTAGATGGCAAAGAGCAACACAACACACAACTCACAAAGCAAGGATTGCAGATCACAACACAAGACACGGCTATAGATCAACTCACAAATGGAAATGGATTGAGCACAGGTAAACATGCATAGAGGTACAGAGCAATTATAGTGGCTTTGTGATCACACACAACATTCGAGTTAAGCCCTCATGGTAATTTGCCAATGAAGAGCAACAATTCAACAAATCTATCTAAATTATCACAGGAAAATGGGCAAACTACAAGGATTCAAATGAGCAATGTTGGTTGATGTATTGATCATGCGAAGGGGTTTATGCGGCTTGGCTCCAACACCGAGTGGCTGTCACGGTTTGGCTTAACAAGGCTCAACAAGCTAGTTGACAGCAGTTCCAATGCCAGGTTGTATCATGCAATCATGCCAATAACTTTAAGGTTCACAAGGTCATGTCAACTGGGTTACAATGGTTATGCGGGTAGCTTCAGTGGTTGACAAAAGTTAATATGGCTACATCTAACCTAGGCTAACCAGTAAAGACAAGCTCAATGTAAATAATGGAGTCACAGCATAATTCACACCGAACTACACCAATTCACCCAAAACACAGATTTATGTATATTTGGCACAAAGAATTGAATTATCAAAGCAAGGTGGTTACTTCCATCATGCAAATGCAATGGGTCTATCAGCATTCATGGGATGGTTATAGCTCAAACCACAAAGGTTCACAAGCTTATGCTCGTGTCTCGTGGTTACACACAACACAAGTCAACGTAGAGTCTCTACAAGGTTTGCAAATGAGGCTCAACAAATCCAAAATCGGAGCTCGTGGTTTTCTCAAAGCACATTGCATGCATAATGGCTCAAAGGGGAAGTTTAGGCTTACCTCAAGAACCTGGCTTTTCCCTTGGGTTGGCTCAGCTTTGCCACTTGCACCTGCTTAACTCAACAAGCAAATTTTAGTACCCAGACTTGCTGAGAATCATTACAAAGTCAGCCTAACCTAGATGAGGGTTTAACAATGATCACTCGAAAGTCACAATGAAGTCGGTTGTTATTGTGCCTCAAGCCAGTTAAGTGCTAGTGCTAGTACTTTGTTCTTTGAAGCGATGGGGTCAAAATGACAAGTGATACTAAGTCAGCCATGATGCTTATAGCTCAGATCAAACAGCCCAAGATGCGAATGAGATTAATCAAATGCAAGAATACATGGATTATACTAAGCTACAAATGTAAATAAGTGACATTTACTAGTTAAGTACACTATAAGTTATACTAAGCTAAAGCTAAGTTACACTATGATGCATATATACGTGGGAAGTAGAAAACAAGAAGATGTAAACAATAGAGAATAACTACATTACACTAATACTGAGGTTAAAGATGACAATGCGGTGAGTATGCACGGGGGATAGAATGAAATTTCAAGAGAAAGCAAGCAATGAATCACGGGGCACACGCCAAGTCCCGACAACGGTGCCAAAAACTTGGTAGGCCTGAAAGATTAGTAAATAAATTGGCCTCACGTGATACCGCAAGTGCACGGTGTCTAGTATGTGAGACAGCGGGGCAAGTCAGTCGAACCACAGAGACTTGTGGTGCTCTAGTGATCTAAGGCTTCTTCTTCGACTGAATTCGAGAGTGACAATGTAACACAGATGGTAACACAGATATTTTTGTGCCGAAACGGCTGATATGTAATGAAATAAACCTAAACTAAGGTAAACAGATAGTGACAATGGGGTTGCAAGGTCTCCAAATCCACCACTAACTCCTATTGTGTGTCAACTCAGTTGAGCTTTCTTGTCCTGTGACTGATAATGGCAGGGTGTCAAATCCACCATCTATCTAAGGGGTTTCTCCATGTAAGCTTCAAATGTTCATTGAGGGTACTAACCCAGAGCATTAGTTATCTAATCAAGTATAACTAATCAAAGGAATTAGCATTTATATCTAAGGTTGAGCTGCAATACACTCAACACATTTATGACTCGACTACAGTGTATCCATGGCGTTGGTATACCTTTGTGAAAGAAAAGCATTGGGTATTTGTAATTGAAGACAATTGATAACATTAAGCATACAAGATCAATCCAATAAGAGTTTAAGCACAAATTGGAATCGGGGTTTCATTGAAACCCTAACACTAAATTAAAACATCAAATTAAAATAACAAAGAACAAAATTAAACCTAATTGACACTGCAGCTAACCCAGCGTATTTCTAACATCCACCAACACTTTCTATTTATACATGTAACCCAAAATACCTAACCCTAATTTCAAAAATCGAAATCAAAATTAAAATAATTCAACATACCCTAACCCATACTCGATTCTCTCTTCTTCTCGCGACCGCCTCGTAGACGCCATGCATGGTTGTTGTGACCTACCCCTAGTTCTTATTTTCTCTTGAGTTAGCTTCAGGGTTGCGTAAGCTAAGAGAGAGAAAATAAAAAGCTAAAGAGGTGGTTGTTTGCAGGTAGGTGCTAGGAGTAAGGTTGGTGGTGGTGGGAAGCATGGTAGGGAGATGATGGAAGGTGTGGAGTTGCGTGAGGTTGGTCGGGAATGGGTGTGGAGTTGCTCTCGCAACCATGGAGATGGTAGAGAAGAGAAGAAAGAGAAGATGAAGATAGGAATGGTCCTTTCGATTAGGGGGTATAGGTAGGGTCATTTCGTTGTTGAGCGGGCACGGGGAGTTTTGATGAGAAGGGCCTAGCGAGCGTAGGATGGAGCTGGCGGAGATCAACGCCGAGGATGGTAAGCGGTTTTGGAGCGACCGGTGTTGCACCCAGGCATTAAGAGATGATGTATAGTGATGGAGCCACCGTAGGATGCAGGTGGGAGAGATCCGGACGGCTCGTGGTGGACAGGCCGGATCCGGGTCGTGGGGTAGCTTTAGCCCATGTCTTCCTTGTTGGGTTGTAAACTGATTCACATGGTGGATTTGGCTATCTGCACTCCATAGATGTTTGACTCCAATTCTTCGCTCTTTAGCTCCCGCATCTCCGAGCTTTATTTATTACCTAAAAACACAAAATTAATTAATACAAATATTTATTCTTGAAAACAAGGAAAATACAGAATATGGGATAATATCTAATTTATAAGCACAAAAGATGAGTAAAATGCCAATAAAAAGGTGTATAAATATGCACTATTTGGCACTCATCAGTATGTCACGTTCAAAAGGCATATAGGAGAGCGTTCCCCTAGTATGATGTCGGTCTTGCATGCTTCGATCGACCTTGCTATGCCTGCTTCGGTCGAGGGCCCGCTCCGTGCTTGCTCCGTTTTAATGTCGGTCTTGCCAGATCGACCTTGCTATGCCCGATTAGGTCGAGGCCATTGCGCCCTTTCGCTCGATCATGGGGTTATGCCAATCGATCGATCGATGCACCTCGCTTCGTTCGTGGGGCTACTGCACCCGCTTGATTGAACGTGGGGCTTGTTGTGGGTCTGCCTTCGGTTGAACGTGGGTTCACATTGTGTACATGCTTCAAATGCCGGCCCTGTGCTTCGACTGAAACCGTCCCTGCTGTGTGCGCCTATTATACTAGTCTTGTGTCCTGATTAAAACCAGCCTTTGCGACTTGAGCAATACCAGCCTTGTGCCCTTGACCAACACCAGACTTGAAACTTGAGTAATACCGGACTTGTGACTTGATCAATACCGGTCTTGTGACTTGATCAACACCGGACTTGAGACTTGAGCAATACCAGTCTTGAAACTTATACCGGACTTAAAACCAATACCAGACTCGAAACTTGTACCGGACTTGAAAATTGTACCGGACTTGAAACTTGAGCAATACCGGACTTGTGACTTGATCAACACCGGACTTAAAACTTGAGCAATACCGGACTTGTGACTTGATCAACACCGGACTTGAAACTTGATCAACACCAGACTTGAAACTTGAGCAACACCGGACTTGTGACTTGATCAACACCGGTGTCTGGACCTAATACCAGCCTTGTGTACTCCAACGTGAATGTGATGTTCAGTCGTGTGTGACTACACATCTCACGGGTTTTTATACAAGTACTTGACTGTCTTTTATTGTAGAATGAAGAAAAGAACTCGCTGAGATGTCTTAGGAGATAATGTCGGGTGCCAAGTCGGGAAGTGTTGACAGCTTCCAAAGATATGCCGAACATTGATGATGAGTTGTTCACCGCGCCTTCCAACTATATGAAAATATCCGTTTCTAAGGAGATAACCCTCCTCCTATCGACTTGTGGTTTTTCATTCTCCACTGGTCCTCATGAAGGATGGATAAGACGTATGTTGAGCAATGAGTACATCAAAGATAACTTGACCAGAGCGCAGATTATTGATGTAGCTTGAGTGTTGAAACGACTCGAGAGGATGTTAAAGTGGCTTCTCAGTGTAACGTTGAGGTGGATCCTGGAGAGAGTGTTGAAGCGGTGATTCGGCGAACAGGGTCCCCTGAGAGAGCATTGAGGCGCTCTTGAATAGATCATTAAGCAGCCGCCTCACCGGAGGGAGCATTGAAGTAGCTTCCTCTTGATTCGATTTACTCGCGAATTCCATGATTCTTGACTCACTATCTTTCTCGTGTTGAAGAAGTCCTTGGCGACGGTGAAGGAACTTCATGCCGAGCCTCGGTCCCCAAGCGTGGTTTACATGGTTTGTTCGTAGTGGTTGTTGTCGAGCTGTATGGAATATCTTGGACTTGTTTCATCATAGTGGAGTCGTGCATGTGGTAATCGGAGTTGGAGTTGATGGACGCGCAGATGTTGTATCTTGGTGGTTTTCCTCTTGCCGCTCAAGGAACCGCATGTAAGGTCAAGGTTGATCTTTGTTGGTGAGATATATGCCCCGGATCTTGTTCGACCACTGTCTCGATAGAGTAACTCTCCCGGTCTTGCTCGATATGACGGTTGGACATCGTTATCTTCTTGAGGATGCTCTCTTGAGGTATCGGCCCAAAGTGGAAGATTACCGTCATAGAGCGTTGATACGTTGCACCGACACTCTTTAAACCAAATGGTAGTATGGTATAATAAAAATTTCCGAGAGGAGTTCGAAAAGGGCCTTATTTGCATCATGCTCGTACATCCTTATCCGGTTGTAGCCGCTACATCCATCCATGGAGGAGAACATGCCGTGTCCTCCAGGTTGCAACTACTAACATGTTGATGTTAGGTAGAGAGGATCGTTTTGGAGCAAAGACTGCTCAAGTCTCTCAAGTCTATGCAAAGACTCGATTTATCCATTTTCCTCGTGTTCAACTACAATCATTTTAACCGACTTGAGTCCAGGATATGACATGTAGATGATGGGTGACCAATTTTCATCTAAATCCAGCATTTCTTCATATCTCCAAGCGAATACGTCCTGGTACTCTTTGAGAAGTTCCACGAGCTTTGTGTGGAGTAAGTGCCATCTTGCAGCTGTTGTGGAGCATCTAGCACTTGTTCTTGTGTTCCGTTGCTGTTGTAGTATTCCATTGGGTGGAGAGACTGGGTAATCAGTCTTCCCCGCTAATTGATAATGGCAAAGTCTCGATATACCGTTTTCCCATTATGGTCATGACTCACATAAAAGTTCGTCCCTCTTCGTGTGAACGTTGGTCGTGGCTTCACAGGATGAAGAAGAATGCTTCGTCAGCAAAGATGCATCGTGGGTTTTATCCCTCAATAATGCAAGCCGGTCTTCTTCCTGAATTTACGCCCATGTGGGGAGTGGGAAGCAATGAACTTGTCTGATTCTTTTCCATGAGCTTCTCCCCGTATGTGTTGGTTTGGTTTCCTTGAAGTCCGTCATTGTGGTAGGATTCCGTACGACCTTGCCTAGGAGAACCTTGGATATCCTGAGAGTCTTGAGAGTAATCACATTCGAAGGCGCTCCTGTGTAGATAAGGGGTGTCATGAACTCTGAATCCTTGATGCGTGCGGTGACATGTAGGTCACGGTCGTGACCTTCCTCTGGTTGATTGCATCAAAACGTCTCCGCACGCTGATTCTTCGAGAGGTGTGAAAGTTTGCATAAACTTTTCACTAGAGAAACCGCTCCCGATCCACCGGCCCTCGGGGTTCATAGTGAAACTATTGACTTGAGGAAGATCGTTGTGAGGATCGGTCCCAGCCAGGAGCCTTCATGACAGACCGCATATTCCGATGTCGCTTCTTTGATCAGGTCCATGTAGGTCCGTGTCGTTGAAGTACATTTTCCAGACGTTGAATGCATTCCTTGTTGGTCCAGGGGATGTTGCGGGTCATGTGGAAATCGATCAGCTTAATGTCTTAAGAAAAGTGAGTACCTCTTTCCGAAAGTTGCGCGTATATCCGTTTGAGTCTTGGCAAGAACTTCCCCGCTTTTCCATCAAGTCTCGCAATGGTAATGGGAGATGGTCATCCTCTTGCCCCTCCGGCTCCTCGTCCTGATGAATGAGTGGAAGTTGTTGGTTTGGTGACTACCGGAGGTGTTACACTTGATGAGATGCCGGGATTTGCAGCTGCTGTGGCTCTGGTGATGGGAGGTGTTGCAATATCACTGCTGAGTGATCGAATTGAACGTTCCCATCCTCTGTGCTTTTGTGTTCCTTGATTGATCTCTCCTTCCTCAAGCATTTCTTCACAAACTTCGACAAGGGTCTTGAGATATAAATCTTCCAGCAGAGGGATCCGTAAGTTGTGCTCCATTTCTTTATCAAGTGAGACGTTGTGGTACCCGGACAAGTCTTTTCCTCCGTGGAGTTGCCCTCGAGTCTTCGTTGTCACCTGGACCATGTTGTCGCCTCTCCCGAGTCCCCCGTGATTACGCGCCTCTTTCGCATCTCCACCGGTAAAGGTGTGACTTCACTAAGGATTCAGCGTTTCTTGCAATCGCTTGAGTAGACGTAAATGTCGACCCTTCTTGTAATTGTGATGTTATATCATTCAAAAGGCAGAATGTTTCGCTCTATCTTCTAGCGATACCGGCTTGATTTGCCAAGACATCCTCCAGCATTCTAGCTACACTTCCCATGATATCCGAACCACTTGTGGTCTCCTGGTGAGGATACATCGCGAGATGAAAACCGAAAAATTGAGGATTCAATTTTTTGCAACCGATAGATCAACCTCCCACTGTGGTCGCCAATTGTTTATGGGTGAAAACTATTCCTGTATAATTTGGTAATTTGGGGTGTGGATGAGGAATGAATCTAAACCTTAAACAAATAAACCATGCAGCGGTGAGTGCTTGTAGATTCGAGAGATCAATCAGGCAAGTCCTACTAAACCAAGAAATGGCTGTTCCAGATTTGTTTTGGCCACAAAGTGAAGGAGATGGTGTTGATCTTAGGGAGGAAGCGAAGAAGGTGTTGAGATTGTGAAGGTGTTGGCTTGCTTATGACTTGTAATGTAAAGGTGAGCAGGCTTGTGATTAATGCAAGCAAGCTCTGGGTGTTTGAATACGTTTTGTATTAACACTTGGTTTTCTGTCTCGTCTGAACTTGTTTTGTTGTTCTCTCTTGTCTCCTATTTTCCTCTTGTTGTTCTTGTTGTTGAAAATAAGGAGGAGAACCTATTTATACAAGTCATTGAGCCTTATTCACGTTTCTCGTGGGAAGTGGAGGAAGTGGAGTGATGGAGTAGTGGAGTTGTGCGTCGGTTCCACACGACCAGTCTTGCCCACTTCTCCTGTTCATCTCTAACCGTCCATGACTTCCCGACACGTTCTTGTGATGGCGCGTTTCACGTCAGAAACCGCGCATCAATACCCCAAAGCATGTATCCCTGGGTTTGTGACATGATTGATGTCCTGGAATGTGTTGATCGTGGATCCACGAAAGATAGCATGTAATGCTGAATTGAATAATTGTGTTATTCAGAAGTCGATACTTGTGAAGTATCGTGTGTATTTTATGCGTGTATCGCATCATGGTGTGGTAAAGTGATGGGTAATGACGCCTCACCGACCAAATAACTCCTTGACCAGGTTGTATAACCAAGTCTGGTGAAGTTGGACGGATGAGATGATCTTGAGACACTCATCTGCGACCGTTAATGAATATTAGGGTTTTTGAAGAGGTGCGCAAGCATCACTCTTTAGCTTGGTCGAAACCAAGCATGGAAAGGGATTTGGAGAGGGCCGACCGGGCATGCGTGTAGACATCATGCCGGTGTGCACGCCCATACCTCACCGTCCCATGAAGGCGCGATCTAGGCCACTCAATTTGACCGGTAAAGTTGAGTGGTTGAGATCGGTTTGCGGCAGGAAATTGATGCCGCAAAAGGCCGCGCATCATGTTTTTTCCTGCGCGCGTTCCAAGATGACCTAACTTGGTCGGTCTTGGCCGATGGGTTTGACGTGAAGATGGCATGCTGGTGTTCATGCCTATACCTGAATATCCCATGAAAACGTGATCCGAAAGCCATCCAAATCGTCCTGGCGAAGTTGAGCGGTCGAGATCGATTCGTGGTTTGGGAGGCGCGGCCATGCTAGTTTGGACGCGCGTTTTGATTAACCAGGCATGATATGCCTTGGCCGAACACATGAGGAGGTAGATGGGCCCACGGTGGTCATGCTGGTATGACCGGCCCTTGCTTAATCTAATCTGTGACCCTCCATTTGTGCCGGAGAAGATGGACGCGCGTGATGACTTGAAACCCTAATTTTGGCTTTCAAGTCGTGCGTCATCTCTTGTTTGGGTGATGATTTTTTCACGGCCAAACATTATTGGTCTTGACCGATTGGTCAAGTGTGTAGGCGGGCCTATGGTGATCGTGTTGACATGCTCTGGGCCCTTTGAGTCTACATCTACACCCTCCATCTATACCTGCGAAGATGGATGGTTGAGACTGTTTTGCGACACATTTAATATGCCGCAAACCCTAATTTAGGGTTTTCCGTCCATTATGCTTGGTATGAACGGTTTCTTGGCAGGCTAGGCCAATGACCGACCATGCGGGGTCGGCCGTGGGTATTCCATACCTGCTTGGGGGTGATGGAATTGATCTGGGGTCATCCAATCATGCTTATGGAGTTGGATGATCAATCAGATCATATCCGGACTCGATACGGTCACCCGGATGCTCAATCGGGCTAGTATAACACACCGAGAGGGGCTCAATCGGGCTAGTATAATACACCGAGAGGGGCTCGGGCCAGTATAACACACCGAGAGTTGCTGATTTTATATTTCGTACATGGTTTCATTATAGTGCTTGGAGGTTCGTGTTACTCAGAAGAGTAACACTCTCGTCATGCCACACCGATAATGAGTACGGAAATACAAGGCTGATATGAAATTCACAGAAGGGATTGTTGCCACATGCTCTAACTCGAGGAATTTCATGTATTCTGCTGTAACGGGATTATTGCTACATGCTCCATTCTTGGTGAATTAAGTGAGGGAGTATCCAACACTTATAAATGGCTTTATCTTTTACAAGATGTCAGCGCATGATTTTTTCCGGTTTTTTACAAATTTATCCTTGAACGAAAATCCACCATCAACAGTTACTGCACATGTTCAAAGTATGTCGACATATTTACTTTGTAAGTCCTCTTTCATACTTACAATCTTGAAACCGATTTGCCATACTTCCAAAAAAGTTTAGAATTGGTTCATCTGACTTTCAAGAACTATGTGATTGATTAAGAACACTCTATCACCAATCATGGGTTTCATGGTTCTACCAAAATAATTTTCGGTTCTACCTCCATGTGAGTACTGGATTTAGTCACACTAGCTTTCCAAAAATTTGGTTGACTAGGTACTAGGATCGGTTCTCACATATATATGTTATCTAACTTGTATTTGTTGCACATGTCTATAGGATTGGTTCCCAATGTCTAAAAACGTGTTGCACATGTTCATATGATCGGTTCCCAATATCTAGAAACGTGTTGCACCTCTTACAAGGATCGAGTCCCCTCTTGTGATCGGTTTATCCTCTTACTAGGATCGGTTCCCCTTTGCCTAGATTTGGTCATACCAATAACACTAAATCGATCATATCATCTCAGGTGATTACTTAAGATCGGTTTCACAAATAAAAGTCATACCAATACAAAATTCAGGCCTTGTGAATAGTTTTAACAAGAACATAAGCAATTCATGAGCGGTTATACTAATCACACATATTGGTAGTTCAAAAGATATGCAATGAATAACAATACCAATAAGCCTAGCGATTTCCCTTTCAATTCACAAAACAAGTTCACGAATTTACTTCCTTTAAACAAATGTAAAACATTGTTTCCTATGATGAAATCTTCACCTCATACTCATACATAATTACAATAGCATTCAAACGATTATGTCGATGTGTTATATATGAAGTTCAAAAGATAAGTGTTATACTTTGTATTGTATTCCTTAATACTACGTCTAACTAGAGTGTAATCATTCATGCTTCGCAATTATGTTTTCAATATGCACGACTTGAAAGATACGTTAGGGAATGAAACAGTTCAAGTCAAATATAACTAACTTCAAGTGGAAGGATGATGTTGTCATTGTAGATCCTTACTTCTTCACTTCTTCAAGTCTTCGTAATACTTGTAATGTCTCATATCCTAATACTTTTAAGCTAACCTATACGAAGTTGACTCTAGTAAATAATCAAGCGACTCTTTAAATGAGTTTTGGTTCACTAAAATATGACAACCAAACTTGACATACCAACGCTTGGTGGGTTCAACCGAGCTATGCTCTAACAATCTCCCCCTTTGTCAATTTTAGTGACAAAACTCTTACATCATATGGATATACAAATTACAAGAATTTCATTACACATACGCTTGATCCCCGAATTCAACAACACAATAACATGTATACATTCAATCCATAAATGCCGCTGTTGACATTATAATAACAAAGCTAATACTCCCCCTAAAGGTAAGATAGGTAGATATTTTCAATCCGCACGTCTTTGTTATTCCCTTTGTAGTCCATGTAACTACAAGTATCATATGATATGCTACTCCCCCTTAGTCTATGCTTTACTCTTTCGTTAGATAAACGTTTAAGCACTAATGTCCTTTCCCTTGGTGATACCAATCAATATAAATCAATACCAGTATCACTTGTTTACTCCATATATTTCTCCCGTTTTTTATCACAAAATGACAAAGGTACGAGCAAATAACGGACAAACCGAAAGGATCTTACAAATCTCACAAGACTTTCAACCTATAGAGTTAAGCACGAGGGTTCCACACACCATTTTTTATAACCAATATCAAAACCAAAATTACAAACCAAGGAAACAATTGCCCGAAGCAATTCTCCCTAATAGTTTAGCAAACCAAAAATCGACTAAGCACCTTAGTTCCTTTGCTAAACCGATGTACAAATACAATCGCTTGTTCGATAAGACCAAAATAAAAATAACTCTATTTTCTCATCAGGTTCTAATTATCCATATAACTTAGACCTTTCACTTTTAAACAATACAAGTACTAGGTTAGTTAACTAGCATTTCTTGTTAAGGCATTCGATTAGACTTGAATAACCGAAACCTCCACTTTGATAAGTCTAACTAAGATCAGAATTAACTTAGTTTCTCTTATCTGGAATCGAATTGGACTAAACAATTCATCCCGAAAACCTTTTCTTTCGTTAAGCCATAAACAATTCATACAAACCAAATAAACCAAATTGCATAATTATTCACCTCAACCGGAAGCAATTGAAACAACATAGACATTGAAGCACCGCAATTGGACCAAAATTTTGTAAGCCTAAACGATTGATACCAAACCATAAAGCAAGATAAAAATAGTTTTTATTAACCGGAAACAATTGAATCACACACACATCCATACACAAATAATGGAATAAAACATCAATTATACCGAAATTTTGTTAAGCAAAAGCAATAAATATATGCAATAAAATCAGCTTTTCTTAAACAGGAAAACGATTAACTAACAAAGTCGTTACCTCAAATTTCGCATCCACTTCTCCAATATGTTTGCATCTTCCTTCCAGGGAGAATTGATACCGAAATATCATTATGTTGTCATCCTTATGTAAGACAAAAATAATAACAACAACCAACTTTTACCAGAGAAATGTTGAAACCCGGTTTTTAACTATTGCAAGCAAAAGTTGAAAACCCCGAAACACATATGTTTTTATGTTAAACTAAATGATTCAACATATTGTGAATTTTTCACATATTGTTTTAATTAGAACCCCTCATGATCCTTTGATAAAGCCTACTGACATGGGCTAGAACTTAATCCTGCTAAATCAAAAAGTCACCAAAACCATAAGGGTTCACAACATGAGATCGAATATTAAGGTCATGAAACCGAAATCAAACATCCCATAAACATACATAGCAATAAGCATTCAAGCACACGCTATGTAATCATAAACTATCACAAGAACAATTATAAATCAAATAATTTTATTCATAATAAGATAGTTTTATTCATAATAGACCTAATACAATCATTAAAAGAAATCAAAAATTGATGTCTGTTTTTCTGGATTAAGTATTACAACATATAACTTAATCTCTAGTGGTGCTCTTGTTGTTCATTGAGGTTTCTTCAGTGTTCAAACTTTTGAAGTATGTCTCAAGAGACTTGTCTGCAACCACTTCTTGTTTCTCAAGTTCTTCAACAAGGATCTTGAGTTCAGCAAGAACACCTCTTGTTTGAACAATTCTTTCTTTAAGCTAGTCTCGATGCTGAACAATCATAATGAGATTGGTTCTTTGTTCTTCAGATAACTCTTCCTTACTACCTTCATGAGGAGAAAGCATTTTATCACAGAATTGTGATATCGTAAGAGCATAATCGGAAAAAAAATTTAGTCCCTTATTTTCCTTTTTCAAGGCTGCAGCTTAATTAGGAAAGATTTTCTACACAAAAACCTAAACAAAAACTTACTCTAAACGTTCAAAGAAGATATCACAAGTTTTGAGAGGTCATAGAATCTTGGTTAACTCCCTTTTTGTTTTTCTACAATGTAGCAAATCATCCAAAGATGCTTTCACATTGATATCGCCGGATATCTCTAGAACCTTTTTGAGCCTAAGAACTAGACATTCATATTCATCTTTGTCTAAGATTACAACCGGATTGTTTTTCTTAGAATCTGTTTTAGACAACTTCCTTTTGAATACCTTCTCGGATTTTTGTATCAACTTATAGGTGGATTTTGAATGAAGATTCTTCATTTCTAGTGACATTGCATCTTTCCATCTTGAAACATCAGATCTCATATCCTCATTGATAAAGGTATACCTTTTCTATTATTTTTCCTTTTAGGAATGTTTCTTTTAGGATATGATTTTGAATTTTTGTAATAATTCGTTTGTCTCACAGGACAGTGATGATCTGAGAGGTTTCTGGAGATGACATTGTTCAATTCTTTAGATACAAATGATAAAGCGTTTTGCATCTTTCGAATTTTGCAATCCCTTTGCATATGACCTTTATCTCTACAATAATAACAATGCTTATTGAAAGGAATAAATTTTTTTAGTTTTACCTTTATGAGGCATTTGGTTACTATGCTGATCCTTGGTTGGAGTCTTCTTCTGACTGCTTCCGAAGATGGTTTCCGTCGGAAACTCAATTGAGCACTTGGGTGACTCAGGCGAACAATCTTGTTCAGGTGAATTTTCTGGAGTGGAAGGGCCAACAACTTTTACAAATTTTACTTCCTTGTTGATTGACGAAGTATCAATTCCATCATATCCTAATCCACGTTTGTCGCCATGACTTCTTCCTGCATCCAACATGGAAGATAAATTGATTGTTCTATAATTGAGTTTTCTTAGCCTTATAACTTCCTCTTCTAAAACCTTGATTCTTTCAAGATCATTCGCTAGTTGATCCTCAAGAGGATTTTTGTCGAAGGAATCCGACTCATGTTATTCGTTACTCGTTGATTGTTGAGAATGAATCTTGCTTCTGTCTCAACAAGTTTCTTATTCAACAAGTAATGTTTCCTGTTGAGGTTCTCAAACTCAAGAGTTTTTTAGTGTAGGGTTTTTGACTATGAATACGATAACAAGATAACTTGTGTGATTGACTATGAATACAAGATCGAGACAATACAACAACAAAGTATGTTTACTTGATAAAAGGTTCGGACTTAACCAAACACAATAGGATTACTATCAAGTAAATAGGAATTAACGTTTGTGTAATTTACTTTTTTAAATTATAATAACAACAATTATAATTGTGTGAAATAAATGACATAACAAGATTTTGTTAACAAGATGAAACCAAAGTATGTTTACTTGATAAAATGCTTAACCAAACCAATAGGACCTTGTCGCTTTTGAATACTTTAAATTATAATAACAACAATTATAATTGGAAATAAATGACATAACAAGATTTTGCTATACAAAATCAAACCAACTTGTCGTGAATATAGTTGAGACCAAGCAACTAAACATATAGTTCACCTAGTTTCGTCTGTATTCCCACGCCTCCAACTTAAAACAAGTCACGTACTTGGAACAATTTCTTTGGTTCGTATTCCAAACAGTAAAGGAACAACAAATTTGTTTGGTAACAACTCTTTTCAACAAAGTGATGTGAGTTCGACAAAAGGCTCTTCCGTTTATCCCAATAAACTCCTTTGTCAGGTCCTTAGATCTATCTAATAACAACTACCAAAGTAGTTGTCTAGATTTTGCAATCAATACTTTGAATCACAAAAAATTATATTGATTCCGATATATTCAACTAATCAATCCAATCTACTACAAGGATAAACTGATTATAGTTGGATCCTCTTTAACCGAAACAAGTATTGTGCACACCTAAGATTATGAAACCAAATCAGAAATCTTCAAAGTCTTCTTTGTCTTCAAATCTTCTTAGATCTTCAATAAACACCTGCACACAATCAATTTGAATCTCTTATGATCAATCACGCACATAATGGAGTCTGTTAAAAATGGATTATCACAAGACATCTTTAGATCTACAAACAATCTAAAGATCCCCGTCGAAACTTCGATCTAGTTATATTAGAAGAGAAGATTCTCAAGCATAAACAAACTAGGTGCAATCAAAGTTCAACAACCGTTAGTCAATCAAATCAATCGAAAACTAATAATAAACCTTAATTATCTAGTTTCCCACCAATGGTACTAATAGAGATTCTTAATCCAAAAGAAGTCTTTAAACTGAACGGCCGTAAGAGATTTCGCCTAATTAGGTTACTTTCCTCTACGAATAGGCGGCTCCACTAGTAAAAACACAACTAGGTAGTTTTGCTGGCTCTGAGGATTAGTTTGCTTGAAATGCAAACTTTGATATTTATAGACCAAGGAAGTTTGGACACAAAGGAATTTCCAAAACCGAAAATATTCTCAAGATATGCAATATATTCCAAATTTGGTTTCCATAATTCCAGGAAATGCTTTGTCCAAACATTGACCGAAAATCTCTTAGAAAATCTCCAACTAGTAAATGCACATTACTAATTTTCATTTTCCAAAAATAAAATTAAAAACCTTAATTAAAAGATTCTCAACTTATTTTTTTCGATACGGGATTTTTCCTTTGGCTATTAAGGAATATCTTTGAACAATAAAAGATAAGCGTTACTGCACATGCTCAAAGTATGTCGACATCTTTACTTTGTAAGTCCTCTTTCATACTTACAATCTTGAAACTGATTTGCCACACTTACAAACAAGTTTATAATTGGTTCATCTGACTTTCAAGAACTATGTGATTGATTAAGAACACTCAATCACCAATCATGAGTTTCACGGTTCTACCAAAACAATTTAGGTTCTACCTCCATGTGAGTACTGGATTTAGTCACACTAGCTTTCCAAAAATTTGGTTGACTAAGTACTAGGATCGATTCCCACATATATATGGTATCTAACTTGTATTTGTTGCACATGTCCATATGATCGGTTCCCAATGTCTAAAAACGTGTTGCACATGTTCATTGGATCGGTTCCCAATATCTAGAAATGTGTTGCACCTCTTACAAGGATCGATTCCCCTCTTGTGATCGGTTGCACCTATTACTAGGTTCGGTTCCCCTTTGCCTAGAGTTGGTCATACCAATAACACTAAATCGATCATACCATCTCAGGTGATTACTTAAGATCGGTTTCACTAATAAAAGTCATACCAATACAAAAGTCGGGCCTTGTGAATAGTTTTACCAAGAACATAACCAAGTCATGAGAGGTTATAATAATCACACATATTGGTAGTTAAAAACGTATGCAATGAATATTAATACCAATAAGCCTAGCGATTTCCCTTTCGATTCAAAAAAAAAGTTCATGAATTTACTTCCTTTAAACGAATGTAAAACATTGTTTCCTAGGATGAAATCTTCACCTCATACCCATACATAATCACAATAGCGTTCAAACGATTATGTCGATGTCTTATATACGAAGTTCAAAAGATAAGAGTTATACTTCGTATTGTATTCCTTAATACTACGTCAAACTAGAGTGTAATCATTCATGCTTCGCAGTTATGTTTTCAATATGCACGACTTGAAAGATACGTTAGGGAATGAAACAGTTCAAGTCAAATATCACTAACCTCAAGTGGAAGGATGATGTTGTCGTTGTAGCTCCTTCATTCTTCACTTCTTCAAGTCTTCGTAATACTTGTAATGTCTCATATCCTTATACTTTCAAGCTAATCTATACGAAGTTGACTCTAGTACATAATCAAACGACTCTTAGTGGTTGATCCTAGGAGACGTTTCAATGTCCCAAACTTCAGTACAAGGAATCCTAGTGGTTGTTGAATTAGAAGGGGTTGTTGAATTATTGTGTCCTTGAATGAAGTTATAAAGAGATTTTGACGAGAATATCCCATTATTATTTAGGCTTCACCTAGGAATGTCCCTACCACTAGGGTTGATACGAATGAGAGTTATTGCCGCGACTGTTTGGTTATTGAAAATAGTGAGAAGAAGGGGAACATTCCATGTTCCTTGAGAGATTAGGTCGCTCACAAGGGTTCCATTAAAATCAGTGGCTAAGGAAGGTGGAGTTTTTTCTAGGGATGGAATCCATCCATCCTCCCAAATATGAATAGTTTCACCTGATCATATTTCCCATATGCAATGGGGTCTAATTTGATGAAGACCTTTTTGGATACATTTCCAGATCCATGAACCGTTCTTGGATATTCTTGGGTCTAGAGCATGGCGACATTTACTGAAGTATTTGTCTCGCAGCGCACCTGCCCACATAGCATCAAAATTGGAGAGAAGATCCCACGCTAGTCTGCCTAGTTAGGCAAGATTGTTAGATGAAATGTCTCTGAATCCTAGTCCGCCTTCCGGGATAGGTTTATTTAGGCTTATCCAAGCCTTTAGGTACTGACTTTTGATGCCTTCCTTCTTCCCCTACCAGAAGTCTCTTTGGAGGGAAGTAAGTTGGCTGGTTACGGCCTTGGGAATCACATACTCTTTATCTGCCCACCAGATAAAGAGTATTACATTAACTAGTTGGAAGCCTAACAAATTAAGCTCAAACAACGTACCATTTGAATATTTAAAATTCATTTTGGAAAAAATATATATAAATTTAATTATAAACGCAAACAGAGAGAGTCTAGGATTAAAGAACTACTACTACTCCCCTCTAATGACGTTTACACTCATTCACTAGCATGCTACCACACCATGAAAGATGGAGCGTGAAATCCATAGCCCTTTCTTATTACTTGAGAGTTGTAACAAGCATCGATCCTGTCGACATTAACCATACGTCGACAAGATCCATGCTTGTTACAACTCTCAGAATCCCAAAAATACTTACACTTAGAGAAATTGTGTGGATGAGAACTATCACTCTTGCTTACTTACTCACACAAACAACAGATACTCAAAGCCTTATATAGAAGGCTGAGATTGTTTACAGGACAGGCTGTCAAAGACAGCTGGACTTAACTGACAGGCAAGCAAGAATCGTACGGAACTGTACGGATATAACCTGTAATACCTGTCTCAGGTAAACTATACTAAAGACACACAAGAAAGGATTAATACAGACACAAAGTGAATAGCTCACTCGTACTAACACTATGAAAGATGGTCATTGATACATTATGATTATGGAAAAATACGTCGACATCCATTTTTCATGCTTGTTAAATTATGAAAGATGTGTTGGAAAACGATTACTAAAAATAATTTTTAAGGTTTTAATAAGATTATAATTTATTGTTTTCTTTTGTGAATGAAAAAACTTATTAGTCCCACATTGTGGAGTTTCCACGTTTTAGTTGTTTTAAGAGACTATATAAGCATTTTAGTCCCACATCGGGGAGTTTTTCTTCTTAAGTTGTATTTGTCAATTATATAAACAAATTCACTACTTTTGTAAAATCAATGGGAAAGGGGTTGCTCTATATTTTAGATGGACCCCTAAGGGAAAATATTTTATAGCGTTTCTTAAGCGTTCGCGATTTTCCTTAACGGTTTTTTCGGAGTTGCCAAGCTCAAGTTGAGCATCTACTACATATGCTAGTAGTAGGTGTAGTAGGGTGTTTTATCCGGGAGATATCCGTCATGTGAGGGCTATAGCATCACGCTTGAGTATAGTCGGGCGCTAATGTCTTAAGAGCAACGTGTTGAACACGTGACTCACTCTATTTTTCCAAAGTTTTGCCTTATTGCTGTTGCGGAGATTTGGGGAGCTCGTCCGTTTCATCAAATCGATCACTTCCACTATAAAGGAGCTAAGTATCAATAATTTTTGATTATTTGATTTTTTCCTTGTTTCTGATTATCGCACCCAACAATCTTAAGACATTAGAATTTTTAATAATCAAGAATGGTTGATTGGTTTGTGAATCATGGATGTTAATTATGGAGTGAAAAAACAGAAAATGAATTTTTGGTCAGCTGTAGAGTTTCTAATTTATCTCTCAACCTAGAAGGAATTTCGATGAACCCTTTTGACGCAACGTAGTGGACATCCTGATAGTTACCCACGTAAAATTTCAGAATTTTTGGAGTTGTAAAAGTATTTTTTTGATATTTTACAAAACAGAGAAACGTTTCGAAAAATTTTGATGCGTAAATGTTTTGTTAACTAAAGTAGTTTTTATGGGGTAACCATGATTTTTTTAATATGGTGGTTCAAACGAAGTTTGTAAATCTAAATATTATCTTCAAAACTCATATTTTATCTTCCGTTTTGGAACTAAGGTTTCTGAGATGTGGTGTATTAGGTGATTAGGAAATTACCATCTCCGTAGTCAGAGTATAAACGAAGATTGTGACATGAAACTGGAAAGGGACATGGATAATAGGAGCATGTGGATGAACACAATTTTTCCAAAGCTGACAAAGGTTGGAACATCAAACGCAACTCTAAGCGTAGTTGTAGCGCCCCCTAAGCTAGCAGCTGACTAATCCAAGAGATTAACTAAATAAGAGGCACTAAAAATCTAAAGCATTTACTTAAGCATTCAATTAAGAAATCTGCGACAAAACTTAACCCAAAAACTAGCCCCGCTCTGAAATATATGTATACAAAAACTTCTCTCAAATGCTACATATACAATAGTCATTTAGATTACAAATAGAATATACAACAAAATAAACATAGCAGAAGTTAACCAACTACGGACTCGACTCCTCGAAGCTTTCGCTGCGCAACTCTGATCTATCTCTGAAACTGAAAGTGGGAATGGATGAGCACATCATCCCTAAAAGGGGTGCCCAGTAGGAATAACATTTAACTTTTAAGTAATCATTGAAATGATTTGAAAACAATTCATGTTTTCCCTAACACTAAAACACAACCAATTTCACATAGGTAAACAATCGTGTATATGGAACTAACTCCTTCCAAACAATGTATAATATGGTGATTCAGCCTCCACCTAGATAATAATATGGTGATTCAGCCTCCACCTAGATACTAATAAGGTGATTCAGCCTCCACCTCGACAGTAAGTAGGTATAAATGAAGGAGCAGTATCCTATATACCATAGATGGAAATTCTCATTTTCCAAGCAATCAAATGGAAATTCTTATTTCCCAAACAATTCATAAAGACAAACAAGGCATTACGATTCCTTTCCAAGCAATGGAAAGATTAAAATAAATAACAGAACTTTCGTAATTCAAAGTTAAATAATGCATGGAAAGCACAACTAGAACAATGCATGAATTTGTTAAACATGAACTTTGGTAAAAGAAAACAACAATAATCACAAAAGAGTTAAATATAAATTCCCACCTCTTTTGATGACAAGACACGCCTACCTCGAGATCCACGATCCACCGGTTCATCCTTTGAATCGATCGTTGTTAATATAGACTAACTGTTAATCACACAAGAACTCTAAGAAACTAGCCAAAATGGCTCACACAAGAATCATACAAGTCTAACTAATGGTTCTAAGCCCATTTACGATTCTACACATCTTCATTATCCATCTCTTGCATAATTAAAGGTCTATTAATTCAATTAGGTTGTTTCTCTAGTCCATTAGCTAAGTCTTGCGAACATCTACAACTTTGTAGAAGAAGTCAAAGGCTAATTCGGACCATAAGGGTCCAATTAACACTAATTGAGAATTCTGGCATAAAGCCCAAAACAACTAAGCCAACCCATTAAACTAAGGCCTGGTCCATCTGGTCCTCTAACAGTCAACGGGGTCAATCAACAGTCAACGTCAGGTCAGAGTCCAGGTCAATGGTCAAGTCTAAATCTGTCAACTGAGTCAACTCGGGTCAGGACAGGTAACTCAGTGGGTCAATACGATTCAACTCAGTCAGATTAACTGAGTCGGACAAGGACAAAACCGAGTCAGACTGAATAAGTTCAGTCTGAAAAATCAAAGGTTTAGTTGCAATTCTAACCCAGTTCAACTTCAATCTAAACAATGCATCAAATCATTCATTTTTAAACAACTTTGAATTTCAAATACAAATACAACACAGCTTACCTATGATTGCAGTTGCAAGCCTGCACTGAAAGCACTTACAATAATCCTACAACCCCATTATCAACCCTTCCTCACAACATCTCAATTATGCTCATCCCCAACTCTACACTCAGCAGAATCCACCAACGGTTCATGTAACCCACTCACACCATTCTCAACTGATATTCAAACTCAGTAATCAACCACGACTTACCATAGTTCCAACTTCAATCTGCAACATTAACTTCAACAGATGCACAACAAGCCAATGTCACCTGCAACTCCAATTATATAAACCTCCACCTCAAACAAATAATCCTCAACCTCCAATACACAGACCACACCACCCATCACTAACTGCATTGTAGTTCCATTATCTAATTCTACTCAGTTCGACCCTACTTTGTATCTCAATCACACTACTAGATACACAAACACAGTCTAAGCAACACCACCAAACATTCTCACAGCCTCAGGTCCATTCAACACATATACCTCCATCCCAACTCTTAATTCAATAGCAAACCAATGAACTCAGTAATGAAAAACAATAAACATTAATAAGTTAACAAAGAAGAACAAGTTACCTCACAACAGCCTGTCTCAACCAAATTGAAATCAATCCCTTCTTTCCTCTGATTCGAGCAACTCTACACAGCACCACCTCCTCCCTAAATCATCTGTTCAATTCCAATTCTCAACTCTATTATCCAACAGTTTCATTATCATTTCTCATTCAATAGCTTAACTCGGCAACTACCACCAGGTACATCTTCACAGGGAATTACTCATATCATCCCTAACACATACTAAACTACAACCACAGTTCCATTACACCCTCTCACTAATTCATTTCGAAACTCAAAACATATTGAACCCATTTCTCAAACTCATCAGAGATACTACAAACTATACCCACCTGCAATCATTCTCATAAACAACATTCAACAATTCAGTTAATCAACATCACCTTCCATAACTACCTGTAGCTCTAATTCTATTCACTCCATCTCATCTCATCTCAACTCTGTAATGCTCAACATACTTTAACAACACCACAACTTCAATTTGAATACTTGCACCTTCATTCTAAACTTATCTCAATCTTAGTTTCATTCATAATTACACAGACTCAAAATTTAAAGCAATTCAATTTCAATTATCAAAATTAAACAGCTTATAAGCTTACCCAATCACTAGTATCCTCTGAATTGCTTTTCTCCCAAATCATTTATACTCAAACCTTATAATTATCGTCTTCAAATCCTGAACTCGATCACTATCAATAAATTCATCATCTGAGATTTTACTTCACATGCAAAATCACTTTAATCCACTCAATTAGTCAAAACCCGTCTCCAATCTTCCCTTAAAACTCTCAAATTCAACTTCAGATGCTTCTTTGAATTTCATATGAAACCCTAATTTCTTCGATTCACCTTCAAATTAGCTTCACTTCATCAATTCGATGAGAACCCCTCAATTATTACTTAATTCCATCCTCGACTTTTCTTAAAACTTCAACCAAAACCCTAACTTCCGATTCTCATCAATCCATCGTTTCTTCTTCATTCAAAACCAAACCAACTTCAACATCAACACCAGCAATCATTCCCTAATGTTTTCGATCTCAAAATCGTCAAAGCCTCTCACAGATACAAGAACGGTGAAGAACAAAGAAGAAAGAAGAAGAAGAAGAAGAAGGAAGAAGAAGAAGAAAAAGAAGAAAGAGAAAGAATAAGAGAGAATGAGTTCATCTCGATTTGGCCAGAGGTAAGGTCCACCAAAATTGCTAACGGCACCCGTCCAAATGATAAGGGCAGCCAGGCGGTCTAAGATATATCTTCTTCGTCCGATATCCGAATGATACGTTCGAGTAGTCTATTCCGCACAACATTTCGAGAGTAATTCGATGATACTAATTTCGAACCTAGATCGTTGTTAGATTAATTTCTATTAATTAACATTCGTGTTAAACTAATCGAGTTATTATCGGCTAAATCGTATCTTGATCATTGCTAGACCGGTCAAATAGCGTTGACGAGCTTGCGGGTCCTTACATTCTCCCCACCTTATATATTTTCGTCCTCGAAAATTAGACCATCCTTCTAGTATTCAAACACTCCCCACCTTATAGAATAATTCCAACTCTTGTCTAAACACACCCAACATAAAACAAAGCACAAACCTATATGGCTTTCTACAACTAAAATTTGTAGCTTTAGCTTCAATTGACTAATTTCTATTGCAATAAGATAATGGTTCTAATTACGAGAGAAGATACTCTATAATAAAGTTTCTAAGTAAAATTTGGGATCTATCAGTTTTCTATTAGAAGCAAGTCTCCCTTCAATGCCTAGTGATACCAGAATGCAGTTGTCCTGTCTAGGTTCATGACGCCTGACAATGCCTACTACGTAACAAGTATCACCTGAACACATCAGAATTACCAACCTCACTAATCAACACTGGGGATTAACTAAATACTAATTTATTAAGATTAATTAATCTCTAAACTTTTATCGTAACTGATGTAATTCTGATAAATTTTACTTCGTAAAATATATTAATAGTTCACAACATTTTAAGCAATTTAATCATCAAAATTTATTTTATTTTATTTTTATGTACTGTTATTATTATTTATTTATTTTACCATTATAAGTAATCCCAATCCGATTTACGTCAATTTATAATATCTGATATTTTAATTTTAGTGTGATACCATATATATAATAATTTTCAAAATTTTATCTATTATAATTTTCCTACTAATTTAATTACTCAAATATTTTTATCAACTGTGTTATTATTCTCATTATTCTTAAGTTGATAACTGGTTGGTAAACTAAGTCTTAATCTTCTAAATATAAAATTTTACATTCACGTAAGAATTGATATAACAGATTTTTATTTATTCATCTCGAATCCGAACACTATATCTTGTTAAATAATTGCGTTGGTAATTTAATATGGTTTAAGTTTGATACTGCATAGAATTTTATATATTTTAATAGTCTTTAGATTTTCTATTAGTGTAAAGTATCCTATTAATATACAAATTTATTTTCTTTCATGACTAATGTTGTTCTAAGCATTCAAATACACTTGTTTCCGCTTCATGTGTATTTGTTTCATTTTGGAGATTTATTGGATCATTTGTTAGATTAAAATAGTTTGGTACAAGATTATTAAGTTAATTCTTTTTATTTTATATATTATATCCTATCTTTCTTAAGTCTAACACCTAATAAATATTATATTAACTTTCTAATTTAAACACAAAATATATAATTATAATCTTATCATTAGTTTAATTTACATAGATAAGCGTTATTAATTTTCATAACTATTTAATTGTAATATCATTACTTTTGTCATTATATATTTTTATTGAAATTTTAGTTAAGTTAAGTTCAACGTAATACTAATCGTTAAATGTTAACATCATTTTATTAAAATTATTATTATTACCTTTATTATCATTTACAGTTACTATTACAATATTTTTATTGTTAAACTCTGACGATTCAATTATTATTCAAACTACTCTTACAATTATTATTAAATCTCAATAATATTATTAACATTAATTTATCGACCCTACGTACAAGTCAAAGTGCTTAATAAATATATATGTGACTTCCAAGATTTATCAATACTACTAATCTCATTATTTTTTTTATTATTGAATTGTGCATGTGTTCATAATTTTAAATCATTTATTCTCTAATCTCCACTAGATTAATTTTTGGTGTACCCTACAATTTTTACTTCAATACCTAAACAAACAAATCAATCAATCAAAATTATTTTAATTATTAATAGCTTTTAGTGATTAAGATTTATCTCACAAACCCAACCCAGTTCTAAACCAATCAAGTTCACTAACTGGCACTGGCTATTCCTATTGTCTCCCATATAAGATCTAATAGTGAGCTCTGATACCAACTTTGTAGCGCCCCCTAAGCTAGCAGCTGACTAATCCAAGAGATTAACTAAATAAGAGGCACTAAAAATCTAAAGCATTTACTTAAGCATTCAATTAAGAAATCTGCGACAAAACTTGACCCAAAAACTAGCCCCGCTCTGAAATATATGTATACAAAAACTTCTCTCAAATGCTACATATACAATAGTCATTTAGATTACAAATAGAATATACAACAAAATAAACATAGCAGAAGTTAATCAACTACGGACTCGACTCCTCGAAGCTTTCGCTGCGCAACTCTGATCTGTCTCTGAAACTGAAAGTGGGAATGGGTGATCACATCATCCCTAAAAGGGGTGCCCAGTAGGAATAACATTTAACTTTTAAGTAATCATTGAAATTATTTGAAAACAATTCATGTTTTCCCTAACACTAAAACACAACCAATTTCACATAGGTAAACAATCATGTATATGGAACTAACTCCTTCCAAACAATGTATAATATGGTGATTCAAACCTCCACCTAGATAATAATATGGTGATTCACCTCCACCTAGATACTAATAAGGTGATTCAGCCTCCACCTCGACAGTAAGTAAGTATAAATGAAGGAGCAGTATCCTATATACCATAGATGGAAATTCTCATTTTCCAAGCAATCAAATGGAAATTCTTATTTCCCAAACAATTCATAAAGACAAACAAGGCATTACGATTCCTTTCCAAGCAATGGAAAGATTAAAATAAATAACAGAACTTTCGTAATTCAAAGTTAAACAATGCATGGAAAGCACAACTAGAACAATGCATGAATTTGTTAAACATAAACTTTGGTAAAAGAAAACAACAATAATCACAAAAGAGTTAAATATAAATTCCCACCTCTTTTGATGACAAGACACGCCTACCTCGAGATCCACGATCCACCGGTTCATCCTTTGAATCGATCGTTGTTAATATAGACTAACTTTTAGTCACACAAGAACTCTAAGAAACTAGCCAAAATGGCTCACACAAGAATCATACAAGTCTAACTAATGGTTCTAAGCACATTTACGATTCTACACATCTTCATTATCCATCTCTTGCATAATTAAAGGTCTATTAATTCAATTAGGTTGTTTCTCTAGTCCATTAGCTAAGTCTTGCGAACATCTACAACTTTGTAGAAGAAGTCTGTAGTTGCCGGAAATCCCACACTACACCCCTCACTAGATTATACTTGATTAACTCATTATGAATGTGAATTATTATAGATTTTATTGATTATTTCCTTGAAATGTTTACAAAGAAAATTAGAACAGAGTTAGAGGAATTACAATCACTCCGAAATTTCTCTCTCCTAATATCTTGCTCAACAATTCAAAAAGACCTCTCCTTGAAACAGACTTACTCGACCCTTTATATAGGGTGTTACATAATGGATGACAGCTAAGCTGTCCTTTATTTTCGGGAATCCTTCGCGAAGTGTCGCGAGTGTATAAGTGTTTGTCTTCGCGACACTTCCAAATCTCGCCAAGTCTCCACACTCTTCTCATGTTCTGGCTGTCGTCATCTGATGCGTCATTTATTTTTCATCCCTGCGACGCCTTCGCAATACCGTCATTTATTATTCTCGCAAAATATCAATGTCGCGATATTCTGGTCCTACATCTTGCCTCTTCTCATGTCTTCTCTGCGAAGAAGAGAACGTCATGAGAACTATCATTATGAAATGCCGCAGTTGTTCACTTTCTATGTCGCGATCACTCGTCTTTGTTTGTTTTAATTTTGTACTTTATACAGAATTTATTACAGATACTTCTTCTTCCATTCTATTTTTGACACGTCTCTTTCAACCGTTTATGTTTAACCATTCACGTCCCATCTCTCATTAAATGTATTTATTTTCCCGAAGACTATTTCTCTCTATAAATAGTCTCCTCATCCCTCTCTTCTTCTCTTTTACTTTTCTTCTGCAAATTCTCTTTAACTCTCTCTCTCTCTCCCTCCGCAATTTGCGCTCCTGCTACTATAATCCTTCTACACTTTTCTCATTCTTTTGATTTTCAATTCTCTTTTCATTCCCATACTTCTAACAATGGCTTCACTTGGTCGTACATACACTCCTCTTTTTACTGATGTTCAAAAGAAGTTACAAGAAAAGGGTTTCACTTTATCAACCATTCCTGATCAAGGATCTTCATCTATTCTCTCTGCCAGATTATTTTCTGATCATCAATGTGATAATCACAAAATCATAGTTTCGCTAGGTCAACTCCTCGCAGGGCTCCCTATTCCTCTGTACGATCCCGAGTTGCCATTATTTTACGAAATTCTTGCTCATGAGAAGTTCTCGCGAGCTGTCTATCAATTAAGTGGCGACTGCATCCGCTAATGCTTGAATTATAATCGCGTGTCTTTGGTAAAGGATCTTTATATTCGACATCGTCTCGTCGGGGATCCTCAATTTGCAGATTTACCAATAGTTGCTGAAAAGTATACCGTGGATAATTTCTTTGCGAACTACTCAGTTATAAATATGAGAAATGATAAATCTCGCTGGGGTGCTCGACTGAAGAAGAATGATAACGTTGATGCTGACAAATTGCTCATGCAGGACATTGATTGGCATTCGGGTAAGAATAATACCCCTCGCCACTCCAAAGATGAAAGATGGTGGGTTATCCCTCTTTTTCTAAGTGGACCTTATATCGCAGGCTCACATGAACTCCCCGCAAATCTAGCAAGATATCGTCCTTGGGAATTTAAATGGCCCGAGCAGGCAAAAGAGGTACATTTCTTTCTTCAAGCTTTTGTCTTTGCGACATTCTCTTCTCTTTATTTTTATTGATCTTGCAAAATTTATAGGTTGTTAGACTAAAGAGGAATTATGAAATGAATCCAAAAACAAGCACCCTAGCGATACTCCGATCGATCACGGATGAAGTAAGAAACACTTTCTTTTTCTATTTTTAACAATATTGTTGCCTCTGTTTCTTATCTTCATGCGTGTTGTATAGGTTATCAAAGAAGTGGATATTCCAATTGTCGCAAAGGGTAAGGGCAAAAATAAAGTCATTCCTCGCAAGGATAAATCTTCTGCTCCTTCTTCTAAAAAACGGAAAATCCACTCTTCTTCCCATTCTAATTCCCAAGCCAGCGAAAGCTTTGGCGAAGATGAAAATGAAGTTGGCACTTCTTCTGCTAAGGGGAATCACTCGGATATTTCTGCTATGGCGCTATTGTCTGGTGTCTTCTCCGACTCTATGCAAGGATTGGGAGATGATACTTTATCCGCTATTTGCGAAGCTCTCGCACAAATCTGCGATGCCTCATTGTTAGAGAATAATGAGTCTTTTCGCAGAGTTTCCCGAACAATGACTCCAAGCCTCTTAAATGCTCTCAATGCTTTGGTATGTTCATATTCCTTTGTTTCTTTGTGATTTCAATTTTAAGTTTTATCTTAACTATTTCTTTACTTTCCTTTACAGTCTGGGAGAGCTTCTTTTGTTGTTGCCTAAGACCTTGAGAAAAGACGCAGCAACCTTGAAAAGAAAAACCTGCAACTTAAAGAGAAGATCCAAGAACTAGAAGCTGAAGTTGCGCTATCTCGCAAGAAGGATGAGAGAATTCAAAAATTGGAAACTGAGTCCACTTCCCAAAAGACTAAAGTATCCACTCTTCAAAGTGCAAATCAACAACTATATGGTACAACAAATTTTTACTCTTCAAGTCATTTTCATTTTGTCCTCTGCTTCTATACGCCTAATTTATTATTTTCGCAGACATATATAATCTCTCTGAAGAAGCCATTCTTCTCCATTCATTTCCCGAGCCTATGGAAAATGACGTTCTTCTTTCTCACCTCAATGAATCCTTAAGTAGTTCATCAACCAAAATTGATTCCCTTCCATTAAGTGAACTTCAAACCAGATATCGCCTTTTAGAGATTGAACATAGATCAAGTTTAGGTTTAGCTAACCGATTTAAACAAATGTATCGTGATTCCCATAAGAAAATCAAATCTTTAAGAAAGAAAATTAGTAGTCTCATAGACGACAAAGACCGCATTGCTAATAGGGGTGCACAGGCATTAGCAAAATTTCAAAAATCTCTTCTCGAAGCAGAAGTTGAACGAGATGAATCCCTTCGCCAGAATGCCATACTTACTGAGCGAGAAGAGCAAGTTCGTTCACTTCTTGTTATAAATAGTGATGATGAATTTGCTTGGGCTGCGAAAGTTCTAGATAATGCCAGGAATAACTTAGGTGTTGATGTTAGTCTTCATGCCGAGCATACTTCCTTGGTTAAAGATATGATATCTGACAGAGAAGGTTGTTTATTATACTTTGTTGCTCTTTTCTGCTATAGCATTGTCATTAAATTGTTAATTCATCGTCATATGTTCTGCAGAATCCGAGAAGAGATTTCAAATGAGGATTGGGGAACTTGAATCCGAAAAAGAGCAAATCGCAGGAAGTCTTTCCCTTCGCAATGACAAGTATTCCAAGCTGAAGAAACAATTGCAAGCTAGAGTGGCAAATTTTAGCAATGATGCCATTCGTTTTCGCAACCAAACTATTGAAACAGTTTGCAGTGATCATAATATTTCCCTTACTTCATATCCTTGTCTTCTTGAGAATATTCCCGAGGATATACCTTTCCCCTACGTTTCTGATAGCGAAGCTAGTGAAGAAGAAGGGTCTGACGAGAAGAATGATGATATTGAAGAATCTGACGCAGAAGAAGAATCTTCCAAGAAATAACTTCCCTTTTTTTTTTTTTTTTTTTTTTTTTTTTTTATCTCGTATACATATCCTTTAATCTTTCATTTCAATGTAAATTTCTTGAATTACTAAATGTGAATTCAACCTTTGTTTTCACTTTTGTAAATTTATCCTTTATTTTCTCATTTCCTTGATACATAAATCTATCACATGAAGATAAATAACAAAATTTCTTCACATGCATTCCCATACTTGCCTCTGTTATTTATTTGCAGATGAGAGATTTATTTTGAAATTTATCATTGCGACAAGATCGCAAGCTATCCTCATAAATGAAGAAATCTATTGATCTTGCCTTAACATTTCTTGTGTGGTCTTACTTTGCCTTCCTAGTTAAAGGTCTTATTTTGCCACCCCTCATTGCGACAGAATCGCAGGACGTCTTTACATTTTCATGTAATGACCCCTTGACCCTGTCTTATCATTTCGCGAGTATTTTTGCCTCTGCAGGATATTTTTCTTGCGACAATATGACAGGTTTAAATATTCTTGCAAATATAAAATCCCATGACATTGTCATCTTTGCGACGGAATCGCAGGACGTTTCTACATTTTCATGTAAAAACCCATTGATTTCGCCTTACCTTTATGTTAGTATTTTTGCCTCTTCAGGATCATTGCACAAATATGACAAGTCTAAATTTCCTTGCGAAAACAAAGTCTCATGACATTTGCGTCTTTTGACACTTATCAGCTCCCTAATGGAGGGTGCCGCCCTTATCTTCTCCCTGGTTGCCCCTTCAAGGAGGCGTATATCGGCCATACAAGACTAGCTCCTCCCATCCGGTCTTAACAACAACCAGTTGTTTTCGTGCAGCCTCTTATCCCTTATACCTATATGGTTTATGGTTACGAGACCGCACCCTAAGTGGAGTTTTCTTCGGGCCGAGGCAAAAGATATACCAATACTTGCCAAGAATGGCCGAGACACTTCAAATGCCGAGGCACTCTTGGCTCAACCGTGTACCTCGGCGCCTTGAGCATACATCGACTCCTTGGAAGAGATCCTCGGGCGTCCAACCAGTGGTATAACCTTATATATATAGTTGGAAATCCAAGGTATCTCTCCGGATAGGCTTTCATGGGCCCCAAATTTCCATGACTCGGGCTTCGGGAGCGGTGTAACCTTCCCCCGAGCCATGTTAAGAGATACCCCTTATATGACGTACTTTAGGTCTTACATTTGCCTCTTGCGAAATATTATTCGCGAACTAGGGTGTACGCCATAAAGGTTCGTCCCATTCACTCACTCATTCATTTTAGTTAATTCAATTAGTCATTCAATTTTGTAACAATCTCATTTCAATTCTCCCATCATATTGCCATACATTTTCAATAGCGAGATCCTCGCGTAATTTTTCTTCCGTTGATGTTTCTTTTTGTTATTCTTACCATGTTTTCATCACTAACTCTTTGCCACTTCTCGCGATCATTCACTTCTTATACCTTTTATTCCTGATTCCCTCTGCCTCTGCATCCTTGAAACCTCTTAATATTTCATGTTCATCATAGCTTTCAACTATTTTCATATCGTCACTTCGCAATGTGTCTTCTCTCCTCACATTTATGTTATCCACCATCAATCTTTCTTTTCCTTGTTCCTCTTCTATATTCTTCTTCCATCTTTTCGCAACTCTCTCTTCAGAACTCTCTACATCAACTTTATAACATTTTTGCCCTTCCGTCCAATCTCCCTTTATAATTCCGACACCGCTAGGATGGGGGAATTTTATACACTGATGGTATGTAGATGCTACACCCAGAATTTCGTGCAACCATGGTCTTCCGATCAATCCATTATAAGGGGATTCCACGTCAACCACACAGAACAAAATATTAGTAGATAATCCTTGCAAGGGTATTCTCATGTGAACTTCTCCTTTAGGCTTGTTCGCTGTGCCATTAAAACCATAAATTTTGTATGTTGAAGGTATCAATTCTTCATCATTTCCCCCCATAGTCTTGTAAGTATGGTAGAAGAGGATGTTCACCGAGCTTCCAGTATCAATTAATATTCTGTTAATTGCCCAGCAATTTTCTGCTTCATCATCTTCACCATCAATAGGTTTGGATTAATGTCCAGTTTTACAACCAATGGGCTATCATGTATTTCTCTCCCTTTGGGTATTTCTTCTGCCGAGAAGGAAATAATCTGCAATTGCCACTCTTTTAATTGCGATGTCTTCGCAACATTCATGACTTCTTTATCATCTGCATCCCTCGCAAAGACTCTACTGAGTATATTGTCATGAAAATCTTCAATTGTGCGGTATGAATGAATGATGGAGTTACAAAACAAATTTTTAGCTTTCGCTCCAACTTCTATTATAAATGTTTCCTTCCCCTTGGCTGAGTTTGTTCTGTGCATCCCCGGAGGTGGTGGCAATGACTGAGCTTTCTCTTCATCTTTTAGAAAATGATTCAGCTTTCCTTGATCAATCATCCTTAAGATGATTCTCTTTATGTTTCTACAATCATTTGTCAAATGTCCATGAAAACGGTGGTAAGAGCAGAATTCGTGACTTCTATCCCCTGGTGGTGGTTCATTCCCCATGTTCCATGGTGCGGGTATGTTCTCCATCACGAGTATAGCTTCCCATATTTTTTCCACACTAGTGTTTAATAGTGGCATTTTAATTTCTTCCCATACTACTCTTTGACCTCGCGGCCCTCCACGGTAATTCTGCCTTTGACCTCCATAAGTTTCCTGCGGGCGATCGAGCCTTTGGATTTTATTATTTCCACCACGGCTAGTAGTTCCTTTCTCTTTCAAATTCTTCTTGGTCCCGGCTTCCCATTGCTACTAACTTTGGCTGTACATCATCTGTCTTTCTTTCTTGTTGTCCTTGCGATGTGCTCGCCACAGTGTGTACGAGTTGAGGTAACAAACTTGCATTCGCAACACTTGAACTTGTATTCGCAACTGGATATGATTCCACTTCATTTTGTCTTTCTTCCAAAGCAATATATTCCTCTTGTAGTTCCCTCAACTCAGTCATTGTGATGGTATTTTTGACTCTGAAAATTTGAACATATAACAAGTTGGTTGCGAACATAGCATTTATGAATGACAGGATGAGATATCTCTCATCCACTCGTCCAGCCATTTCACTGCACATCGTATTCCATCTTACAGTCAAAAGCCTCAAACTCTCGCCAACTCTTTGTTTTAGTCCAAATACATCTTCAATTCCGGGTCGCGAAGAATTGTTATTTATATACGCCCCTAAAAATATAGCTTGTAAATGGTTGAATGACGTGATTGTGTTCCTTGGCAAACCCTCAAACCATTTCAATGCTTCTCCTGTTAAACTCGACGCGAAGTATTTGCACAGTATAGCATCATGGTTTTCCCATTGTAACATACATCTCACATAAGCTTTGATGTGTTGTACTTGCCATGAGTTGTTCCATCAAAAATGCTGGTTAATGCCGGTAAGTTGCACTTTGGAGGTATTCCTCCCAACTGCACTTCTAATGTAAAAGGATTTTTCGCAGCCTCTGGGATTGCTTCATCTAACTGTCTTCTTCCTCCTTCTCTTCTGCTGTTCAATATTCCTCTCATCTCTGCCAACTCTCTCAAAATTTGCTCATTTGCCTCAGAATTCGAATTTATCGGTCTCTTTAATTCCGCCTCTCTCCTTCTCCGTTCGCGTCTACTTATATTTTCTGGTTCATCATTCTCTTCTCTTCTTTCTCTGCGAGTCTCTCCCTCATCTCTTTCATGAATTCTCACACCATTATATCTGTCATTTTCTCTTCTTGGTTGTCTATCAGCTCTTCTTTGTATTCTTTCATATTCTTCGTTGTTAGTTCCATTGTTGCGATTTTGTTCCCGCCTTCTTTCTCGATTATCATGATTGTTCTGCCGAATCGCCTCTTCGCATTCCCGTTCTTCTACTTCTGCTCTCAATCTTTCTCTCTCGCGAGCTAGACGCACTTGTTCAATATAATGCTTTTCAATTTCATTTTCAATTTCATTTTCAATTTCCTTTTGTTTCCTTCGTGTCTCTCTCGCATGTAGTATTCTTCTACCTTCTTCTTGATTTTCTTCATTAACTGGATTATTCTGCCTTTGATGCTGCCCACGTTCTTGATTCCCGTCATTTTGACCATTCTGTATATCTTCAGGACGTGGAATATGATGATCTCCTACCACTTCTCTTCCTTCGCGACCTCCTTCGCCAAGATTTAGCTCTCTTTCCAAATTTTCTTCATTACCATTTTTTACAGGTAACGCTCTTCTCACATCCTCTCTAGCGGATCTGGATCTTGATCTGGCATTACTTCTCGACCTTCTATCCTGCAACCTCATATTTTCCATTCTTAATTCATGGTTTTGCCTTGTTAAATTTGCTCGTTCTTCTGTTTCTAACCGTCTTTCTTCATGTATTGTTTGTTTCAACGCTTCTAATGCTGCGATTCCTTCATTTCTACGGATCGTTTCTCCCATCTCTTCTCGGTTTCTCTCATCTTGTCTATTATTTATCAATTGTTGCACTTCTTCTCTTTCCTCTATAGAGTCTGATCTCCATGTATGCACACTCACCCTATCATAATCCATTACTCTATTTGTTGCTGGTTGAATTGGTGGCGGAATTTGGCCTTCTCCCTCTCTTGCGTTTACTCTTGAAGATTCACCTACCTCATTCCTCCTTTCTCCAGCCAATCTATTACTTCTTCTTACGGTCGTTAACTGCCCTGATGTATTCCTTCTTCTAGCCATTTCTTAACTTCTGTGATTTGTCGTAAATTGCACATAACTCTTTTCTTATTACTCCAAACTTGTCCAAATTACAATGTTGATCTTCACAGAATTTGATTTTTCAGGAATTCTTTTCGTAAATTCATTCCCTGTTTCTAGCGCATATGTAGTTGCAGGAAATCCCACACTACACCCCTCACTAGATTATACTTGATTAACTCATTATGAATGTGAATTATTATAGATTTTATTGATTATTTCCTTGAAATGTTTACAAAGAAAATTAGAACAGAGTTAGAGGAATTACAATCACTCTGAAGTTTCTCTCTCTTAATATCTTGCTCAACAATTCAAAAAGACCTCTCCTTGCAACAGACTTACTCGACCCTTTATATAGGGTGTTACATAATGGATGACAACTAAGTTTGTCCCTTTATCTTCTGGGAATCCTTCGCGAAGTGTCGCGAGTGTATAAGTGTTTGTCTTTGCGACACTTCCAAATCTCGCCAAGTCTCCACACTCTTCTCATGTTCTGGATGTCGTCATCTGATGCGTCATTTATGTTCCCTGCGACGCCTTCGCAATACCGTCATTTATTATTCTCGCAAAATATCAATGTCGCGATATTCTGGTCCTACAAAGTCAAAGGCTAATTCGGACCATAAGGGTCCAATTAACACTAATTGAGAATTCTGGCATAAAGCCCAAAACAACTAAGCCAACCCATTAAACTAAGGCCTGGTCCATCTGGTCCTCTAACAGTCAACGGGGTCAATCAACAGTCAACGTCAGGTCAGAGTCCAGGGTCAATGGTCAAGTCTAAATCTGTCAACTGAGTCAACTCGGGTCAGGACAGGTAACTCAGTGGGTCAATACGATTCAACTCAGTCAGATTAACTGAGTCAGACAAGGACAAAACCGAGTCAGACTGAATAAGTTCAGTCTGAAAAATCAAAGGTTTAGTTGCAATTCTAACCCAGTTCAACTTCAATCTAAACAATGCATCAAATCATTCATTTTTAAACAACTTTGAATTTCAAATACAAATACAACACAGCTTACCTATGATTGCAGTTGCAAGCCTGCACTGAAAGCACTTACAATAATCCTACAACCCCCATTATCAACCCTTCCTCACAACATCTCAATTATGCTCATCCCCAACTCTACACTTAGCAGAATCCACCAACAGTTCATGTAACCCACTCACACCATTCTCAACTGATATTCAAACTCAGTAATCAACCACGACTTACCATAGTTCCAACTTCAATCTGCAACATTAACTTCAACAGATGCACAACAAGCCAATGTCACCTGCAACTCCAATTATATAAACCTCCACCTCAAACAAATAATCCTCAACCTCCAATACACAGACCACACCACCCATCACTAACTGCATTGTAGTTCCATTATCTAATTCTACTCAGTTCGACCCTACTTTGTATCTCAATCACACTACTAGATACACAAACACAGTCTAAGCAACACCACCAAACATTCTCACAGCCTCAGGTCCATTCAACACATATACCTCCATCCCAACTCTTAATTCAATAGCAAACCAATGAACTCAGTAATGAAAAACAATAAACATTACTAAGTTAACAAAGAAGAACAAGTTACCTCACAACAGCCTGTCTCAACCAAATTGAAATCAATCCCTTCTTTCCTCTGATTCGAGCAACTCTACACAGCACCACCTCCTCCCTAAATCATCTGTTCAATTCCAATTCTCAACTCTATTATCCAACAGTTTCATTATCATTTCTCATTCAATAGCTTAACTCGGCAACCACCACCAGGTACATCTTCACAGGGAATTACTCATATCATCCCTAACACATACTAAACTACAACCACAGTTCCATTACACCCTCTCACTAATTCATTTCGAAACTCAAAACATATTGAACCCATTTCTCAAACTCATCAGAGATACTACAAACTATACCCACCTGCAATCATTCTCATAAACAACATTCAACAATTCAGTTAATCAACATCACCTTCCATAACTACCTGTAGCTCTAATTCTATTCACTCCATCTCATCTCATCTCAACTCTGTAATGCTCAACATACTTTAACAACACCACAACTTCAATTTGAATACTTGCACCTTCATTCTAAACTTATCTCAATCTTAGTTTCATTCATAATTACACAAACTCAAAATTTAAAGCAATTCAATTTCAATTATCAAAATTAAACAGCTTATAAGCTTACCCAATCACTAGCATCCTCTGAATTGCTTTTCTCCCAAATCATTTATACTCAAACCTTATAATTATCGTCTTCAAATCCTGAACTCGATCACTATCAATAAATTCATCATCTGAGATTTTACTTCACATGCAAAATCACTTTAATCCACTCAATTAGTCAAAACCCGTCTCCAATCTTCCCTTAAAACTCTCAAATTCAACTTCAGATGCTTCTTTGAATTTCATATGAAACCCTAATTTCTTCGATTCACCTTCAAATTAGCTTCACTTCATCAATTCGATGAGAACCCCTCAATTATTACTTAATTCCATCCTCGACTTTTCTTAAAACTTCAACCAAAACCCTAACTTCCGATTCTCATCAATCCATCGTTTCTTCTTCATTCAAAACCAAACCAACTTCAACATCAACACCAGCAATCATTCCCTAATGTTTTCGATCTCAAAATCGTCAAAGCCTCTCACAGATACAAGAACGGTGAAGAACAGAGAAGAAAGAAGAAGAAGAAGAAGAAGGAAGAAGAAGAAGAAAAAGAAGAAAGAGAAAGAATAAGAGAGAATGAGTTCATCTCGATTTGGCCAGAGATAAGGTCCACCAAAATTGCTAACGGCACCCGTCCAAATGATAAGGGCAGCCAGGCGGTCTAAGATATATCTTCTTCGTCCGATATCCGAATGATACGTTCGAGTAGTCTATTCCGCACAACATTTCGAGAGTAATTCGATGATAGTAATTTCGAACCTAGATCGTTGTTAGATTAATTTCTATTAATTAACATTCGTGTTAAACTAATCGAGTTATTATCGGCTAAATCGTATCTTAATCATTGCTAGACCGGTCAAATAGCGTTGGCGAGCTTGCGGGTCCTTACAGTAGTCCTCTTAAAAAAGGTATGTTTCATGAACCTGAATCTAGCATTACTTTAATTAAGGTGATTTTTATGTGTGTAATCCTAGCCATACGGCAGTAAATTGTAGGCAACATAAAAACCTTAATTATTAGATAGTTATGCTAATTTATTTGAAACAAACTAGTACGAGTTCAGTGGCATGATGTCGAAAGTTATTTTAATAACTAATGTGAGAGACCAGTAGGTGGACTTTGGAGCCACCAAGCATGTTTGTTGAAACAGAGACCTGTTCACCTTCTATCAGAAGATAGGAGATGTCGAGAAACTCTATATGAGTAACTCACCTGCGACAGAGGTTGCATAAAAGGGAAAGGTCGAGCAGAAGTTCATATCTGTAATATTCTCACATTGAATGAAGTTTTCATGTTCCGGGCATATGCAAGAATCTTGTATCTTGTTCTGTTGTAGATGGTAAAAGACTTAAGATATTAATTGAATATGGAAAACTTGTCGTACCTAAGGGAATGTGATTTTGAGGGAAACGCTATAAGACTTAAGGTCAATATAAGCTTAACGAAAAAATTGATGAAGTAGTTGATTCTTGTGTTTTCTTTTGTGTGATTGAATTTTTTGCATGGTAGACATGGAACCGTAAACTTATATAAGTCAATGCATAAACTGGGAAGCGTAGGATGCATACCCAAATTTAGTTTGGATATTGAACAAAAAAGTTAAATATTCTTAGAATCAAAATATGCTATAAAACCTTTTAGCAAAATTGCTCAGAGTAATTCTAAGCCCTTAGAATTAATTCAGTTAGACCTAGTTGACATGAAATCAACCCAAACTAAGGTGGTAAAAGGTGTTTTTATAACTTTCATAGATGATTGTACGAGGTACTATCTTGTATACTTACTTAGGGGTAAGGATGATGCCTTAGAAAGCAAAGTATATGTTACCACTAAAAGGGTAGGTCTGAACATGATGGCAAGTATGAAATTCATTTAGGAGAACTTTACTCGTTAGATGGCATTATTAATGAGATCACACCTCCTTATTCACTGTAGTCTAATGCTATAGTTGATCGTAAGAACAGAACCATTAAGGAGATGATTTATGCCATATTGATTAAAGGATTAACCGCCAACTTGTGGGGGGAGGTCGTCCTCTGATTTTGTTATATCCTGAATAGAGTAACCTTTAAAGGATTAGATAAAACTCCATATGTTTATGAAAGATAGAAAACCTTCTTATGCATACGTCAAAGTATGGGGATGTATATATAAGATATCCCGAGGTACCCTACCGTATATAGTTTTTGGTTGTGAGTTCGCTTTTTCGAATTTGGTGTGAATACTATTATGGAATTTTGGGATCCTGAGTTCTTTGAACATGTTTATTCTTAATCATGTACCTCATTATAGATGTGATGTTGATCCCCTAGATTTATTCTCAAATAGTCAGAACTTATCTTTGAGGAAGATGAATTAGAGTTGATCCTAGGAGAAGTAAAATATTATAACTGAGACTTCTTATAGACCTTACTTCTTAATAAGCCTAGCTTAATCTGAGCTCCAGACTCATAAAGAATCCATAACATCTATTGAAACCCCATTCTGGTAAGAAGCTTCATTTAGTGAAATGGACTCAGTCCGTCGGAACCAGACTTGGGAGCTTGCTAGTTTAAATCTAGGGAGTAAGACCATGGGATGTAAATGAGTTGAAACATTAGATATATGGAACTGTGGAAAAATATTAGGCTAAGTTGGTAGCTAAAGGCTATAAACTAAAAGAAGGTGTAAATTTCCTTGATTCTTATTCACTTGTGACGAGAATTACTTCTGTTGAGATGTTAATTGATATTCTTTGCCATAAACAACTTGGAGATACATCAGATGGATGTTAAGACAGCTTTCCTAAAACCGTGAATTAGATAAAGAAATTTACATAGACCAACCTGAGGATTTTGTAGTGAAAGGTTATGAAGACAAAGTTTGTAAGTTGAACAAATCTTTGTATGGTTTTCAAATAAGCACGTAAACAGTGACATGGAAAATTTGATCATGAGATAATGTGTAGTGGATTTAAGTTAATGAATCTGACAAGTATATTTATAAGTAACTTGTTAAGGATGCCTGTGTGATTGTATGCTTGTATGTTGATGATATGTTTATACTTGATACAAACATAGATGTGATTAATTCCACTAAAACCATGCACTGAATGAGAACGTTGACTTGAAAGACTAAAGCTTTTTGATGTAATCTTAGGGATGAGGATTAAAAGATAATCAAACATTTATAGTCTTAGTCATTCTCATTATGTTGAATTTGTGCTTAAGATATACAATCAGGATGATTGTAAGCCTGCTTGTACTTCATACGATTCTTCTTGTAGACTCAAGAAAAATAAGGAAAATGGAGTATGTTAACTTGAATACTCAAGAGTTATAGGATGTCTGATGAATTTAATGAACTGTAAGAGTCCAGACATTTCCTATATTGTGAGTAAGTTAAGTAGATATACTTGTTGTTCAGAGCAAGAGCATTGGGATGCACTTAGTAGAGTATTACGGTACCTAAAATACTCTATTACCTTTTGTTTGATTTATGAAAGGTATCTTGCTGTCCTTGAGGGACTTTGTGATGCAAATTGTATAGTTGACTCGGAGGAGTCCGAGTCTATGAGTGGATATGTTTTCACTCTAGAAAGAGGGTTTGTTTTTGGAAGATTTCCAAACAGACATATATTGCTCAATTCATTATGGAATCTCGAGAGTATTGCGTTAGATAAAGCACGAGAGGGGGCCGAGTGCCTAAGATGCTTTTTAGAAGACATTCCTCTCTCGCATAAGCTCGTGCCGACTATATCAGACATTGTGTTAGCCAAGCTATAATAGTTAAAGCTAAAAATAACTAATCTCAATCAGCGTTATTTCCATTGATTGGATAAAGTCCAAGAAGAATATCGCGCAACCTTTGACGAAAGGTTTATCCAAAGAGATAGTTAGAAATGCATCGAGGGGGATGGGGCTTAAGCTCATAAATTAAACTTTCCATGAAGGATACTCAACCTTACTGACTAGAGATCCCATGATCAAGGTTTCGAATGAGACAACTAATTTATGGTGGGTAAGGTAAACACTATCAGAGAATTTCATTCTTTGTCCCTTCCCTATGGTGTAGACGTGATAGTGTGACTGCATGTGAAGGATGACTTTTAAGAAGTCTTAATGAGTTCTATAGTTTCAATTTAAGATTGAAGTGGGGTGTAGCAAGAACACTCTTTATGGAAACTCACCTATCTCGAATGAGGAAGTGGGGCCGCTTCCTATGAGAATATGAGCTTTGATTCTCTAGAGAATTCGAGAAACAGGATATGTCCAGGGCCAAATTGGACAAAACGGCACGAGCTTGGCAAAGCACCCTTGGAGATATCATCCGTGGTTGTTATCGCGAATTACATCAAACACTAGCAGTTCAAGACATAGTTCACTGTCTCTAGCAAGTAATTAGGTAACATCTCACTAAGCAAAGGTTCAAGACCTCATGGACACCTCTCGCCTAAAATGGTATTTCCTGCGCTTTTTATGTGATTTTAGTTTTGATGGTTTTGGTATTACTTGGAACTTAGGATCTAAGGGTCACTAAGGGTTCACTAGTTCATGCTTTTTCACTTTGGTGAAAGGAACCTTTAGTCTCACTTGTGAGGAACTAAAGATGAAAGCTCTCTATACTATATGATTTTAGAAATCCATAGTATGATCTGGGGTCATCACACTTGTTGTGTGAGGGAGATGGCGTTGGAATGGCTAGTATGACTTCAACATGCACGATCCGTCTGTCTGTCGGTCGGTTCGGGTCGTGAGATTGGGTTGTTGATTTACCAAAATCTATTTGTGTTTTCGTGTTTTATTGAGTTTTCATTCATGTGGGGGATTGTTGGAAAACGATTACTAAAAATAATTTTTAAGGTTTTAATAAGATTATAATTTATTGTTTTCTTTTTTGAATGAAAAAACTTATTAGTCCCACATTGTGGAGTTTCCACGTTTTAGTTGTTTTAAGAGACTATATAAGCATTTTAGTCCCACATCGGGGAGTTTTTCTTTTTAAGTTGTACTTGTCAATTATATAAACAAATTCACTACTTTTGTAAAATCAATGGGAAAGGGGTTGCTCTATATTTTAGAGGGACCCCTAAGGGAAAATATTTTATAACGTTTCTTAAGCGTTCGCGATTTTCCTTAACGGTTTTTTCGGAGTTGCCAAGCTCAATTTGAGCATATACTACATATGCTAGTAGTAGGTGTAGTAGGGTGTTTTATCCTGGAGATATCCGTCCTGTGAGGGCTATAGCATCACTCTTGAGTGTAGCCGGGCGCTAATGTCTTAAGGGCAACGTGTTGAACACGTGACTCACTCTGTTTTTCCAAAGTTTTGCCTTATTTCTGTTGCGGAGATTTGGGGAGCTCGTCCGTTTCATCAAATCGATCACTTCCACTATAAAGGAGCTAAGTATCAATAACTTGGCCACGGATCGTCTGTTACCAAAATCACCTATTCCTCTGTTCCACCCAATCTCTAATAGACATGTGTCTTCTTTTATATATACTGCAGTTAACAAATTTAGACGTGATTTACCTGACTAATTAAAAGGAGATTTCTTGAGAGAAAAATTAGGAAATATTTGATTTACCATATATCTTTTATTTACAGTAGCATATACTCCCTAATTCTTTACCGTATACATCTTATTCTTTACAACCAACTAATTAGTTCTGCTTAGCTTTTGAGTTGTGTTTCGTTTCTGTTCATGGAGCATCAGGAGGTAACATTTTTTTTCTGCAATTTTATTTCTTAACTTCTTGCTTATATTGAATTATGTTTACTGTTCGTACATAAAAAAAAAATATGGGTAGTTTCGTAATCAATTTTTGTTTTTGTAGACCACAATCTCTGAAGATGAATGTGTGGACGTTGGATCTCACATACGTCGTAGATTGGATTTTGATAATGGTATAGATTTAAATTTTTCTACATAAGAACAGAAATATGAAGAGATGACTAATCTCATAGATTCAAATGACCGTGTTAATCTGGTTCACTCTAAAATTCAGAAAAAACTGAGAGTGCAAACCAATACCCCGTTCTGCACTTGAACTACTGAGTACTATCTAATTAACAAGAAAACGCCTCCTGAACAGCACTCCCAGGCTTTACAATGCCTCCCAGGCTCTAAACCAAGACCCAGTTATTGCAATCCCAGGCTAAATGTTTGCTGCGCAATAAACTGAAGTCCTTTGACAGCAACACATAACAACGAAGTGCAATTCATACAGTGGAAGGAAACTATGCTCGCTGACACTGTTGAAGTAAAAAAAAAAAAAAAAAATTTAAGTACTCTACTACTTTGGTAGTGTTGAATTCTTCCTTTCTTGAGCTCTGCAAAAATTTGGATTACGAACAGAACAACTAAGGACTAGGACTTGGGAGTATGTTGCTGGCTAAAGACTTTTATAAAATTTATTGACGGAAGAGATAATTAAGGGAGGAATATTTATTTCCTAATTTTTCTCTCATAAAATCTCCTTTTAATTAGTCAAGTAAATCACGTCTAAATTTATTAACTGCAGTATATATAAAAAAAAGACACGTGTCTATTAGAGATTGGGTGGAACAGAGGAATAGGCGATTTTGGTAACAGACGATCCGCAGCCCAATAACTTTTGCTTATTTGATTTTTTTGATTTTTTTGCTTGTTTTTGATTATCGCACCCAACAAGATGCCCAGAAATCGTTTTCACAGAAGCCCATACCCGAAATGAGCTTTATATATGTGTTGATCCTTGACTAATTAGTTACGTATAGAGTGAGGATAAATGATTATATGGACGGGAGAAGGACAGAGTCATAGAATGGCGATTTGACAATTGCGTGGAGGGAAGGTATACATATTACATACTCATAGTGCATGAGTGAATGATATCAATAGTTTAATCTGCTCATCAACTTCTCTTTAACCACATACACTTTTTATGGGCCAATTAAGCTTCTTTACATATGCATGACCAACTAAGTTGTAAGTTGTAGCCCCAACTTATATATAAACACATGCACTACACTGCATTGAAACACAGTTTAAGAAGTACTCCAAATTATGGGTTCATCTTCTTTTTGTTTATTCTTTCCTCTCGGTGTAATGATCTTAGTATTATGTTTTGGTTGTAGAGGATTACTCGCAGTAGATAGTGTTGGATTTGACAGGAACTATAAAATGACATGGGGACATGTTTCCTCTCTTGATCGAGGACAAACTATCCAGCTCTCCCTGGACAATTCCTCCGGTGCAGGTTTTGCATCAAAGCTGAGTTACGGTTCTGGATATTTTCGTCTGAGGATGAAATTACCTAATAAAAACTCAGCTGGAGTTGTTACAGCATTTTATGTAAGTACAACAATTTAACTCTCTCTTGTTCAGAGCTTTGTCACTGATATACCATGAAATGCATGCAGCTGACATCACGTGGAAGGGGACATGAGGAGCTTGATTTCGAATTCTTGGGTGATAAAGAAGGGAAGCCATACAGAGTTCAAACAAATGTATTTGCAAATGGTAAAGGAGATAGAGAGCAGCGGATTACACTTTGGTTTGATCCCACTTCTGCTTATCATAATTACAAGATCCTCTGGAACCCATATCAAATTGTGTAAGTTCCTCCTAACCCTCTCCATCACTCCAACTCACAATTAGACCGAATTATAATTGGTATTTTGATCTTAGATTTTGGTACGTCTTTGCGTTTGGGTTCTGAGTTTGTCCGTTTTAGTGTTTGGGTAGTTGACTCGTTAGTCAACTTAGTCAAGTAACTGATCCGTCAAAATGATGGATAAATTCTCATTTTCAAATAAATTTTCATTAAAATTTCTTTTGGCAGGTTTTTTATAGACCATACACCAATAAGAGTCTACAAGAACAAAGTATCTATTGGAGTTGATTACCCAACGAAACCCATGCATATAGAAGCAAGTCTATGGAATGGAGATAGTTGGGCAACGGATGGAGGTCAAACAAAGATTGACTGGAGTCAAGCACCATTTACAGCTTACTTTAAGGAGTTTAATATTGATGGTTGTGCTCTTGGTCTTTCATCAAATCACAAGGCACCCGATGAGAAGAATCCTGACTGTTATTCTTCAAAGTTTTGGTGGAATAATAAAAGCAAGTATTGGAGATTAAATTCTCAACAACAGGCGGCATATAAAAATGTCAAGAAAAATCACATGTATTATGATTATTGTTCTGACCTTCCTAGGTTCCCTAAACTTCCCAAAGAGTGCCCCCAATGATAGACATCAATGTCCATGAGCCATTAAACATCCCAGTTACCCTTGGCCTAGCCGCCAATGTCAGAAACTGGGAATAAGGAAATGTTGTAGCAAGAAAAAATGTATTTCAGTGGTAGCAGTAAATGAAAGTTTTTCTGAATTACAGAGTTTTAAGTAAATCAGTACTCAGTTCTAGTGGAATACCCTTTTCAACCAAGATTTTTGTATAACCAGTTTTCAGAACAGAAAAACAGAAATTACCTTAACAGTGAATTTTCAGCTTCCATCTTTTAGTTCTGACAAACAACATCTATCTGTTATTTCAAAATTTCAAGATACAATCAAATACGAAAAGCAGAGGGCTGACAATGCAAAATTAACAGACAACATAACTTACTTTACATGAATAAAAGTGCAAGATGCAATCAAACACAAGCGAGGGATTCATAATATCTGTAAGCACTATATCTTGGAGCTGTAACTCGAGCACCACCAGTAGGAATGCTTGGCAAATCGTGCAGTTTCTTGAAACTCATCTCCTTAAGATCGTAAGATATAATTTTATCTGGTATACTTATCAATAAATTTGACGATACTTCATCTTCTTCGATGAGCAGTATAGAGAAATCATAATGTGCACGAACCATTTCTGGGTAGGCAATTGTCAATTCTTGAAGATCGACATGATATTTCACAGTCCAGCATGTGTAGTCAATATCCATTTCCAAGATATCGAATCGTGTTGCACTGGAATGATGAACCTCCACGAAATACAAATGTTCATTGCACACTCCAAAATACTCACAGTTAACCTTCTTTCTGTCAAATCCATCAGTAGGTATTGGTGGTAATGGCATCGTCTTTAGCAATTCTTGACTGGCATTGAAATATAGCAAACAATCTCTGTTAATCCAATGTAGTGAACCATTCCAATACACACCAGCAGGATTACAAAACGTATTCAATGGTGCAGAGAACCCATCACCGGGTAATCTCCAGGAATCTGTTTTAGAAGAGTATGTTTCAATCTGAAACTTATCTCCATCATTGGAACTCCAAATAAAAACAACTTCATAGTAATTTGATCTGACCGGATCATAAACCATGTTAACACTACAAATCTGTTGAAAAACACTTGATTTTCTGAACGGAGATGGATAAAGAGATTTGAAACATTTCGTCGAAAGATTATATACGTAATAACTGAAATCACCATAATAACTTCTGTAGCTCCTACAAATGAATAAACCATTACAAGAATGTATGATCTTTATATCTGAAGGATCATTGTTGAAAGCAAGGGTTTCAAATGGGGCTGATGAATCACTAAATTTCTTTACATCAAGGAAGAAAATGAAGGTTTTAAAAGGAATAAGTCCAGTAAGTTGTCTCCCGTCAAACATATTAAAACTTTTGGGTGGGAAGCCTACTGTTACTTGTAGAATGAACAATCGAGGGACTAGTTGAGAACTGCGAGTTTGCTTACGGTAATGATCACGGATGAATTCAGGACTGGAGATTACAGAAAGCCATTCTTTTGAAATAGATTTAAATCTGAGCAGGGATTTCACTGGTAAACACAAGAAAATTTCTCTTAACAGATCTGTGTTGCTACTAACCTCAATCGAAGAGGCTGAAGACAGAGATGTCAACGATAACAAATTCTCATTTGATAAATCTTCGGAAGAAAGAGAAGGGGCTACAAAGAACCATAGCTGTTTCAAGGATAAGAAACTCATTAAGAAAAATGAAATAGTTGGAAATTTGTTTACTGAATTGGATTGAGTTTTCAAGGGTACAGAGGAAGAAGATGATTATGAGGAATTTTGTTTAAAATTTTCAGGTCTAAATAAGTTATTCTATCTTGCCATTAGAGCTATGCTTAAAGGTTAAGTTAATAAGTCTGACCATACTTTGGTATAAAAGCTAGCAGATGAAAGAAGACTTAATGGTTAAGTCTTGACCATCCTGTGAAATGCACTGTGTTTTGCTTACATAGCTGGCTCATCTGAATTTGACTCGATCAAATCTTACTCATCTGAATCTGGCTCAAAAATATTCATAGAGCAAGAAATAAGAACATCATTGTACACTGTTCAGATATAAATGGAGTGATTCAGGTATAGAAATGTACCTAACTTAAAAGCCTAAAAATCAGATGTGTTATGCAAGCAAGACACTGAGTCAGGTATCATAAAAATGAAAAACCAGTCTGAATTATGGGTCAGCGAAATCAGGGCAGTGTATGATGTATGATGTCAGACGCCGAATCAGGAAAAACTAACACGCTTAAATCTTCAAAACCGAAGTACTCCTAATGGCTAATCACTTTACTTCTCTCCATTATCGAAGTCAATAATAATTTTTTAGTTTGCTTAATATATTCATTTAAACAATGATTGAGAGATACCGGATATACTACCTTGGAACGGATACCGGTAAAATGTCTTCCTGCTTTCTCATCATGTATATCCTCAGCAATGACACAGCATTTGAACTGCAAATGAACAGAAAAATGCAAAATAGGTTGATACTTATAATTGGTGTATACTGAGAAAATAACCAAAAATACGTGCAAGCCAGAGTCTAAAGCAATTGGGACCTGGAATGGGAACAAAACACAAGCCATTGCATTAATAGTAAACAAACTTCCTGTTTTTAACAAATACATTGATATACACACACAAAATAAAGGCATACAGTAATCAAACACTTGAAAGTGTCGGAATATATTGATAGGCATCATAATATCGGTACAATTTCGAAACATTTCCTTGAGCTTGTGATAAATCATGCAGTTTGATGAACCTGCCGCTCTTAATATCATAAGAAATGATCTTATCTTGTATCTGTAACACCAATGATGATGAATCCTCTTCTTCATGAACAAGTAATACTGAGAATCTAGAATGATTCAATAACTCTGGTCTTTCGAAGTATAAAGTTGTTAATGCTTCAAGATTAACATGATACTTCACATTCCACCCACTGTAATCACTCTGCATCTCCAAGATGTCAAATCTAGTTATGCTGGAACCACTCGTCTGAATAAGGTTCAAATGACCTTGGCAGACCCCAAAATACTCGACCCTAATTTTATCAATTCCAGGATTGGTAGGTGGCATTGGCATTACCTTTATTAAATCTTGATCAATATCAAAATAAAAGGAAGAATTTCGTAAGCTTATCCAATGCAATGAACCATTCCAAAATACACCAGAAGTGTAGAACATAATTTTAGGTGCAGGCACAGGACATCCAGAAACCCACCAAGAGTCTGTACTGGAAGAGTAGATTTCAATATGATGATTAACCATATCATTTCTCCAAATGCAAACAACTTTGTAATGAGGTGATTGGAGAGGGTCAAAAGCTAAGCTAGCACTGCAAATCCAAAGGTAACCATGTTCATTCACTTGAGGTCTAGACAATACCTTGAAATGCTTCGTAACAGGGCTGTAGACGTAGTATCTCGGTTGACCAACGGCTGACCTGGTACTGCTGCAACAAAAGAGACCATTACAAGATTGTTCAATCCTTATACTTGCTTGAACATTCACAAAATTTAAAGTTTTCACAGGAGCAGATTCAGTGACTTTTCCATCAAGAACAATATATTCTATTTCCTGGTTGACACCTGATGAACATTTTGTTAAGAACAATCCCTCGACTGAGGGGAGCTTTCGAAGGCAATAGTTTTGAACAAAAAGTGGTTCAGAGATGATAGATAGCCATTGTTTGGAAACAGATTTAGAAACTGCGAGAGATTTCGGTGGTAGACGCGAGAGAATTTCACTTAAAAGATCAGTATTATTGGCCACAATTGACATCGCCGAGAATGGCAATGATGTTGGTAAAGAAATTTCAGGCAACAAATTATCACCTGAAATCTCATCAATAACCATGATGACTTTTTATGCAAAAATCATTCAGAACAAAACTGATTTCAGAAGAGGATGAATGAGTTAGAAACAGATGAAAGTCCTCATATAGATTTTGACAATGAGATTGGGTTAAAATCGTTGACTAAGTTTAAGAACAATAAGTGAAGGAGTTGGCGAAATTATTGAACAAACAAAGAGTAGTGGTCCAAATGTACTGAAACAAAGAAACAGTCGAAAGAGTCAAAAAAACTCACCAGTTTTTTTGGTTTCTTACTCGAAAAATAGCTTTCATGTAACCATCATAGCATGAAAATGCTAGATTTGAGTAATATTTCTTGTCTTTTGGGCCTTTCACGCAACCCTTTGTAAGGTTTTCTTGACTTCTGTTGCCGCCTGAAGTGGAAAGCTGAAAGAGATAGCTTGGCAAAAACCATGGTAAGCATAGTTAAAATCAATTTCTTCTCGAGGACACGCAAATGATGACAGTTATAGTTTTATTTAGAAAATAATTTTAATTTTTGATGGGTTAAGAACATTTCAGTTTTATTTAGAAAATAATTTTAATTTTTGATGGGTTAAGAACATTTCAGTCAGAGGTTTATAAATATGGTATCTTACAATGACAATGCTAAGAATAAAGAATATGCTTTTATGATGCTTTTAGAATAAAAAGAAATTATTAAAATTTAGAACATGTTAGCAATTTTGCACTAGGAAAGGGCCTAACTTTTTGCAAGAACACAGTCACACTTGAAAAATGCCCCAGAAAAAGAGCAGATAATACCTCGACAAACTCAAGTAGCGTAAAAAGAGTCTTTCAGAGCACAGTGATTATTGGTTATCACCAAAAGGGAACTCACCACAAATTATACCAAAGTAGATACTGAAAGGAAGACTTACTTTCGACTTTCGAGCTTGAGCTAAAGGAAACGCAGCATGAGCGCAGACTCAAAGATCAATTTCCTTTCAACCATCACTGCTCTTGAGATAACATCCATAGCTTTTTTTTGTGATTATGAATCAAAGAATCTTAACTAGTCATTCCGAAACTTGTGCCCTCCGCAAATCAAACCCAAGAAACTGAAATCTGAAGGCCAAATAGATTTTTACAAAGCAATTCAAGCAAAGGGTGAAGTACTTCAAATAAGTGAATGAAACAGTTAAACCGGGAAAATGGAAAAGAATCAAGAGTTACAAAGCGATGGGTAGACTAAAATGCCCAATATATATATATATAGTTTGATAAGTGAAATTTTCATTACTATGCCACCTGACAAAAATGGTTAAATGCAGAACAACTTGAAAGTTGCACACCTGTACTCTTGTAAGCATCCGTGCCATTGGCATTATCTTTGTACGTCTCAATCAAAACCGAAAAATTAAAGAAGGAATTCCTCAAGCTGATTCAATGTAGTGAACCACTCCAAAAGATACCAGTAGCATAGAATATATCATTAGATGCAGGAAATGCCAAAGAAGACACCCAGACACGGAAGGGCATATTCCTATATCATGATTAACAGTCTAGTGATGTGATTTCAAGGGGTTGAAACTATGTAAACAACTACCTAGTGACGTGATTTCAAGGGGTCGAAAACTATGCAAGCACTAAAGTTAATCAGCTAGAAACAATGGAAAGTCACTGAGACACAGTATGTTGATAGGGTTGGCAATTATACCAAACAAACATTATTTACAAGGGGTCAAAGAGAACAATACAAAGAAGCCATAAAAAATCACCTCATTACCTTATCCCCCAGCATGTGCAGATACTTCAACATCACTTTAAAGCCAGCAACCTTCCCTGCACTCTCCTCCCATAAGACGACTCCTCGCCAGTCACCACCTCCACTGGAAAGCCAAAAGAGCTCAGTCCAAGACACAAAATCCTCTTACCGGGTCTTGTAAAGCACTTAAATTTTCCCAGTAATTTCAGTATTACCAGATTCTTCATGGTTTCTCCAGTAATTCCACACTTTCTTAAGCTGAAACCTTCCCCTGCATTCTCCTACCATAAGACGATTCAAATTTCACCAGCAATTCCACTATTACCCGATTCTTCGTAGTTTCCCCAGTAATTCCACAATTTCTTAAATTGAAACCTTCCCCTGCATTCTCCTACCATAAGACAATTCCTCGCCAATCACCACCTCCACTGGAAAGCTGTAAAAGCTCGGTCCACAACACAAAATCCTACATTGGGTTTCATCAAATTTCCCAATATAACATTCTAGATTGAAAATTTACCTTGCCGATGTGGACTACTGTAAACAAGTTACAGATGACAATCAACTTCAATGGTTTGTTAACACTAGTAATGGGATCCCTGTGAAGTGTTTTCTTAAAACCCCAATTAGTCATTTCGCTAATTTGCCCAGACCTTATTCAACCCGAAACCTAATAATTCAAATTGGGGTTGCAAATTAAATACAACACAGACAAAAATGGGTTTTGCGAAGCACTTACGAACGGAGGGGGATGCTGAAACAATACGAATTACGAAATATTTCTTCCACATTGAATTATTCTTCCAGATGGATGGATACCCCAATACAAAGAACAAACTCCCGCGGAACAAGTTGGTGACTGAACTACCTCTTCCTTCTTTGATTCCTGTAACCAAAATATTGATATTTGCTTTTATAGAAACTTAAACTGCAGCGCATTTTTATCGGTCTAGTAGTTTTGCAGCATGTTTGAAGTATCCATCGTTTCGTCCCCCTATTAGCAATGTTGTAGAATACGCCCTAGTCTGCGCCCAATCCAACCTGTCATTGTGATGTGTTTCTTAGTCACGTGAAGTCGTTGTGTTATCGTTATCAGGGTGTTGGCAAATGAATCTCCGCATATGAAGCATGCTCCAGCTAATCCGGGATGTCTTCTCGTTGCACCATCTGTGTTGATCTTGATCCAGCCCAAATTAGGTTTTGTCCATCCTACCATGATTGTTGTGGAGGCCCGTGTTACATTTCCAGGGTTGATAGAAGCTGGCATTCCGAGTAGCACGGGAGGGAGGTACGTTTGTGCCCAAGAGAATTCTTGTTGAAGACTGAGAGCCATATGTGTTATATTTCCCGAGTTTGGTTGCTTTTGAAGATAGATGTAGTCATTCCTAGCTATCCATAAAGACCAGAAAAGGAAACGAAATGCAGTATTGATAAAACCTTGTACCTATAATTGTAGGATTTGTGAGATTGTCGTTTGAGGATTTGGAAGGTTTGGAAGATTTTGGGCGGCACTTGAATGATTAGGAAGTCCCACGATGAGAGATCTTCATGCAGCTGTAGCTATTTGACAATGAAGGAGAATGTGATCAGCAGTTTCTGGATGAGATTTGCATAGTGGGCATATGTTGTTGTCGGTGTGGTTGATATGGTGTAAAATGGCGAGGGTTGGGAGGCCCTCATTGATTGCTTTCCACGAGAAAAGCTGTGTTTTTGGAGGACATGGAAGTGTCAAGAGGAACTTTGATGTTGGTAGTGGGTGGGCGTGATCTGATGTGTTTACTAAGCAATTGTATCCAGATGATGTAGTGTACTTTCCAGATTTGGTGAAAGGCCATGTGACTCTATCAGAGGGGTTGTTTTGGGGAGGTGGATATTCACGATTCTTTGGTTATGTTGGGAGAGAAAAGGTTTAACTTATCGTGGTTCCAGGTGTGACTGAGAGGATCAATGAGGTCATCGACCATCTGGATGGAGTGATAGTTCGTCGGATCCAATTAGCTTGGATAGGTGTGTTAATCCATTTCTGATTGTGTGGAAAGGATGTTGTTTCATTGTAGGTGTTTGTACCCTATTAAAATGGTGCACGTGCAGCCCGCACAAGGTGTTCAATAACTGTGAAATATGGTTTATTATAGAAACCCGTTTTACTTATTAAAGAAGCCCATTGGTTTATTGTGGAAACCCGTTGGTTTATTGAAGAAACCCTTTTGGCTTATTTTAGAAGCTCGGTCCAGTTTATTAAAGAAACTTTTTTGCTTAACATGGAAGCTCAATCTGGTTTATTATGGAAACCCACTTTGCTTAACATGGAAGATCAATCTGGTTTATTATGGAAACCCACTTTGTTTAATTTGGAAGCTCAATCTGGATTATCATGGAAACCCACTTGGCTTAATATGGAAGCCCAATTCGATTTAATTATAGAAACCCACTTGGCTTAATATGGAAGCCCAATCTGGTTTATTGTAGAAACTCAATTGATTTATTATTGAAGCTCGTTGAATTTATTATAGAAACTCATTTTTTCTTATTATAAAGCCCAAAGGTCCATGGGTAATAAGATCCTAATAGAAAGAGGATAAGATTTCCATGAGATAATTATCTTAGATAATTATTAATATTATCTAGGATAATTGTCAGACCCTATTAGGAAGAGGATAATTATCTTAGGTAGTTATAATTATTATTTAAGATAACTTTAAAATCCTAAGATAATTATCTTAAGTGGTTCTACTTATTATTCAAGATAATAATTATTTAAGATAAATAAGGATTATGATAAGTATTAGAGAGAATAACAAATTTTGTCATGAATCTGGTTGTTATTTGGGATTTATACAGATGGGAAGTTATTTGGATAACTATTAAAAAAAAAAATTTAAGCATGAAAGTCTATTAAACAACTAAGGGACAATTACACGAGGGTGTACATTACCCCAAGATTCATCAATTATAATTAGATTGGAAAGTCATAAATCCACAGTAACATGATACTGAAGCAGGGTCGCAGTCTTCATATCAGAATTGCATCGGGGGGCGGATGTCGGTTTCGAAGGTCGAAAGGCCTTCGGTCAATGCTTTCCACAAGAAAAGCAGTATTTTTGAAGGACACAGTAGTGTCCGCAGGAACTCAAATGGAGGTAGAGATGTCCGATGAAATTGATTGAAACTGCTAGTCAAGCCTTTGTATCTTGATGCTGCTGTTGTGAACTGCCTGAATGATAAGTGTGAACTCCATTGTTTTTCAGCTTTATCCATAACTTCAAATATGTTTTTTTAGATTTGATAGAATCTCGAATTAGAATCCACTCAGTGCCCTTGAAGTAAGAGAGCTAAAGCTAAAATGCTATTACAAAAGCTGCTATAAACGAACCTAAGAAACACACGAATTATAGACTCAACCTAGAAAACACTAATGTCTTAGACAATAAACGAAAACAATTTTCTTGTGAAGTAAAGTACAACGAAACTGAAGAAGAGTTTCAAGTAAATGTGTGAAGTTCACCGGCCAATTCGCATAATCAACTAGATTTTGCTTGGTGCTGAGAAATAAGTGAAACTGATGCTGTGATACATTGCTTGAATCTGTATTCATGGTTTCCATCATGCGACGTATTTGTATGTGATGCTTGCTGAGAAAAATCATCTTGGTCCAGACATAAGAGTTGATTCTAAAAATAGTAGAAGACCAAGGAGAGGAGACATAGGGAGAAATTTGCCTCGGATTCAAAACTAGTGCACCAAAAATGACAGTTAACAACATGATTAAAAAGAATAGTTGAGAAGTTGCATAAAACTGCCAATCTGGTTGAAATGGGTACTGAGTCAGTTGGTTGGGTATCTCAATTGTCGGTGCAGATAAGCTAAGATGGAAATTATTTGGCTAAGCATTTTAACGATCCGGAAAACTGGTATCCCATCCCAGTTTGAATAAAACCATATCAAGGAAAGACTTTAGAAGGACCTAAAAACTGATGCAGAAAACACAGTTCCAAGGGTATAACAAGCTCTTCGGAGAACAATACAACTAAAACATGAACATGACAAACCTTTGCAACCAATCTGAAACTAGAACTAAATAAAAGACTACAAAGGATCACTGCAACCCAGTGTAACATTAATCAAGGAAAACAAAACATGGGTTTGAATAACCCGGACACGGGACATCACCAAAAGATAAACCACCTATGAACTGAGACTAAACCGATGGTTGAAACAAGATGCCTTCACTGCTAAAAACAATAAAGGGCCTTCACTAGCCTAGGAAAGGCAAAGAAGAACAACATAACCCAGATACAGATGCAAAAGAAAGGCTTACAAACTTCCTAAAGACAAAAAAGGAAAAGGAGGAGAAAAAACAAACAAACAATTATGAACATGCAAAAGAGAAAATGATTACTATTGGGTTTTCAGAAAGACTGATATGGGAATCAAAAGGGTTTCAGGGATAAAAGGGACCGGCAGGTCAAATAAAAAAACTTCTGGTAGAAAAAGCTTGAAAATTACCTCAAGATAATTAGAAACCAGGCCAGAAGGATTGTTGATGAAGACTACACCTTGAGAAAACTAGAAGGAATCTCAATCCTAGTAGCACCATAACTTAAAAATAAGATGAAATCTCCATGAATAAAATTGGGTATCATAATATGCCAGCAAGCGACCTAATTGATGCAGAAGGCCGGTGAATCGAGATTTAGATGATGAGCTCTGCTAAATCCATGGAGGTTGAATTAGGGTTTGAAGAAGACAGAAAGGTTTCAAATTTGGTTTAGGGTTTTGTTTTCTCCTCTTCTTTGTTAGACAAATTCGATCTGTGTAATCTAATCTAAATAAACTTGTTGATTGAACTGGTACTGCTATATCTAAGAAGATCTGAGCAGTTTAGGTTGTCGGAAATAAAATGGTCTCTCTGCCGGAAATCGCTTTGTAGAGAGGTGAAGATGTCGATGTCAATCGATAACATAATGGATAACTATTAATCCCTAGAGCTACATCTACTTTCTGCCTATAAATAGAGGCTAAATCTCAACTCAAAAGGTACAGACTTTGTAATCCTTTTCCACACAAAACACCTGCTGAGAAACTCTCTCTGACTTTAGCATCGGAGTGTCTTTACAGGTACCTCCATGATAAGTGTAGAATACACCTCGATTTAATATCTATTTGTTATGCTTTCTTTGCTATTTTCTTGTAAATTATGCATTTTACGCGTGTTTTGAGTTCTAAAGATACTTTGGATTCATGCGGACGAAAAGAAGAAGAAATCACCCAATTTGAGCAAAAAGGCAAAATTGTCATTTTATGGGCGAACACTATCTGGAGCCCATATAAGGTTAAGGGGAAACTGTTTGAGAAGTACTAAATACAAACCAGTTGTGGTTAAGGGATGCCAACTAGGTAGCGCTTATCACAGTGACCAAGTGTAAATAACCATCCCCTACCTATAACCCTAGAATTCAGAGGAGGGTTTTCTTTCGCTTCCCAATCATTACATCACTTGAATTTAAACAAAGAGAGAGACAGAAAGAGGCGCAATCATGGAGGAAATTCAGATCGAAATGAAGAAGGTTTGAGACAAACTGAGAACAGTGAAGGATGAGATGATTCTGATGTTGCCTACCTAGAACGAGAAAAGAAGAAAATAACTCTAAATTGAAGTTGTTGTTGTCGATTTCAGAAATGAAGAAACTATGGTTTGAGATCGAACTGAATAATGGGTTTGATCTGTGCAAGACGATATTGATTCCAAGAGCTGCAATAGATGAAATTAGGGTTTGCTGAAGGTGAAGAAATTGAATTACATAGTGGGTTTGAGCTCGATTTGAAAACCCAGGAACCGAAGCTGCAGTTGGTGATGATTCTGAGTTCAACAAAGAATGGGTTTTGTGGTCGGAAAATCAAGACCGAGAAGACGATGTTGCGAAGTGTTTAGCTTAAGCTATTGAAGCAACAGAAATGGTAGAAGGAAGTGAAGACATGCAAAGTGGTTGTCTGTGTTGGTACTGAGTTCATGGTGGTAACAGGGAATGAAATTGCAGTGAAGACTAATGGTTTATGGCTTGAAGAGAAGTGTTTCCGCTGTACAGGGATGAATGTTTGAAATTGTTTAGATGAATGCTAGGTTCTTAGTAGGTATGGAGCTGAAAAGTGAGGCCTGAATTTGGCCGGGAAGTCCTGTAAACAACTAGAACTCGGCTGGTTTTCCAATAGGACGAGTCGATTCAATGATTCATATTACCGATCCATATATCCAACTCAGTAATTCAGCCGACTAAGACCGACTCAGATAAGCTGACTGAGTAGCTAACTCACTCCTTATTTGACCCTACCGACTGACGGCAACTATTAGTTTGACATTTAAGTTAGACGGAATATTCTGTTATGAGAGAAGAAGATTCCATACACCGGCAACACTATTCCGTGCCGTTTCAGGCGGATTCCGGTGATCCCGAGAACTTTTCCAGACGAACAAAAGTGTAGATATTTGTGAAGAATTCTCTAGACTCATCTAGACTCATGAGAGTTTGAGGAATTGGGCTTGAATTTGGAAGGAGAAGGTGGAAGAATTTTACAAGGAAAAGGATTTGGAAGTTGAGCTACAAATGGAAAGGGATTCTATTCCTAAGAGGATTGCAAGCAAATTGAATCTTATAAATAGAGAAGTTCTCTACTTTTCTCAACACACTTCTATACTTTTACACACCTCTACAAACACAACACTTCTCTTTTCTTTATTCTTTGTGTGAACTCCTTAGCATGAATAGCTAATTTTCTTATTGATTAAGGATGAATTCCTGGTTCTTTACATGATTTGAGTTTTTGTTTTAAAATCTACCTTGAAGTTTTTCACATGATTATCGTTTGTTTTACTAATAGGAATGTTTATACATTCATGGTTGAGTGGTAGATTGTTTAGTGGCCAACTAAATTGATTTCTTAATTTGATCTAAAGCTAGTGAAAGTTAGGGGATAAGTAATCGTTTCTTGACTCTTTACACAAGTAGCAAACACGAGACCTTGCGGAGGGATTCCGTTGAGCAATTGTGTGTGAAAACAACGTTAGCAAGTAGACCTTGATCTAAGAGTCTAACTACTAAATATCAACCTAATAAATTCATGAATCTTAATACGTTTAACTAAATTACATCTTGAGTGATCTACTACTAGGTGGTTTGGTAAATAAAATCCGGTAGTCGAGAACTTTCGTATCCGATGATACAAGGGATCTAGGGGTTAGCACTGATCTAGCTACTATATCTATGGTTGGTGATAATCCGTGATTAATAAAAAGTGGAAAAGAACATAACTTGAATCATTGTTTTGCAACGAAGAACGATTCCTTGATCTTGTCTCTCTTATTGATTTTAATTTTATCTTTTTAATTGCTTTGTTTGTTTATTTTGCTTTATAAAATCTAAAACCAAAACCCCCTGTGTGACATTATAAGACAACTAAAACCTTTTGCTCCTCGTGGGAACGAACTTAACTACCACAATATTACTTGTTAATTGAGTGAAAAATATTCACTAATTTTTTGTGGTTACGACACTCATCACCTCACCATTTAACATCAATCACATCAGCAATTTCTTGTGGAGCTGAATCAGTAGTTGAAGATCAATCAATCAACATCAATCACAAATTCTTCAGCATCTTTAGAAGAATCAAATCAACGACGGAGATTTAATCCATCTACACGCATCTCGAAGAGTGTTGGGGTGAATATTTTTGCACCAACAGTAGGAATGAGAGATGTTAATTGCCTCTATTGAGGGTTGGTTGAAGAAGGGAGGTTAGCTAGAGTTTCTTCAAATATATGTTGTTGTTTCGGATATTTTTCATTGTAGAGGGAAGCCAAAACCGAATCCGGTTTCTCCTAGATGTTCCAAACCCTCTTCATAAGTAGCGCTTTGTTATGATCGCTGCTTTTACGTATGCCTAGATCGCCATGTGATTTGGTCCTAGTCGGATTATCAAATCCCAAGGGGTGAAGCTTCTTGTCGAACGAGTCATGCCCCTAGAAAAAATTCCTGGTAATTTGATCAATTCTCTTGTGCACTTGTGCAGGGAGATATTGTGCTTGCATTATGTGGTTGGAGGTAGGGATTAAGGAGTATTTTATTATAGAAAATATTCCTGCAGGTGTTAAGCATTTCGTCACCCAACCTTTTTCCTTACGCGCTAGCCGGTTTAGCAGAGGTTCAAACAAATGGCGAGAAATTCTTCCTTGTTTGAATTGGACTCCTAGATAAATAGGGGGTGTTGATCAGGTTGTGGGCATATCAAAAGCTTGTTGAAGGGCACTTACCTGAGACGAGTCAAGCATTGGGTGGTGAATAATAATGTATTTGGATGTATTAATTTGTTGTCCTGCCGAGGTACTGTATCGTTGGAGAAGGTGTTGGAGATGATTCGTACCCTTTGATGAAGCCATGTATGTGATGAGAAGATCATCTGCATACATAATATGGAGGATTGGTGGAGATTTTTGTGAGATGCGAAGTCCCTCCACCACTTTTTTTGTCTCAAGATTCCCTAGGTATATTGAAAGTATTTCCGCACAAATGGTAAACACATATGAGGAGAGTGGATCCCCTCTTCTTATTCCTATGGCTGGAGTGATATATCCATGTGGTGTGCCGTTGATAGAATAGATGACTGTTGATACGCACCAGTGTAGTTAAAATCGCTCTCCAAGGCCGATTACTCGCCGAGTAATCGCCACAAGATATATGACCGAGGCGTTTTCCGATTCCAAGCCATCTCCGATTTTTAGCGATTAAGTCGGCCGATTTTGGCGATTTGGATCGATTTTTGGGCAAAACGAGTTGGCGATTTTTTCCGAGTAGGTATTGCATGTCTTAGAAATCAAAAAAGAAAAAATTCGTAACCCTCGGATGAGAGTTATTAAATGGAAAAACCTCTAAAAACACTATAAATAGGTTCAATGTAACAATATTACACTTATTTATAAGATAGTGTTAAAATTTTAATTTTAATTAGTTTTAAATCTTGACTCATGAGCAGAAATCTATAAGTATCTAATAAATATGCTCCGAGTATTAGGACGAGTTTTAGCAATTTCCAAGTCCGAACTTACTGCTCCTCGCTCCAAGTTCCCCAACCGTGTAAGACCGAGGAACGATTTCGACTACTTTGATATGCACAACATGATGTATTCTATAAAAATTGTTGGGAAACCTAATTTGGTAAAAGATTTTCTAACGAAGCCCAGTCTGGGCTATCATAGGCTTTTTGAATATCTAGTTTAATTAAGAGCTATTTTGGGATCTTTGGTGTTGGTTGATATTCTGATGTGGTGAAATAACTCGCTGGAGATTGCTATATTATCCTGGATATATCTTTAGGGTACAAAGGCGCTCTAGTAAAGGTTTATTAGGAACAAAAGTAAGGGGCGTATGCGGTTGACTAAAATTTTTGAGATGATTTTATATGTTACATTACAAAGTCCTAAGGCCTAAATTGAGATGGTTTAGATGGATGGTCCACCTTTGGATTAGGGTTAGGTTTGTGTGGTTCATGAGCAGATGGATATTTAGGGAGTTGAAGAAGCTACATACCATTTCTATCAACTGTAAATGGGTTGTTTCCCAGAAAACTTTGAAAAACTTACTAGTATAACCATTTGGACTTGGAGCACGTTCAGAACCAATCGAGAATAGGGCTTTTTAATATCTTCAGGAGTTACTTCTTCCGTCTGTGAGGTGCATTGTCTAGGAGTTAACCTTGGGGTTATTTCATTAAACAAACTTTCATCTATCACTATACTTGGTGACATATATTGATCGGTAAAATGATCAATTATTAGTCTGACAATGGAATCTTTATATGCAACCTAATTGTTTTGTTGATCTTGAAGTTGTTGAATGTTGTTGCGGCTTCGATGGATTTTTGCTTTAGTATGGAAGAAAGTGGTTTTGCGTTCGTCGGATTGTAGCCATTGAATTCTTGATCTTTGACGCCAGTAGGCTGCATGATAGTCTAGCAATGTCATGAATTGAGCTCTGAGTTGCTTTTCCTAAAGCAACCAAAATGTAAAGTCATTTCCAACACGGGTAGCGCATTTATGTTGTTTGATTTTGATTTGGGAAGTTGATTTCTTGATCATAGTCCGGAGGTGGCCGAAAGTTTCCTTGTTCCAATCAGTAATAGTTTTTTCAGTCGAGATGAGCTTGAGCTGCACGTTTACTATGGGATCTGCATCATTCAGTCTAGTCCATGTAGAATTTACCACTTATTTCAGTTGTGGGTGGGTAAGCCATAAATCCTCGAATTTATAGTTTTTGCTCCCCTGCCAGTTAATTACTTTAGTTTGAAGTAGAATTGGGCATGGTCTAAGGCTATTCTTGGTGGATGAGTAACTCCTGCATGTGGGTAGGACGTTCTCCAACATTGAGTTTCCATAGCCCTGTCGAGTCGATTTAGGATATTATCTTGTCCTTCCTGATTGTTTGTCCAGGTGAACAGGTCGCCTCAAAATCCCAGATCCATGAGTCTCATTTGATCAATTAAGTTAAGGCATGGTTGAGCCTGAGCATATGTTACTTATCTACCCCTTTTATCTCCGATTGATCCATAACTTCACTAAAGTCACCAATGAGGATCTATGGATCATTGATGTTGGAGAAAATAACTGGGAAGTCGTCTCATAAATATTTTCTTGCATCTGGATGTGGGGATCCATAGGTGCATGTGCACAACCATGGATGATCAGGTGTCGGGGAGTGACACGGACGTGTACATAACTCTGTGAATGTAGAATGATTTGCGCATCGTAGTTATCTTTCCACATTAAGAATAATCATTCCCTCCTGCCAACTTTAGGGATAGAGAGATTGTTCTGAAATTGAAGTGATTGTGCGATAAAGTCATACCATAATTGGTCGCCAAAGTTTCAGATAGAAAAACAAATGATGGTTTGTGCAGAGATATTGAGCTTCGAAGATGTTGTATTGTGGTTTGTTGGTTGATTCCTTGGCAGTTTCATGTTATAATACTCATCTTGGAAAAAAAAAATGAAACGAGGTTATATAAGCATCTGGAAAAGATTAAAGAGGAAACACAAAGATACTTTTAAAAACTGGATACGACATTAAAAACTAAGGAATAACCAATTTAAACAATATATGGTAAATTGAAATATAAATGAGACGGAGAATGATTTGATAAGATAATAGTTTAAGAGGACTTACCTGTGGGTTATTCAAATCATAGGAGAATGAGTTTGGGACTGAGGGAAAACATTTCATCATAAACGACACATTCAACGGAGGCGCTAAGGGGGTGGACGTAAACCGATTTTTAACAACAAAACTAAAGCGAATGAAAGGTTGGAAAACAACGAAATAGAAAATTAGTCGCTTAAGATGGTTAAATCCAAGGATAAAAGAAACCCTAGTTAATGAATACTAAACAAAATCCTTTAAGAAAACCACTAAAACAATTAAGGGGAGACTTAAGAATTTCTGTAGATGGTCCACTATATCTAATGATAAAAAAGATTATAGACCTTTTTTTATAGACTATTGAAAATTGAAAAATGTTATATCTGCGTAGTCATTCGAGCCCCAAAACAAGATCCTAAATTATTTAACAGAGAAAATGCTAAACTTATATAACACACATGGTTAAAATACATATCAGGGTATAGAGATAAGAGTAACGAAAATATTAGGGAGCGACCAGGCGTCAAGCAGGACCAGGTGGGGATTGTAAAGGACTTTAAACTAACTTTCCAAAGCAAATGTTGCATACTGCTAATCTGAAGAAAAATACCATAAATGCACAACTCATATTATCTTTTCTAGATCACTACCACCATTTGAACAAATTACATCGACAAGGATTAACTTAGTCAAGCCTAAAAAATTACACTAACCTGCAAACTGTAATTGCATTTCATCTACAAAGCTAAAAGGATCTCCAATAGCCAAACAAGCATATAATTGAAGAGAACCCCAGCTAAGAGCAGGGAACACGTAGAAATTCACCTGGAACAACTTAGCTTCCAACCATCCAGCATTTTAAGAAAAACATAACAAATTACTGACCAGCTATGCATTGAAAATTAAAACCAAATAATGGAGCTAACATACCATTATCAAATTAAACCATCAATTATACAAAACTACAAATCAACTTTAATGACCTGATAAGTTTTTCAAAACATTTTTATCACCACTTCTCTGAAGCATTACTAAGATAGCCCCCATTGAAGTCCAAGAAAATATTCCTAGAAATTTCCATACTTCACCCAAAATTAGATGTACCCTAATAACCATAGACAAATTTTATAATGAAACAATCAACTTTAACATACTTCACAATACCCAGATAAACTAGACCTTAAAATTCATACCAAAATGACCTATTTGTTGTAGGGCTTTAGCCCACGGATGTGCGGCCCAATATAGTAACTAGGGTTCTATTACTATTGTATATAAATGACTACCTATGTAACACAAAAAAGCTAATGAATGAAATATATTTCTCTCTGTGCATCTTTATCTTTCCATATTATCTACTACAAAACGTTATCAGGCACGAGTTCTACCGTGAAGCTAAAGTTGGAATCGATGATTTTTTTTTTTTACTTTTCCATCAAAAGAACGAAGCTATGCTCAGAGCTCAATTGGATTTGTTGATTTTTTTTTTCTAAATCAAATGCGATATCCTAAGAGCACAAGCTCGGCGATTTCTGCAAAGAAAAAGGTTTTATTCTCAATCAGATCCGTTAAAAGCTTTAAAAGATATGTCTCCTTGTGTTCAAATTATTCTGATTTGATTGCATCCATGATGTCTGTGAACCTATTTTCAAATAAATTAATAACTTCATGTATGTTGTATGGTTAATTTATCTTGCTTTGGATGTTCGTATTACTGCCCATCACATGCGATTCAAATAACTATCTTGCCTAAATTCTTCTATACTGGTTATTTTCTTATAATGATCCTACTTTGATATTGAGATCAGAATATACTTGTTTTCCTTTAAGATGATTATTAGTCCACTGACCTCCTACCTTTACGTGTCTATTTACATGAACTTTATGAACGAAGTGAATCTTCTTGTTTGCTGGCGAAGGGATTGAAATAGAAACAAGGTAATTGTTCCGTCGGCGAGAATTCTATGTAAGGGAAAACCTAATCCTAATCTCAGTTCTTCTGGCCGCGGTTGGGAAATACTTTTGAAACGTAAATCTGTTGAAAATTGAAAAAAACCCGGCCAACCCGATCCGATCCGTCCGACCCAGCCGAGCCGATCCAGCCGAGTCGAGTCTGTTCGAGCACCTGTTCTTTTCCAGCATGGTCTTGGTTTTCTGTCTATGTGCGACCAAGGGTGTTCCGGTTCTGTCTATGTACGGTGGGAACTTAAAGATTGAGGTATGTAACTAATGGAATATCTATTGGGTTTTTTTTTGGAACATTCTTTTGTCTTAGATAAGTCCATATTATATAAAGGGTCAATTTCAATCTTGAATATGATATTGGCTATAGTTGAATGATGTTTTTTGTTCAATTGGTTGTACCAACTCGATCTCAATGTATTTATTTGAGGTTTAAAAGTACTTGGACCGTTATTGCGTACTTGATATTGTCTCCCCAAATATGAATGTTTTGTGGAATGTAATCCACGTGCTCGACTATTAAAGAGTTAATAGTTTCAAAAGAGTTGCAAATAAAATCACATGTATTCCAGTTTTTGTGGAAAAACTCACAAAAGATGATATGAGTCAGAAAATTTCCATTTCTCTACTTCATCCATGTGATACTAACGAACCAGCATATGTTGAAGTATGACAACAAGAGAACTATTTTTTAGTAATCTATTCAACCTAAAGTAACTGGTTGACATGTATAGTGAGATTTTCTTGGCTTGTTGAGATAAAAAATTAAGCTAAATGTAACAAAATTAAAAATGGAAAAGAACCCCAAAGTAATGAGGGTTAGACGTACCGAATCATATAAAACGTGTGAAAAGGGACATATGTATCATGAGAAAAAGATGTACTTTTGTCTTCGGTAGTAATAACACCAATACATAAGTATCAACCGAGTATGGGATCAGCTAAAATGTAATTGTAGCTCCCATCATAAATGAAAGAGTTGGAAATTCATCTGGTCATGGGTGTTGGTATATACAATGTAATGTGTGTATCATAGTAGCAACCAATTTTCACATCAACTTTAATGGAAACAAGAACTTTTCCGGGACAATTGACTATCTTATTGAGTTGAACTAGATCCAATGTATGCAGTTTTGGAATGAAAAAATGAGACATAAATTCTCTAAAGCACTTGAGATATGTTGGGTGACACGTAATATATATTCACTCTAAAGTACTTGAGATGAATCCCACTTTTATTACGTAATAAGGCCACACCACTTATTAAAACTCTCAAGACCCAAGTGCCTAACTCATAGTTGTTTTTCTTCCACTAGCTTAAGGAATTTAAACTAGTTGTTGAACTAATTTTTTATAATGTGACTACGATGATTGGATCATCGAGCGAAGCAATGCTAAAATTTTGTTTCCAAGATGGAATAAAGATTAAAAGGCACAAAAGCTCTATGTGTACCGAGAGCTAATCATCTTGTTAAATTCCAAAGAGTCCCATGCAAATGGATATCATATGGAGAATCACAATGATAAGAATATAGGTGATTGCATCTTTTATAGTCTCTAATATATTTAGAAGGAAATATATCTTAGAGAAACTACTGAGTCAATCTAGTGAATGTAAATCACTATAGTATTTGGATTATTGAATCCGACGATGAAATGTTGGGAATTGACTCATACATGCTTTGACATAACCGTAGAGGCACTTTGGTTGTGACATGATGTTTCGTTTTGAAAGGAATCATACGTACATCACTGTGTTTGAGTGGACGAGACAATGGGAAAAATATTAGAATGAGAAGTGACGACATATCTCTCAGTAAATATTTTCTAAAGTACTAGATGCACAACCCCCCTTCCCATTATGCTTTTAGGTGAGAAAACATATCACTCATTTTTATAAAGTCTTCATTAAAACAGGATCAAGACCATCCTAAGATGCAAATGGTAAAAATTCCATATTACAAAGAGAACGAGGTGAAATTTAGAAAAATATTCATGCAGAATGCGGACCATAAAAGTGACTTATAGCTCTAGTGAATGTTTTGACATTTTGGACTAGTTATAGTTCCCTAGAAATTTGCATTTGGAAAACTACTAGCACATATTTTACATGCAAGGGATCACCACCCCTTGTAAATGCGAGCGAGTGTACATTAAAAGGATGTAATTGCAGTAAATCCTACAATACACACCTCACAAGAATTCGTAATATTCAACACATCTTTAAGATCAACAATCAATCTCTTTATTAATTGAGTTAGAAATTTTACAAGAAGGAAGTTAAATCAAGAATATAATTGCTACTCTAAACTTTGTCTCTCCTCAAAACTTTCTCTCTCGTCTAAAAAGATCTCTCCTCTCTTAAGCCTGTTCGGCTCTTTATATAGGACATTACATAGTGGAAGACAGCTAAGCTGTCCTTTATTTTCGGATCTGACTTGCGACACGCTCGCAAGTATTCAAATGTTAAATCTCGCAACACTCCTAAATCTCGCTAGGTCGTCATATCTTTCTCGTGTTCAGGCTGTCGTCATCCGTTGCGTCATTTATATTACCCATCTGCGATATCTTCGCAATGTGTCGTTTATGGATTTCGCAAGGATCTTGGTGTTGCGATATTTTGATCCTACATCTTGCCTCTTATCATGTCTTCTCTGCGAATGAGAGAATTTCATGAGAATTAGTACTTTCAAAATGCCGCATATGTTCATTTTTTCATATTTTTCGGTATTGACATGATTCTGTACTTTTACGCAGAATTTATTACACGTATCTCTTCCTCCATCCATTTCTTGACACGTCTTTTTCAATTGTTATTTCTCAACCCTTCACGTCTACTCTCCGCATTAAATGTGTTTATCTTTTCGAGAATCCTTCTTTATATATACTTTTCTTATACTTTTCTTCTTCTTTTTTTACTTTCTTTCTTATTTGCTCTGCAACTTTTCTTTAATCTCTCTCTGTAACTTCCGCTTCTCCTGCTGTAAATCTTCTTCTTTTCACTTCTTTTGATCTTCGATTTTATCTTCATTCCCATACTCTAAAAATGCCTCCAGTTGGTCGTAAATATGAAGCTTCTCTGGACAAAGTGCAAAAAGATTTCGAAGATAAAGGTTTCACGTTAACAACCATTCCCAATCAAGAATCTAAATACATTCTTTCTGCCAAACTGTTTTCTGATCATCGTTGTAATGATCAGGAAATCATAATTTTGCTAGGTCAGATTCTCGCTGGTCTTCCCATTCCTCTCTATGACCCCGATCTTCCCTTATTTTATGAAATTCTTGCTCATGCGAAATTCTCGCGAGCCATCTACCAATTGAGCGGGGATTGTATCCGCTTAATGCTTGAGTTCGCCAACCGTGGTGCTGGTAAGGGATCTGTTTATCCTAAAAAAGTCAGGAATCCTAAATTTGAGGACTTAGAGATATTCGCTGAAAAGTATACAGTAGAGAGCTTCTTCGAAAACTATGAAATAATAAACATGAAGAACGATAGAACTCGCTGGGGTGCTCGCTTGAAGAGAATAGAAAATGTTGCTAGCGATAAAATACTTATGCAGGATATCGACTGGCATTCTGGCAAGAACAATGTTCCTCGTCATTCCAAAGACGACAGATGGTGCGTCTTTCCACTAGTTTTGAAATGACCTTATATTTCAGGTTCAAATGTGCTCCCTGCGAATCTGTCCAATTATCAGCGTTGGGTTTTTAACTGGCCTGAGAAATAAAAAGAGGTATGCTTCCTAAATTTCGCTCAGTTTATAATCTTCACTCCTTTTTATACCTATTAATCTTGCGAAATTTTCAGATTATCAAGTTGAGAAAGAGCTACAAAATAAATGCTAAGGCAAGTACCCTAGCAGCACTCTGTTCGATCACGGATGAAGTAAGAAATACTTTTCTTTATTATTTTTAACAATATTGTTTCCTTTGTTTCTTATCTTCATTCGTGTGCGAAGGTTGGTGCTGAAGTTACTGAAGAAGAAGAAAGTTCTAAGGTTGCGAAGACCAAAGGCAAGAGTAAAGGTTCTCTTCGCAGGGAAAAGTATGCTGCCCCACCTTCAAAGAAACGAAAGATTCAGTCCAGCGAAAGCTCTGATGATGAAGATAATGATGATGTTGATACTTCTCTCGTAAAGGAGGATTTTCCAACTGAATCTTCTATGGCACAACTGTCCAGCATCTTCTCTGACTCCATGCAAGGGATTGGAGATGATCGTCTCTCTAGTACGTGCAAAGATCTTGCGAGTATCTGTGTTGCTCCTTTACTAGAGGGTGATGATTCTCTTCATAGGGTCTCCAGATCAGTGACTCCTAGCTTTCTAAATTCAGTTGGTGTCTTGGTATGTCCTTGTTCCCTTATTTCTTCATAATTTTGATTTTAAGTTATATCTTGATAATTTCTTTACTTTCCTTTATAGTCCGGGAGGGCTTCCTTCGCTGTTGTAACAACCCTACTTTCCACATAACCTCGGCCGATGATTAAATAGAAAGTAAGCCGTTAATTTTCTGCAACAAGGTACATAACCACAGAAAACTAGGAACAAAGTTCCTTTACAATTGTATATGCATAAGGGAATTTTATTTCTTTAACAAAAATAACGATGTCGAGTAATTATGGCGTTCTTATCTTCAACAATATATATTTCATCCTTAAATAACGCCGAACTAACAAAAGAAAGTAGTACTAAGTCTACCCAAAAGAAATCCCCACTGCCTCACAACTAAATAACGAAAAATAAAAAAATAAAAGAAGAAGTGCAGATCTCCACCCTCAGTTAGATATCTTCTGAATATCCAACGATACTGGAATCAATCAAACTCCTTCACGGTCCCTAACAACACCTGAAAAATGTAATCAACAGGAGTTAAACTCCAAGCAAGTTCACTCGATCACCGAGTCACAAAACACATAAAGATTGTATACAAATATATCGCAAACCAAAAGGGTCACAAGAGAAATAACTACATTTAGAGAAATCACTGCATTAAGAATCTAAATCCTCCCCTAGCTATTAAAATCCTAAAAAAATAGTACTAAAAGTACTCATTTCTAGTAGAAGCCTATACCTCAATGCAATATCGGAACCTATCCGCAATCACATTTACTTCGTCCGGGACACATCCGCAACGTCGAACACACGTAATATACCTCGTCCGGGACATATCCGCAACGACTAACACACATAACATATCGGCATATACGGTTGTATTCTTAGTACATACATAAATGTACTAGGAACGTATCCATCTCCACTATTAGGAATAAGATCTTTCTCACTGCCTTTAGTGGCCTATTCAAAACCACCTAGCTTAGTGTTTCACTACACAATACATCCTCACTCATTATTATTACGGAATACCAGAAAGTTGGCGACGGAAGTGATCACATGCTCATATATGGACATTCAAAGTCTCCACTAGATAACAGTCACGTGCAGTGCTTCTTATTTGCAGTAAGACATACCAACGATACAACCAGTTACCCCAAAATCTCTACTAGCTAACCATATTAAGTTCAGAACAATATCTCCCTCTACTAGTAACGTTAGTCTGACAGTTGACAAATTCCACTAACAGTACTTGATTAGTGCTTTCCAAAAATTCCGAGTAGTGTATGCAATAGGTGTTAACATCAAAGTTTGGTAGGATCCAGTACTTAACCAATAATACTCATGCAGAGAACCATAATATACCCACTACCACTAACTCTTCTACCATTCACACCATGTCTAATACATCTTAGAAATAGACGATTCACTCCAGAAAATCAATTCCTTATTAACTATGCAGCTAGCCGGGGACCTTGTAAATTGGATTAACTAGATAATCCATAAGAAGTCATCACAACACTTGCCCCAAATAACAAAAATTCACACATATAATTAGCACACGACACCCTATTCATTTAGATTGCTACAGGTTTTAACATGCAATTAATGTCTAGATTCAACTAATTTCCTATCATGCTCACCCTTTCATCCATCGAAAAGCTACGGACTCACCCAACTGATAACTAAAAATAAACTACAGTTGATTAATTAGATCATAAGAGGATTAGGGTACATGAATTCACGCACAAAAGTTACGAGATATTTAGTAGCCCAATTTACATCTAACTGGGACTAAGAGACCGAATAAACTTGCCTCAATGACTGCAAGCAACCTGGTTGATCCGTTAAGATGAAGTTCCTTCAATTGTCAAGCCCTAAAGGAAGAAAACAAAGAAAAAGGTAGCAATCAAACAAATGTTCACAAGAATTAAAACAAATAAAAAAAACTAAGAGTACTTACCAATACAAAGTTATCCCTAAGTTATCCCTTCACGGATTGTATCTAAAGCAAGATTTCATCGTCTCTGATACTTCCTAGGAACTACTGCCGCTACTTTACTTTGGTTAATGTTTCTCTTTCTCATGTATATATGTATCTCCAACTTCCCACACGAATAGGTACCAAGTGGGAAAAGGTCAAAGCCCTAAATTTATATTTTATATAATAATAACATAGGACAAAGCTAAGTAAAATACCAAATTTCACTAAGGGACTATCTTGCACCCAGTAACTATTTATAAATATATAGGTCTAGAAAGTTTGGTATTACAGTCTACCCTACTATAAAAGGATTCCGTCCATGGAATCGAAATTACCTCGTTGTTGAAGAGATTAGGATGAGAACGGCGAATAACATCCTCGCGTTCCCAAGAAGCTTCTCGCTCGTCTTTTAAATTCCATTGCACCTTGACAAATGGAATTTCTCGAGATCGTAATTGCCTAACTTGTCGTTCTAAAATACGAATACCATTATCTTCATAGGTGGCATCAGGTTTCACAACCAACTCATTAAGATCTGCTTGTTGAGCTCGCTCCTCATCTCTTAAGTGTTTACGTAACATAGAAACATGAAACACATTGTGCACTCCAGACAGCTGTGCAGGTAACTCCAATTGTTATGCCACATTTTTAATCTTCTTAGTTATAGGGAAAGGTCCTATAAACCTAGGAGCCAATTTCCCTTTCTTCCCAAACCTCATGACTCCTTTCATAGGAGACACTTTAAGTAACACTTCATCTCCGACTTCAAGAGGTAATGGTCGTCGTTTCCTATCTGCATAACTCTTCTGCCTACTCTGAGCTTTACGAAGACAATCCTTAACCACTAGGATCTTCTCCGTAGTGAGCTGAACCAAATCAGGCCCCAAAAATCTCTTTTCACCTACTTCTACCCAACACACTGGTGAACGACAAGGTCTTCCACAAAGAGCTTCAAAAGGAGCCATACCAATGCTCGACTGATAACTATTATTGTAAGAAAATTCTTCCCATGGTAAATAATCATCCCAATTTCCTTGGAAATCTAGTACACACACTCGAAGCATATCCTCTAATATTTGATTAACTCTCTCTGTCTGACCGTCAGTCTGAGGATGAAATGAAGTACTAAAATCCAAATCTGAACCCAAAGCTTGCTGAAAGCTTCTCCAAAATTTGGAAGTGAATTGAGCACCTCTATCAGAAACAATTGAGACAGGCGTCCCATGCAATACCACAATCTTCTCTACATAGAGCTTGCATAATCTATCCATGCTGTAGGTAGTATGTACCGGTAAATAGTGTGCGAGACTTAGTCAACCGATCCACTATTACCCAAATAGAGTCATGTCCTCTCTTTGATCTCGGTAGTCCAACTATAAAATCCATGGAAATATTTTCCCATTTCCATTCTGGTATTGGGAGTGGTTGTAATTCTCCAGCTGGCTTTTGGTGCTCAATCTTCACTTGCTGACATGTTCGGCATTTAGAAACATATTACGCAATATCTCGCTTCATACTTTTCCACCAAAACTATCTATGCAAATCCTTATACATTTTTGTAACTCGGGATGGATAGTGTAGCGACTACAGGTGAGCTCCATCTAATACCTCACGTCTCAACTAGGCGTCACGGGTACACATAACCGACCTCAAGTCGAAGCCCACCATCCATCCCTACATTAAAATCTTCACTTAAGTCTCCAGCTCCAAGTAATTTTGCACATCATTCGTCCCCGAATTGAGCCTGAATAATACGGTTAATAAGTGCCGGTTGTGCCACAAGATTACCCAAAAAGGCCACGAGAAGTGGAAGAATTCTTAATAATTAATTCAAACTCAGCCACCGTCTCCAACATCTTCCACTCTTCAACCATCATGGAAGCTAACAAACCCCTTGGTTTCTGCTCAAGGCATCAGCTACAACATTCGCCTTACCAGGGTGATATTGTAAGCCAAAAGTGTAATCATTGATGAGTTCCATCCATCGACGTTGTCTCATATTCAAATCCTTCTGGGAAAACAGATACTTGAGACTCTTATGATCAGTGAAAAGTTCAAATCTCTCACCATACAAGTAATGACGCCACAACTTCAGAGCAAAAACTACCGCCGCCAACTCCAAGTCATGGGTTGGATAATTCTTCTCATGGACACGCAATTGCCTAGACGCATAAGCAATAACCTTACCTTCCTGCATCAAAACACATCCTAATCCCAAGAGTGAGGCATCTGTGTAAACCACTAGCTCCTTTCCTTCTACAGGTAAGGTCAAAACTGGAGCCGAAGTAAGCTTAGTCTTAAGCTCTTGAAAAGCATCCTCACACTTAAAATCCCAAACAAACGGTTCTCCCTTCTTAGTTAGCTTAGTAAGTGGTCCCGAAATTTTAGAAAAATCCTTAATGAAACGGCGGTAATATCCAGCTAAACCAAGAAAACTTCGAATCTCTGAAACCGTTGAAGGTTGTTTCCAACTCAACACTGCTTCAATCTTGGAAGGATCTACAGAAACTTCGGATTCAGATATCACATGCCCCAAAAACTTAACTGATTTTTGCCAAAATTCACATTTCGAGAATTTTGCAAACAACTGATGTTCCCTCAAGGTCTGCAATACTAAACGTAAGTGTTCCACGTGTTGTTCCCGAGTCTTAGAGTACACAAGAATATCATCGATAAAAACAATAACAAACCGATCAAGAAAATCTCTAAATACTCGATTCATCAAGTCCATAAAAACCGCAGGTGCATTCGTAAGCACAAAAGACATCACCAGAAACTCATAAGAACCATAACGAGTCAGGAATGCAGTCTTAGAAATATCTTGCTCTCTAACAAGAAGTTGATGATATCCAGATCGCAAATCTATCTTCGAAAACCATATAGCCCCTTTCAACTGGTCAAAAAGATCATTAATCCTAGGTAAAGGATACTTGTTTCTTATCGTGACCTTGTTCAGTTCACGGTAGTCAACACACAATCGTAAAGAACCATCTTTCTTCTTCACAAATAAAACAGGAGCACCCCATGGTGAAGAACTACGTCGAATAAATCCTTGACTTAAAAGCTGGTCAATCTGAGACTTCAACTCCTGCATTTCCTTTGGAGCCATTCTGTAAGGATCACGAGCAATTGGTGTCGTACCTGTTTGAAGTTCGATGCAGAACTCCACTTGCCTATTTGGAGGTAATCCAGGAACCTCTCGGAACAAATCCGCAAAATCAGACACAACTAGTAAACTCGCAATCTGTAGAGACTCATTATCTACTACTTCACCCTCAATATGGCTAAGGAAAGCTTCTACAAACATACTTCGAGATGTAGTCTGCACCACTACCTTAGATTGACCCGGCTTTGCAAAAGTGATTGTCTTGTCAGCACAATCCAATTGCACAAAGTTAGAAGATAACCAGTCCATTCCTAATATTACATCGTAAGGGACCATCTCTAACACATAAATATCCGCCAAATGCTCAACATCTCCAAACATAATAGGACAAGAATCAACCTTGTTACTCAACTCTACCATACTACTCGTAGGAGTAGCAACACATTAAGGAAATTCACACACTTTCATAGAAAGATTTACCATGCGAACTAACTTAACAGATATGAAAGAATGACTAGCTCCGGTATCAAATAAAATACTAACAGGCTCTCCTAAAATAAAGAAAGTACCTCCCAAAGTAGCATTCTCCGTCTCAGAAGGTTGCATAGCAAAGAGTTGACCCTGGCCACGAGGCTGCACATTACGGTTTGCAACCCCAGTGTTTGGTTGCTCACGTCTATCTGTTGTCTGAACTTTCTCTTTGGTACATTCTGATGCCTTGTGCCCCCTTTCACGACAGTTATAGCAAAACCCATAAAAGTTGATTAGTTTGGGAGCAAGAACCTCGCCCTCAGCTGGCACTACCACCCCTTCATTACCACCGTTCTTCTGACCACGGTTCCCTTGATTCCAATACCCCTTCCTTTTCTTCCCTGGCTGATCACCTTTTTGAGTGACATTCTCGGGTCTCGCTGGTTCTTGCCACTGCCATGTTGACCTGAAGAAACCTTTGATGCACGGTCAACCTTATTGTCCTTCTTCAAGTATTCCTCATCCCTCTTATGAGCTAAGAAATCTTGCTCAAGCTCTCTGGCACATTCAACAGCCCTAACATATGTGTCAATCATATGATTTGCAACAATATGCCTTCGATACACAGCATTCAGACCATAAACAAACCTATGTCTATTTTTCTCTTCAGTATCCACCAAGTGAGGTACAAACATCGACAATCTTGAGTATTCAATCTCGTACTCTGTAACAGATAAAGTACCCTGCTTAAATGAAAGAAACTCTCTCTCCTTAGCATTTCAAATACTCTGAGGGAAATACTTGTCATCAAACATACGAATGAAGTCTGTCCATGTCATGGTGGCATGGTCCAATCCACGTGAAGATGAATTCCACCAAGTATGAGCATCTCCAGTGAGCTCAAAGGTAGCTAATCTCTGCTTGAAGACTTCTGTGCAAGAAGGTCCTATGGCCCTAAAAATCTTGACCATCTCATCCTTCCATTCATGGGCTATCATTGGGTTATCGACTTTCCAGAGAAAACTCTTTCGGGTTCAACTTCTTGAACCGAAACGAACCTTTCTATACATATCTTCCTCGGTTCAAGAAGCGGTCCTTGGTTCGATGATTGTTGACTTGTCCAAAGCATTTTGGTTCATAACTGCAGAGCGTCGCTTGGGCTATTGCCTGGGTTAGTTGTGCCATATTCACATTCACAGTCTGATTTCCTAATTGTGGTTCATCTCCATCAATAGGACCTCCATTTCCGGTACTACCTCTTCCAGTACCAGTACGTCTCCTAGTACCACGCCTTGACATTCCTATATAAGTCAATGATAATCTTAGAAAATAATACAATAAATATACTAATATTTATAAAGCATATCCAAACCATGGATATACATAACGAAACGTCCTAGGCTCACTCCCCCCAAGTCCTAGAGTTACTCTAACCTAAGCTCATGATACCAACTTTAACAACCCTACTTTCCACATAACCCCGGCCGATGATTAAATAGAAAGTAAGCCGTTAATTTTCTGCAACAAGGTACATAACCACAGAAAACTAGGAACAAAGTTCCTTTACAATTGTATATGCATAAGGGAATTTTATTTCTTTAACAAAAATAACGATGTCGAGTAATTATGGCGTTCTTATCTTCAACAATATATATTTCATCCTTAAATAACGCCGAACTAACAAAAGAAAATAGTACAAAGTCTACCCAAAATAAAATCCCCACTGCCTCACAACTAAATAACGAAAAATAAAAAAATAAAAGAAGAAGTGCAGATCTCCACCCTCAGTTAGATATCTTCTGAATATCCACCAATACTGGAATCAATCAAACTCCTTCACGATCCCTAACAACACCTAAAAAATGTAATCAACAGGAGTTAAACTCCAAGCAAGTTCACTCGATCACCGAGTCACAAAACATATAAAGATTGTATATACAAATATATCGCAAACCAAAAGGGTCACAAGAGAAATAATTACATTTAGAGAAGTCACTGCATTAAGAATCTAAATCCTCCCTAGCTATTAAAATCCTAAAAAAATAGTACTAAAAGTACTCATTTCTAGTAGAAGCCTATACCTCAATGCAATATCGGAACCTATCCGCAATCACATTTACTTCGTCCGGGACACATCCGCAACGTCGAACACACGTAATATACCTCGTCCGGGACATATCCGCAACGACTAACACACATAACATATCGGCATATACGGTTGTATTCTTAGTACATACATAAATGTACTAGGAACGTATCCATCTCCACTATTAGGAATAAGATCTTTCTCACTGCCTTTAGTGGCCTATTCAAAACCACCTAGCTTAGTGTTTCACTACACAATACATCCTCACTCATTATTATTACGGAATACCAGAAAGTTGGCGACGGAAGTGATCACATGCTCATATATGTGACATTCAAAGTCTCCACTAGATAACAGTCACGTGCAGTGCTTCTTATTTGCAGTAAGACATACCAGCGATACAACCAGTTACCCCAAAAATCTCTACTAGCTCACCATATTATGCTCAGAACAATATCTCCCTCTACTAGTAACGTTAGTCTGACAGTTGACAAATTCCACTAACAGTACTTGATTAGTGCTTTCCAAAAATTCCGAGTAGTGTATGCAATAGGTGTTAACATCAAAATTTGGTAGGATCCAGTACTTAACCAATAATACTCATGCGAGAGAACCATAATATACCCACTACCACTAACTCTTCTACCATTCACACCATGTCTAATACATCTTAGAAATAGACGATTCACTCCGGAAAATCAATTCCTTATTAACCATGCAAACTAGCTAGGGGACCTTGTAAATTGGATTAACTAGATAATCCATAAGAAGTCATCACAACACTTGCCCCAAATAACAAAAATTCACACATATAATTAGCACACGACACCCTATTCATTTAGATTGCTACAGGTTTTAACATGCAATTAATGTCTAGATTCAACTAATTTCCTATCATGATCACCCTTTCATCCATCGAAAAGCTACGGACTCACCCAACTGATAACTAAAAATAAACTACAGTTGATGAATTAGATCATAAGAGGATTAGGGTACATGAATTCACGCACAAAAGTTTACGAGATATTTAGTAACCCAATTTACATCTAACTGGGACTAAGAGACCGAATAAACTTGCCTCAATGACTGCAAGCAACCTGGTTGATCCGTTAAGATGAAGTTCCTTCAATTGTCAAGCCCTAAAGGAAGAAAACAAAGAAAAAGGTAGCAATCAAACAAATGTTCACAAGAATTAAAACAAATAAAAAAATTAAGAGTACTTACCAATACAAAGTTATCCCTAAGTTATCCCTTCACGGATTGTATCTAAAGCAAGATTTCATCGTCTCGATACTTCCTAGGAACTACTTGCCGCTACTTTCCTTTGGTTAATGTTTCTCTTTCTCATGTATATATGTATCTCCAACTTCCCACACGAATAGGTACCAAGTGGGAAAAGGTCAAAGCCCTAAATTTATATTTATATAATAATAACATAGGACAAAGCTAAGTAAAATACCAAATTTCACTAAGGGACTATCTTGCACCCAGTAACTATTTATAAATATATAGGTCTAGAAAGTTTGGTATTACAGTCTACCCTACTATAAAAGGATTCCGTCCACGGAATCGAAATTACCTCGTTGTTGAAGAGATTAGGATGAGAAAGGCGAATAACATCCTCGCGTTCCCAAGAAGCTTCTCGCTCGTCTTTTGAATTCCATTGCACCTTGACAAATGGAATTTCTCGAGATCGTAATTGCCTAACTTGTCGTTCTAAAATACGAATACCATTATCTTCATAGGTGGCATCAGGTTTCACAACCAACTCACTAAGATCTCCTTGTTGAGATCGCTCCTCATCTCTTAAGTGTTTACGTAACATAGAAACATGAAACACATTGTGCACTCCAGACAGCTGTGCAGGTAACTCCAATTGTTATGCCACATTTTTAATCTTCTTAGTTATAGGGAAAGGTCCTATAAACCTAGGAGCCAATTTCCCTTTCTTCCCAAACCTCATGACTCCTTTCATAGGAGACACTTTAAGTAACACTTTGATGGACATATTTATGTGTCTATTTTGTTCTCAATTATGTGTATTGTTAGTGCTCGATTTTATACTTATTTTGGTATTTTATGTTTTTGTAGGTGTTTTTGGAGAAATAAGCTTCAAGGAAAATTGGCTCGAAAAGTGGTATTTGCGCTCGTGGGAGAAAATTACTATTCGGATCCCTCATTTGGATAAGGGGCACCTCAATTACTAAGGGGCGACCACTTGCTATTCACACCCCAAAAATTACTGTTTCGCCCAGTTGCTAAAGGGACTCCACTTTGTACGATAAGGGGCAACCCATCCTCTTCATTTGAACTTTGGTTTTGGCGGGAATTTTCTAGCAGATTTGGATTTGATTTATGAACATGTTTGGGCGAGATTCAATCACGTTTTCAATTGCTTTGGGCTGTTAAGGCAAGACAGATTGATACCCGTCTTAGCTTCAAGAAATAGGAAAAATCATTGAGTTTACGTAAAACGGGGAGGTGGAATCGTGATCGGGTCTGGCAACGATTTAGGAAAGATTTTATGCGATTTTTTCTACGGGATTGGACTAAGATCGACCTGTTTGGATAAAGCAGAGTTGGTAGTGGTATTGTTTACGTAGAAAAAGGAAGGTTCGTGTCTTGCACGATAAAACAGGGAATGGAAAAGCTTGGAGTTTTGTATGGAAGTTTCGTGAGAAAAAGGACAAGATATTCTCCTCAGATTTGTACTTACCAAGTTTAGAAGAAGTTGAATACATCAGAGCCGCGTGAAGGAGTTAGGGAGAGTTTTGGAGGCTAGAAAACGCGTGCAACAGAGAAGAAAAAGGGATAAAAAGTCCGAGACTTTTGGTGGAGGAAAGTGGAAGATTTTATCGGGATTCTTGGTTGTTGTGTATATATAAGAGGATAGAAAATCTAAACAGGGGCTGTCGGGAGTTTTGGGGGCCGAGCAGAGGGATTGGAGTAGCTACAGAGATCAACGAAGGGAGTTGCAGAGCTGCAGCAGCAGCAGGTGGAGGAGAAGAAGAAGACGAAGAACAGACCTTCAAAGTCCTGTCGTCATGGCGATCTCGAAACAACGATCTAGAGAAAAACAAGTATCGTTGTTCAACAGTCTTAAATCTGTAACAGTAACGTCTGTAACACCGTTACAGCGTTACAAATCTCTGTTTTATGTAATTTCTTCAATAAAACACCTTTTTGAGCTATGTTTCTATCTTTTGGGTGCGTTTTGAGCATGAGGAGCTAAACCCCAACACTGGGACAAAGGAGGAAGCTAATTTTCATGCATGTGGTAATTCTATTTATTTCTTATATGACTTCTTGCACTTGATTTAATTGTTTTATGATTTTCACTAATTAGTTGTGATTTCGTTTGATGACGTATGCTTAGTTTAAGTGCTTTTGATGCGTCATGCTTGTGATTTACAATTAATCTTTTAAAAATCTACCTTTGCAAAGAAACAGAGTCAATATTTTATTTGAGCTATAATTGTTCGGAATAAATATAAGAATCGCATGAATGAGAATTGGTGGAACCCTGAGTCCCAGTAATCTCTCGATATTGTGACATCTTGTGAATATATTTTCTTTATTTTTAGAGTTTTCTTAAATCGAATCTTTACAAGTCTGAGAGGAACGACATCTATACTACCACTTTACTACAACTTGTTAAAATTACATCAATTTTTGGCGCCGTCGACGCGGACTTGTATTTAGATTAGTTTTAGGTTTATTTTTATTATTTTTTTTGTTCCTTTTTACGCCTTTGGTATTTTTCGATTTTTTTCAGATTTGGAGCGAAGCTACAAGGAAAGAAAAAGTGCTATAAAAGGAAAGCATCGCCAAAGAAGGAAAGAAAAGAGGAGTCCAAGGAGTGAAGAAGATTTTGTATATAGCTGTTCTATTTTGTTTTATTTTTAGAAACTGTAAATGGGGTTGTATTTTTGTAATTTTTCTTTTTCTTTTTGGACATTTTTATTTTTGGACTTTACTTTTGGACTTGGACAATATTTTTAAAACCCTAAGGAAGGGTTGAGGTTAAATATAAACTGTTTGCAGGGAAGGACGACAGTTATGATACTGTCTCGGCCCCTCGGGTTCGTACACTTACATAGGAGTCGGTGGCCTGAGTCGACTTCAACGGTTCATCGCCCGTCTGGTACGGAGGTAAGACTCTATCCACCCACGAATCCCTGTCAGTGGGTTTTATTTTGTGTGACAACTCACACCCCCTGCGAATAGAATGTCGAACTGGTATTACAATAGCCAATACAACGAATATCCGATCGAGTTTCAAAATGGACGTTACTACTTTGACCATAATGTGAATAGTGATTGGGAACATCAGCCTTTTCAAGGTTATGGCTCATACCATGATGAGCCCAATTACTATCCATACGCCCACCGGTCATATGAGCAAAATTCCTCTCTACTAGAGTCCGCATGTAAGTTAGCTGAGTCAACACAAAAGTTACTTGAGTCAACACGTAGTTCAGATGCAATGAATTACTTAGTTTTGGACGAAAGCAATGCAACGTGTGAACCTTCTTTCCTAGATGAAATCAGGAAGTCATGTGAGTCGACTCAGAAAATGCTGTTAGATGCCCAGGAAAGAACTGCTCAAGATAGTTTTAATTTCCAATATAGTGTTTCCAATAGTACCCTTGAAAATGAGGATAATTATTTGCATAATCAAGATGACGAGGTTAGAATTGGTAACACTACATTTTTAGACGAGGTTCGACCATTTTCATGTTATTACAATGATGATTATGATGAGGATAGTGTTGATGAAGAATTTGAAATGAGTAGGCATAGTGATCAGGAATTTGTTACTCCAATTGAGCTTAACAACGATAATATTATTTCTAGTTTGAATCCAAATAATTTTAATAATTATTCACCTATTCAAAAGGACGAGGATTTGACTAGAGATACCACCGTTTTAGACGATGTAGTTTTTCCTTATGATTACGAAGCCGATTATGGTTTTGAGGAACGAGTTTATTCTGAGAATACTGTTTTAAAGTGTAGCGATTTAGAAACATTAGCCTTAGACAAAGAAAATGAACTCGTAGAGATGAGTGAGGATGAACCAGACTTAGAAGAATCAATTGACCATTTTCAGGAATCTGATGACCTAGAAATTAGGGAAGTTGTGACTAGTCTTTCTAGAGACACTGAAATCTCTAAGTTTGGGGGTGATTATCATTCTCCATGTGCTTTAACTCTTAGAAAGGTCCCTCACTTGGGACTTGACATATGTGCCTCAACCATTTTAAAAGATTATCTTCATACACGTTTTCCTGAACCTAGTGATGTCCTTAAGGAAGTTCAGTTGTTAGAAACCCATCCTCTGGTTGATGTGGTTAGCCCAGGCTATGATACCCAGATTGACTTTGTTTTCCCACCAAATATTTTTCAACCAATTGTGGGAACGTATATGTTTCAGATGTGTCAATTATTGAGTTTTGAGACTAAACCTAAGTACTTTAGGAAATTAGAATCGACACATTTTCTTATGATTGACCACCAGTTTCATCGTGGTCAATTGTGTGAGTCAAAACTGATTGACTTTAAGGATCCGCAGCTATTTAGGTTATTATTATGGGCTTCTAAGTTTTTATTTGAGTTTTTCCAGACTCTAATACCTAAATCGGATCTTAGCTTCGAGGAAATGCAACCCATGAAAATATTTTATCTCGACCCAGTTATAGAACCTGAACCTGAACCACAGCTAGATGTAGTTGTCTTAAACAGGAAACTAGACAAGGGTGTGCTTTATTTGTTCATTTTCTTGGCATCTTGCAGATTCCTTTTACTTGTGATAGCTCTATTTGGTTTTGATGACCCACAGATTTTTCGGCTATTACTTTATGATTTTATGAGGAGACTAATCCTTTGTTAGTCTGGCTGAAGACGTTAAACTTAGCACTTTTTGGGAGGTAACCCAATATTCATGCGACATGGTAATATCTTTCCTTAACTCTTTACTTCAAATGGTAACAATTTCTCCTTGTTCATGCTTTTAATTTTATCTTTAGAACATTGAGGACAATGTTAGATTTAAGTTTCAGGGTATGGGAGAAACTTTTTAGTTGCATTGATAAACTCCAGAGCCTAGAAATTTATGCTTATTAAGGATGGCACTAATCAATCTAAGTGGATGGAAGCATTTTGGTTGTAGGAGTTGAGGAACCAATCGATTAGATGGCAACATCTAAAGAGTCTATTCATAAAAGCACAGAGCTCGGGTGTTAGAAATAACATGATGGTTTCACCAATCTCGTTGAGTCCTTTTCACTTGTTTTTTATTTTGTTTTGTTTTTAAACTATGTTTCTCTAAGTGATTAGGTGGGGCCCACGAATCAAGTTATTAGATGCTAGGGTGAATTAGAGTGATTGAGATACCAAAAAAAAAAAAAGTTGAAAAAAAAAAATTTGAAAAAAAAAAAAAAAAAAAAAAAAGTGAGACAGGACCATCGAACAACCGGAATAAATTCAATAAAGTCAACCACTTTGGAACCCTTGTATATGCCGTTGTGTTGACCTAGAAGTTAGGATTATCGACTACTGGTTCCCTTGTATATGCCAAAGTGTGTTGATATTAGTCGAACGATATCTCGGTCCATTAGGATAGGTTCATTTTGGCGGAGGCCTTGATACAGTATATGGGAAACATCGATCAATTAGTAAACATCAAAACCATCTATGTTTTCTCTATATCCATCTTCTTGATCTATCCATGTGATTAGTTTTGACTCCGGGTATTGATGTCCATAGTGAGACTATCTGAGTAGAGCTTTGTGACTTATATATGAATTTTAGTATGCTTGAGTGCAAACTCGTGTACAGCAATTGGAATTTCGCATCAAGGTACTTCCTCCTGTAGTCAATAAGTATGCCAACCAAGGAGATTCTTTAGTGCCTTCCAAGGTTTTGCGTAGATATCTAGAGTCTGGAGTGTAAAGGTTTTGTGGGTATATCTCTGGTAAGCCCTCCCGAGACTATAACTCGGCCACTAGGGCCACCTAGGGGTTTAAAGGCTTATTGCATACACTAAATGCAATCGACGATGCCTGCGACAGTGAGTTAGGATTTTATTTTTTAGCTTTGATTTGCTCGAGGACTAGCAAATAATAAGTTTGGGGGTATTTGATGGACATATTTATGTGTCTATTTTGTTCTCAATTATGTGTATTGTTAGTGCTCGATTTTATACTTATTTTGGTATTTTATGTTTTTGTAGGTGTTTTTGGAGAAATAAGCTTCTGCGGGAAAATTGGCTCGAAAAGTGGTATTTGCGCTCGTGGGAGAAAATTACTATTCGGATCCCTCATTTGGATAAGGGGCACCTCAATTACTAAGGGGCGACCACTTGCTATTCACACCCCAAAAATTCTTGTTTCCGCTTGATTCTAAAGGGACTCCTTTGTCGATAAGGGGCAACCTATCCTCTTCATTTGAACTTTGGTTTTGGCGGGAATTTTCTAGCAGATTTGGATTTGATTTATGAACATGTTTGGGCGAGATTCAATCACGGTTTTCAATTGCTTTGGGCTGTTAAGGCAAGACAGGATTGATACCGTCTTAGCTTCGAAGAAATAGGAAAAATCATTGAGTTTACGTAAAACGGGGAGGTGGAATCGTGATCGGGTCTCGCAACGATTTAGGAAAGATTTTATGCGATTTTTCTACGGGATTGGACTAAGATCGACTGTTTGGATAAAGCGAGTTGGTAGTGGTATTGTTTACGTAGAAAAAGGAAGGTTCGTGTCTTGCACGATAAAACGAGGGAATGGAAAAGCTTGGAGTTTTGTATGGAAGTTTCGTGAGAAAAAGGACAAGATATTCTCCTCAGATTTGTACTTACCAAGTTTAGAAGAAGTTGAATACATCGGAGCGTGAAGGAGTTAGGGGAGAGTTTTGGAGGCTAGAAAACGCGTGCAACGAGAGAAGAAAAGGGATAAAAAGTCCGAGACTTTTGGTGGAGGAAAGTGGAAGATTTTATCGGGATTCTTGGTTGCTGTGTATATATAAGAGGATAGAAAATCTAAACAGGGTCTGTCGGGAGTTTTGGGGGCCGAGCAGAGGGATTGGAGGAGCTACAGAGATCAACAGAAGGAGTTGCAGAGCTGCAGCAGCAGCAGGTGGAGGAGAAGAAGAAGACGAAGAACAGACCTTCAAAGTCTGTCGCAGAAGCGATCTCGAAACAACGACAGAGAAAAACAAGTATCGTTGTTCAATGATCTTAAATGCAATAACGAACGTCTGTAACACTGAATAGTTACGGCGTTACAAATCTCTCGTTTTATGTAATTTCTTCAATAAAACACCTTTTTGAGCTATGTTTCTATCTTTTGGGTGCGTTTTGAGCATGAGGAGCTAAACCCCAACACTTTGGGACAAAGGAGGAAGCTAATTTTCATGCATGTGGTAATTCTATTTATTTCTTATATGACTTCTTGCACTTGATTTAATTGTTTTATGATTTTCACTAATTAGTTGTGATTTCGTTTGATGACGTATGCTTAGTTTAAGTGCTTTTGATGCGTCATGCTTGTGATTTACAATTAATCATTTAAAAATCTACCTTTGCAAAGAAACAGAGTCAATATTTTATTTGAGCTATAATTGTTTCGGAATAAATATAAGAATCGCATGAATGAGAATTGGTGGAACCCCGAGTCGATAATCTCGATATTGTGACATCTTGTGAATATATTTTCTTTATTTTTAGAGTTTTCTTAAATCGAATCTTTACAAGTCTGAGAGGAACGACATCTATACTACCACTTTACTACAACTTGTTAAAATTACATCACACTTCATCTCCGACTTCAAGAGGTAATGGTCGTCGTTTCCTATCTGCATAACTCTTCTGCCTACTCTGAGCTTTACGGAGACAATCCTTAACCACTAGGATCTTCTCCGTAGTGAGCTGAACCAAATCAGGCCCCAAAAATCTCTTTTCACCTACTTCTACCCAACACACTGGTGAACGACAAGGTCTTCCATAAAGAGCTTCAAAATGAGCCATACCAATGCTCGACTGATAACTATTATTGTAAGCAAATTCTGCCCATGGTAAATAATCATCCCAATTTCCTTGGAAATCTAGTACACACGCTCGAAGCATATCCTCTAATATTTGATTAACTCTCTCTGTCTGACCATCAGTCTGAGGATGAAATGAAGTACTAAAATCCAAATCTGAACCCAAAGCTTGCTGAAAGCTTCTCCAAAATTTGGAAGTGAATTGAGCACCTCTATCAGAAACAATTGAGACAGGCGTCCCATGCAATACCACAATCTTCTCTACATAGAGCTTGCATAATCTATCCACGCTGTAGGTAGTATGCACTGGTAAATAGTGTGCAGACTTAGTCAACCGATCCACTATTACCCAAATAGAGTCATGTCCTCTCTTTGATCTCGGTAGTCCAACTATAAAATCCAGGGAAATATTTTCCCATTTCCATTCTGGTATTGGGAGTGGTTGTAATTCTCCAGCTGGCTTTTGGTGCTCAATCTTCACTTGCTGACATGTTCGGCATTTAGAAACATATTCTGCAATATCTCGCTTCATACTTTTCCACCAAAACTATCTATGCAAATCCTTATACATTTTTGTAACTCCAGGATGGATAGTGTAGCGACTACAGTGAGCTCCATCTAATACCTCACGTCTCAACTGGGCGTCCACGGGTACACATAACCGACCTCGAAGTCGAAGCCCACCATCCATCCCTACATTAAAATCTTCACTTAAGTCTCCAGCTCCAAGTAATTTTGCACATCATTCGTCCCTGAATTGAGCCTGAATAATACGGTTAATAAGTGCCGGTTGTGCCACAAGATTACCCAAAAAGGCCTGAGAAGTGGAAGAATTCTTAATAATTAATTCAAACTCAGCCACCGTCTCCAACATCTTCCACTCTTCAACCATCATGGAAGCTAACAAACCCCTTGGTTTTCTGCTCAAGGCATCAGCTACAACATTCGCCTTACCAGGGTGATATTGTAAGCCAAAAGTGTAATCATTGATGAGTTCCATCCATCGACGTTGTCTCATATTCAAATCCTTCTGGGAAAACAGATACTTGAGACTCTTATGATCAGTGAAAAGTTCAAATCTCTCGCCATACAAGTAATGACGCCACAACTTCATAGCAAAAACTACCGCCGCCAACTCCAAGTCATGGGTTGGATAATTCTTCTCATGGACACGCAATTGCCTAGACGCATAAGCAATAACCTTACCTTCCTGCATCAAAACACATCCTAATCCCAAAAGTGAGGCATATGTGTAAACCACTAGCTCCTTTCCTTCTACATGTAAGGTCAAACTCGGCGCCAAGTAAGCTTAGTCTTAAGCTCTTGAAAAGCATCCTCACACTTAAAATCCCAAACAAACGGTTCTCCCTTCTTAGTTAGCTTAGTAAGTGGTCCCGAAATTTTAGAAAAATCCTTAATGAAACGGCGGTAATATCCAGCTAAACCAAGAAAACTTCGAATCTCTGAAAACCGTTGAAGGTTGTTTCCAACTCAACACTGCTTCAATCTTGGAAGGATCTACAGAAACTCCGGATTCAGATATCACATGCCCCAAAAACTTAACTGATTTTTGCCAAAATTCACATTTCGAGAATTTTGCAAACAACTGATGTTCCCTCAAGGTCTGCAATACTAAACGTAAGTGTTCCACGTGTTGCTCTCGAGTCTTAGAGTACACAAGAATATCATCGATAAAAACAATAACAAACCGATCAAGAAAATCTCTAAATACTCGATTCATCAAGTCCATAAAAACCGCAGGTGAATTCGTAAGCACAAAAGACATCACCAGAAACTCATAAGAACCATAACGAGTCAGAAATGCAGTCTTAGAAATATCTTGCTCTCTAACAAGAAGTTGATGATATCCAGATCTCAAATCTATCTTCGAAAACCATATAGCCCCTTTCAACTGGTCAAAAAGATCATTAATCCTAGGTAAAGGATACTTGTTTCTTATCGTGACCTTGTTCAGTTCACGGTAGTCAACACACAATCGTAAAGAACCATCTTTCTTCTTCACAAATAAAACAGAGCACCCCATGGTGAAGAACTACGTCGAATAAATCCTTGACTTAAAAGTCTGGTCAATCGAGACTTCAACTCGCATTTCCTTTGGAGCCATTCCGTAAGGATCACGAGCAATTGGTGTCGTACCTGGTTGAAGTTCGATGCGTAACTCCACTTGCCTATTTGGAGGTAATCCAGAACCTCTCGGAACAAATCCGCAAAATCAGACACAACTAGTAAACTCGCAATCTGAGAGACTCATTATCTACTACTTCACCCTCAATATGGCTAAGGAAAGCTTCTACAAACATACTTCGAGATGTAGTCTGCACCACTACCTTAGATTGACCCGGCTTTGCAAAAGTGATTGTCTTGTCAGCACAATCCAATTGCACAAAGTTAGAAGATAACCAGTCCATTCCTAATATTACATCGTAAGGGACCATCTCTAACACATAAATATCCGCCAAATGCTCAACATCTCCAATCATAATAGGACAAGAATCAACCTTGTTACTCAACTCTACCATACTACTCGTAGGAGTAGCAACACATAAAGGAAATTCACACACTTTCATAGAAAGATTTACCATGCGAACTAACTTAACAGATATGAAAGAATGACTAGCTCCGGTATCAAATAAAATACTAACAGGCTCTCCTAAAATAAAGAAAGTACCTCCCAAAGTAGCATTCTCCGTCTCAGAAGGTTGCACAACAAAGAGTTGACCCTGGCCACGAGGCTGCACATTACGGTTTGCAACCCAGTGTTTGGTTGCTCACGTCTATCTGTTGTCTGAACTTTCTCTTTGGTACATTCTGATGCCTTGTGCCCCCTTTCACGACAGTTATAGCAAAACCCATAAAAGTTTATTGGTTTGGGAGCAAGAACCTCGCCCTCAGCTGGCACTACCACCCCTTCATTACCACCGTTCTTCTGACCACGGTTCCCTTGATTCCAATACCCCTTCCTTTTCTTCCCTGGCTGATCACCTTTTTGAGTGACATTCTGGGTCTGCTGGTTCTTACCACTGCCATGTTGACCTGAAGAAACCTTTGATGCACGGTCAACCTTATTGTCCTTCTTCAAGTATTCCTCATCCCTCTTATGAGCTAAGAAATCTTGCTCAAGCTCTCTGGCACATTCAACAGACCCTAACATATGTGTCAATCATATGATTTGCAACAATATGCCTTCGATACACGGCATTAGGACCATAAACAAACCTATGTCTATTTTTTCTTCAAGTATCCACCAAGTGAGGTACAAACATCGACAATCTTGAGTATTCAATCTCGTACTATGTAACAGGATAAAGTACCCGCTTAAATGAAAGAAACTCTCTCTCCTTAGCATTTCAAATACTCGAGGGAAATACTTGTCATCAAACATACGAATGAAGTCTGTCCATGTCATGGTGGCATGGTCCAATCCACGTGAAGATGAATTCCACCAAGTATGAGCATCTCCGGTGAGCTCAAAGGTAGCTAATCTCGCTTGAAGACTTACGGCAAGAAGGTCCTATGGCCCTAAAAATCTTGACCATCTCATCCTTCCATTCATGGGCTATCATTGGGTTATCAGACTTAAAAAAACTCTTTCGGGTTCAACTTCTTGAACCGAAACCAGAACCTTTCTATACCTATCTTCCTCGGTTTCAGCAGGCGGTCCTTGGTTCTGATGATTGTTGACTTGTCCAGCATTTTGGTTCATAACAGCAGTAGCGACTGCTTGGGCTATTAACTGGGTTAGCTGTGCCATATTCACATTCACAGTCTGATTTCCTAATTGTGGTTCATCTCCATCAATAGGACCTCCATTTCCGGTACTACCTCTTCCAGTACCAGTACGTCTCCTAGTACCACGCCTTGACATTCCTATATAAGTCAATGATAATCTTAGAAAAGAATACAATAAATATACTAATATTTATAAAGCATATCCAAACCATGGATATACATAACGAAACGTCCTAGGCTCACTCCCCCCAAGTCCTAGAGTTACTCTAACCTAAGCTCATGATACCAACTGTAACAACCCTACTTTCCACATAACCCCGGCCGATGATTAAATAGAAAGTAAGCCGTTAATTTTCTGCAACAAGGTACATAACCACAGAAAACTAGGAACAAAGTTCCTTTACAATTGTATATGCATAAGGGAATTTTATTTCTTTAACAAAAATAACGATGTCGAGTAATTATGGCGTTCTTATCTTCAACAATATATATTTCATCCTTAAATAACGCCGAACTAACAAAAGAAAGTAGTACGAAGTCTACCCAAAAGAAAATCCCAACTGCCTCACAACTAAATAACGAAAAATAAAAAAATAAAAAAATAAGTGCAGATCTCCACCCTCAGTTAGATATCTTCTGAATATCCACCAATACTGGAATCAATCAAACTCCTTCACGATCCCTAACAACACCTGAAAAATGTAATCAACGGGAGTTAAACTCCAAGCAAGTTCACTCGATCACCGAGTCACAAAACATATAAAGATTGTATACAAATATATCGCAAACCAAAAGGGTCACAAGAGAAATAATTACATTTAGAGAAGTCACTGCATTAAGAATCTAAATCCTCCCCTATTAAAATCCTAAAAAATATAGTACTAAAAGTACTCATTTCTAGTAGAAGCCTATACCTCAATGCAATATCGGAACCTATCCGCAATCACATTTACTTAAATCAGGGACACATCCGCAACGTCGAACACACGTAATATACCTCGTCCGGGACATATCCGCAATGACTAACACACATAACATATCCAAGCATATACGGTTGTATTCTTAGTACATACATAAATGTACTAGGAACGTATCCATCTCCACTATTAGGAATAAGATCTTTCTCACTGCCTTTAGTGGCCTATTCAAAACCACCTAGCTTAGTGTTTCACTACACAATACATCCTCACTCATTATTATTACGGAATACCAGAAAGTTGGCGACGGAAGTGATCACATGCTCATATATGGACATTCAAAGTCTCCACTAGATAATGATCCACGTGCGGTGCTTCTTATTTGCGATAAGACATACCAACGATACAACCATTACCCCAAAAATCTCTACTAGCTAACCATATTAAGTTCAGAACAATATCTCCCTCTACTAGTAACGTTAGTATGACAGTTGACAAATTCCACTAACAGTACTTGATTAGTGCTTTCCAAAAATTCCGCGTAGTGTATGCAATAGGTGTTAACATCAAAATTTGGTAGGATCCAATACTTAACCAATAATACTCATGCAGAGAACCATAATATACCCACTACCACTAACTCTTCTACCATTCACACCATGTCTAATACATCTTAGAAATAGACGATTCACTCCAGAAAATCAATTCCTTATTAACCATGCAGCTAGCCGGGGACCTTGTAAATTGGATTAACTAGATAATCCATAAGAAGTCATCACAACACTTGCCCCAAATAACAAAAATTCACACATATAATTAGCACACGACACCCTATTCATTTAGATTGCTACAGGTTTTAACATGCAATTAATGTCTAGATTCAACTAATTTCCTATCATGATCACCCTTTCATCCATCGAAAAGCTACGGACTCACCCAACTGATAACTAAAAATAAACTACAGTTGATTAATTAGATCATAAGAGGATTAGGGTACATGAATTCACGCACAAAAGTTTACGAGATATTTAGTAGCCCAATTTACATCTAACTGGGACTAAGAGACCGAATAAACTTGCCTCAATGACTGCAAGCAACCTGGTTGATCCGTTAAGATGAAGTTCCTTCAATTGTCAAGCCCTAAAGGAAGAAAACAAAGAAAAAGGTAGCAATCAAACAAATGTTCACAAGAATTAAAACAAATAAAAAAATTAAGAGTACTTACCAATACAAAGTTATCCCTAAGTTATCCCTTCACGGATTGTATCTAAAGCAAGATTTCATCGTCTCTGATACTTCCTAGGAACTACTGCCGCTACTTTCCTTTGGTTAATGTTTCTCTTTCTCATGTATATATGTATCTCCAACTTCCCACACGAATAGGTACCAAGTGGGAAAAGGTCAAAGCCCTAAATTTATATTTATATAATAATAACATAGACAAAGCTAAGTAAAATACCAAATTTCACTAAGGGACTATCTTGCACCCAAGAACTATTTATAAATATATAGGTCTAGAAAGTTTGGTATTACAGTCTACCCCTACTATAAAAGGATTCCGTCCACGGAATCGAAATTACCTCGTTGTTGAAGAGATTAGGATGAGAAAGGCGAATAACATCCTCGCGTTCCCAAGAAGCTTCTCGCTCGTCTTTTGAATTCCATTGCACCTTGACAAATGGAATTTCTCGAGATCGTAATTGCCTAACTTGTCGTTCTAAAATACGAATACCATTATCTTCATAGGTGGCATCGGGTTTCACAACCAACTCACTAAGATCTCCTTGTTGAGATCGCTCCTCATCTCTTAAGTGTTTACGTAACATAGAAACATGAAACACATTGTGCACTCCTGCATACAGTGTGCGGGTAACTCCAATTGTTATGCCACATTTTTAATCTTCTTAGTTATAGGGAAAGGTCCTATAAACCTAGGAGCCAATTTCCATTTCTTCCCAAACCTCATGACTCCTTTCATAGGAGACACTTTAAGTAACACTTCATCTCCGACTTCAAGAGGTAATGGTCGTCGTTTCCTATCTGCATAACTCTTCTGCCTACTCTGAGCTTTACGAAGACAATCCTTAACCACTAGGATCTTCTCCGTAGTGAGCTGAACCAAATCAGGCCCCAAAAATCTCTTTTCACCTACTTCTACCCAACACACTGGTGAACGACAAGTTCTTCCATAAAGAGCTTCAAAATGGGACATACCAATGCTCGACTGATAACTATTATTGTAAGCAAATTCTGCCCATGGTAAATAATCATCCCAATTTCCTTGGAAATCTAGTACACACGCTCGAAGCATATCCTCTAATATTTGATTAACTCTCTCTCGTCCGACCATCACCGAGGATGAAATGAAGTACTAAAATCCAAATCGAACCCAAAGCTTCTTTGAAAGCTTCTCCAAAATTTGGAAGTGAATTGAGCACCTCTATCAGAAACAATTGAGACAGGCGTCCCATGCAATACCACAATCTTCTCTACATAGAGCTTGCATAATCTATCCATGCTGTAGGTAGTATGTATTGGTAAATAGTGTGCAGACTTAGTCAACCGATCCACTATTACCCAAATAAAGTCATGTCCTCTCTTTGATCTCGGTAGTCCAACTATAAAATCCATGGAAATATTTTCCCATTTCCATTCTGGTATTGGGAGTGGTTGTAATTCTCCAGCTGGCTTTTGGTGCTCAATCTTCACTTGTCGACATGTTGGCATTTAGAAACATATTTACGCAATATCTCGCTTCATACTTTTCCACCAAAACTGTCTACGCAAATCCTTATAAATTTTTGTAACTCCAGGATGGATAGTGTAGCGACTACAGTGAGCTCCATCTAATACCTCACGTCTCAACTGGGCGTCCACGGGTACACATAACTGACCTCGAAGTCGAAGCCCACCATCCATCCCTACATTAAAATCTTCACTTAAGTCTCCAGCTCCAAGTAATTTTGCACACCATTCGTCCATGAATTGAGCCTGAATAATACGGTTAATAAGTGCCGGTTGTGTCACAAGATTACCCAAAAAGGCCTGAGAAGTGGAAGAATTCTTAATAATTAATTCAAACTCAGCCACCGTCTCCAACATCTTCCACTCTTCAACCATCATGGAAGCTAACAAACCCCTTGGTTTTCTGCTCAAGGCATCAGCTACAACATTCGCCTTACCAGGGTGATATTGTAAGCCAAAAGTGTAATCATTGATGAGTTCCATCCATCGACGTTGTCTCATATTCAAATCCTTCTGGGAAAACAGATACTTGAGACTCTTATGATCAGTGAAAAGTTCAAATCTCTCACCAAACAAGTAATGACGCCACAACTTCAGAGCAAAAACTACCACCGCCAACTCCAAGTCATGGGTTGGATAATTCTTCTCATGGACACGCAATTGCCTAGACGCATAATCAATAACCTTACCTTCCTGCATCAAAACACATCCTAATCCCAAGAGTGAGGCATCCGTGTAAACCACTAGCTCCTTTCCTTCTACACGTAAGGTCAAATCGGCGCCAAGTAAGCTTAGTCTTAAGCTCTTGAAAAGCATCCTCACACTTAAAATCCCAAACAAACGGTTCTCCCTTCTTAGTTAGCTTAGTAAGTGGTCCCGAAATTTTAGAAAAATCCTTAATGAAACGGCGGTAATATCCAGCTAAACCAAGAAAACATCGAATCTCTGAAAACCGTTGAAGGTTGTTTCCAACTCAACACTGCTTCAATCTTGGAAGGATCTACAGAAACTCCGGATTGGATATCACATGCCCCAAAAACTTAACTGATTTTTGCCAAAATTCACATTTCGAGAATTTTGCAAACAACTGATGTTCCCTCAAGGTCTGCAATACTAAACGTAAGTGTTCCACGTGTTATTCCCGAGTCTTAGAGTACACAAGAATATCATCGATAAAAACAATAACAAACCGATCAAGAAAATCTCTAAATACTCGATTCATCAAGTCCATAAAAACCGCAGGTGCATTCGTAAGAACAAAAGACATCACCAGAAACTCATAAGAACCATAACGAGTCAGAAATGCAGTCTTAGAAATATCTTGCTCTCTAACAAGAAGTTGATGATATCCAGATCGCAAATCTATCTTCGAAAACCATATAGCCCCTTTCAACTGGTCAAAAAGATCATTAATCCTAGGTAAAGGATACTTGTTTCTTATCGTGACCTTGTTCAGTTCACGGTAGTCAACACACAATCGTAAAGAACCATCTTTATTCTTCACAAATAAACAGAGCACCCCATGGTGAAGAACTACGTCGAATAAATCCTTGACTTAAAAGTGGTCAATACGAGACTTCAACTCCTGCATTTCCTTTGGAGCCATTCAGTAAGGAGCACGAGCAATTGGTGTCGTACCTGGTTGAAGTTCGATGCGAACTCCACTTGCCTATTTGGAGGTAATCCAGAACCTCTTGGAACAAATCCGCAAAATCGAGACACAACTAGTAAACTCATAATCAGAGACTCATTATCTACTACTTCACCCTCAATATGGCTAAGGAAAGCTTCTACAAACATACTTCGAGATGTAGTCGCACCACTACCTTAGATTGATCCGGCTTTGCAAAAGTGATTGTCTTGTCAAAGACAATCCAATTGCACAAAGTTAGAAGATAACTTGAGTCCATTCCTAATATTACATCGTAAGGGACCATCTCTAACACATAAAGATCAAGCAAATGCTCAACATCTCCAATCATAATAGGACAAGAATCAACCTTGTTACTCAACTCTACCATACTACTCGTAGGAGTAGCAACACATAAAGGAAATTCACACACTTTCATAGAAAGATTTACCATGCGAACTAACTTAACGAGATATGAAAGAATGACTAGCTCCGGTATCAAATAAAATACTAACAGGCTCTCCTAAAATAAAGAAAGTACCTCCCAAAGTAGCATTCTCCGTCTCGGAAGGTTGCACAAAAAGAGTTGACCCAGCCACGAGGCTGCACATTATGGTTTGCAACCCTTGTGTTTGTTTGGTTGCTCACGCCTATCTCATTGTCCGAACTTTCTCTTTGGTACATTCGATGCCTTGTGCCCCCTTTCACGACAGTTATATCAAAACCCATAAAAGTTGATTAGTTTGGGAGCAAGAACCTCGCCCTCACTGGCACTACCACCCCTTCATTACCACCGTTCTTCTGACCACGGTTCCCTTGATTCCAATACCCCTTCCTTTTATTCCCTGGTGATCACCTTTTTGAGTGACATTCGGGTCTCTTTGGTTCTTACCACTGCCATGTTGACTGAAGAAACCTTTGATGCTTTGTCAACCTTATTGTCCTTCTTCAAGTATTCCTCATCCCTCTTATGAGCTAAGAAATCTTGCTCAAGCTCTCGGCACATTCAACAGCTCCTAACATATGTGTCAATCATATGATTTGCAACAATATGCCTTCGATACACGACATTCGGACCATAAACAAACCTACGTCTATTTTTTCTCTTCAGTATCCACCAAGTGAGGTACAAACATCGACAATCTTGAGTATTCAATCTCGTACTCTGTAACAGATAAAGTACCCTGCTTAAATGAAAGAAACTCTCTCTCCTTAGCATTTCAAATACTCTGAGGGAAATACTTGTCATCAAACATACGAATGAAGTCTGTCCATGTCATGGTGGCATGGTCCAATCCACGTGAAGATGAATTCCACCAAGTATGAGCATCTCCAGTGAGCTCAAAGGTATCTAATCTCTGCTTGAAGACTTCTGTGCAAGAAGGTCCTATGGCCCTAAAAATCTTGACAATCTCATCCTTCCATTCATGGGCTATCATTGGGTTATCAGACTTTCCAGAAAACTCTTTCGGGTTCAACTTCTTGAACTGAAACTGAACCTTTCTATACCTATCTTCATCAGTTTCAGCAGGCGGTCCTTGGTTCTGATGATTGTTGACTTGTCCAAACATTTTGTTCATAACGACAGATTAACGCTTGGGCTATTAATTGGGTCAGCTGCGCCATATTCACATTCACAGTCTGATTTCCTAATTGTGGTTCATCTCCATCAATAGGACCTCCATTTCCGGTACTACCTCTTCCAGTACCAGTACGTCTCCTAGTACCACGCCTTGACATTCCTATATAAGTCAATGATAATCTTAGAAAAGAATACAATAAATATACTAATATTTATAAAGCATATCCAAACCATGGATATACATAACGAAACGTCCTAGGCTCACTCCCCCCAAGTCCTAGAGTTACTCTAACCTAAGCTCACGATACCATTGTAACAACCCTACTTTCCACATAACCTGGCCGATGATTAAATAGAAAGTAAGCCGTTAATTTTTCTGCAACAAGGTACATAACCACAGAAAACTAGGAACAAAGTTCCTTTACAATTGTATATGCATAAGGGAATTTTATTTCTTTAACAAAAATAACGATGTCGAGTAATTATGGCGTTCTTATCTTCAACAATATATATTTCATCCTTAAATAACGCCGAACTAACAAAAGAAAGTAGTACGAAGTCTACCCAAAAGAAAATCCCCACTGCCTCACAACTAAATAACGAAAAATAAAAAAATAAAAGAATAAGTGCAGATCTCCACCCTCGGTTAGATATCTTCGAATATCCACCAATCTTGGAATCAATCAAACTCCTTCACGATCCCTAACAACACCTCGAAAAATGTAATCAACAGAGTTAAACTCCAAGCAAGTTCACTCGATCACCGAGTCACAAAACATATAAAGATTGTATACAAATATATCGCAAACCAAAAGGGTCACAAGAGAAATAATTACATTTAGAGAAGTCTTTGCATTAAGAATCTAAATCCTCCCCTATTAAAATCCTAAAAAAATAGTACTAAAAGTACTCATTTCTAGTAAACCTATACCTCAATGCAATATCGGAACCTATCCGCAATCACATTTACTTCGGAGGACACATCCGCAACGTCGAACACACGTAATATACCTCGTCCGGGACATATCCGCAATGACTAACACACATAACATATCGGCATATACGGTTGTATTCTTAGTACATACATAAATGTACTAGGAACGTATCCATCTCCACTATTAGGAATAAGATCTTTCTCTTTGCCTTTAGTGGCCTATTCAAAACCACCTAGCTTAGTGTTTCACTACACACAATACATCCTCACTCATTATTATTACGGAATACCGAGAAAGTTGGCGACGGAAGTGATCACATGCTCATATATGGACATTCAAAGTCTCCACTAGATAACTTGATCACGTGCGGTGCTTCTTATTTGCGAGTAAGACATACCAACGATACAACCATTACCCCAAAAATCTCTACTAGCTAACCATATTAAGTTAGAACAATATCTCCCTCTACTAGTAACGTTAGTATGACAGTTGACAAATTCCACTAACGATTTCTTGATTAGTGCTTTCCAAAAATTCCGCGTAGTGTATGCAATAGGTGTTAACATCAAAATTTGGTAGGATCCAATACTTAACCAATAATACTCATGCAGAGAACCATAATATACCCACTACCACTAACTCTTCTACCGTTCACACCATGTCTAATACATCTTAGAAATAGACGATTCACTCAGAGAAAATCAATTCCTTATTAACTATGCAATTAGCTTAAGGGGACCTTGTAAATTGGATTAACTAGATAATCCATAAGAAGTCATCACAACACTTGCCCCAAATAACAAAAATTCACACATATAATTAGCACACAACACCTTATTCATTTAGATTGCTACAGGTTTTAACATGCAATTAATGTCTAGATTCAACTAATTTCCTATCATGCTCACCCTTTCATCCATCGAAAAGCTACGGACTCACCCAACCGATAACTAAAAATAAACTACAGTTGATTAATTAGATCATAAGAGGATTAGGGTACATGAATTAACGCACAAAAGTTTACGAGATATTTAGTAGCCCAATTTACATCTAACTGGGACTAAGAGACCGAATAAACTTGCCTCAATGACTGCAAGCAACCTGGTTGATCCGTTAAGATGAAGTTCCTTCAATTGTCAAGCCCTAAAGGCAGAAAACAAAGAAAAAGGTAGCAATCAAACAAATGTTCACAAGAATTAAAACAAATAAAAAAATTAAGAGTACTTACCAATACAAAGTTATCCCTAAGTTATCCCTTCACGGATTGTATCTAAAGCAAGATTTCATCGTCTCTGATACTTCCTAGGAACTACTGCCGCTACTTTCCTTTGGTTAATGTTTCTCTTTCTCATGTATATATGTATCTCCAACTTCCCACACGAATAGGTACCAAGTGGGAAAAGGTCAAAGCCCTAAATTTATATTTATATAATAATAACATAGGACAAAGCTAAGTAAAATACCAAATTTCACTAAGGGACTATCTTGCACCCAAAAGAACTATTTATAAATATATAGGTCTAGAAAGTTTGGTATTACAGCTGTTGCCTCAGATCTTGAGAAAAGGCGCAGTATTCTCGAAAACAAGAATCTTCAACTTCGCCAGAAAAATGAAGAATTGGAAACTGAAGCTGTTGCTCTTCGCAAGAGAATGAAGAATTTGAAACTGAAGTTGCTACTCTTAGCGAGAAAACTAAGCAATTAGAAGCTGATTCTTCCACTCAGAAGAATAAGATTTCTAGTCTTCAAAGTTCCAACCAACAACTTTATGGTATGAGACTTTTCTTTTTTCCTTTGGTTTATTCTCCCATTATCTTCCCTCATCCGATTTACCATTTTCGCAGACGTTTATAATCTTTCTGATGAAGCCATTCTTCTTCACTCGTTCCCTGACCTATGGATAACAATGCCCTTCTTGATCACCTCAACAATTCTTTGAATAGTTTCTCAAATGACAAGATTAAATCTCTTCCTCTAAATGAACTTCAATCCAAATTTCGCCTCTTAGAAATTGATCATAGATCTAGCTTAGGCTTAGCCAACCAATTTAAGCGTCTCTATCTTAATTCTAAAGAGAAAATTAATACTTTAAGAACCAAAATCAGTGATCTCATAGATGATAAAGATCGTATCGCTAGTCAAGGTGCTCAAGCATTAGCGAAATTCCAAAAGACTCTTCTTGAGGTTCAAATTGAACGAGATGAATCCACCCGCAAAAATGCTATACTTAGCGAAAGAGAGAGCCAAATTCGCTCCCTTCTTCTCATAAATAATGGCGATGAATTCGCTTGGGCTGCGAAAGTTCTAGATGATGCCAGAAATAATTTAGGTGTTAACGTTAGTCTTCAAGCTGAGCATACGGCTTTGGTTAGGGATATGATTTCGACATAGAAGATTATTAATTGAACTTCTCTATTTAACCTATTTTTTCTTTCATGAAATTGTGGTTAAATTGCTGATTCATTGTCACATATTCGCAGGAGCTGAGGAAAGATTTCGTAAAAGAATTGAAGAACTTGAGTCCGAGAAGGAGCAACTCGCAAATAACCTTTCTTCTCGAGATGATAAATATTCTAGGTTGAAGAAGCAACTAAAGATTACTGTGGCGAATTTTAAGAATGATGCTACTCTTTTTCGTAATCATACTATTAAAATGGTCTGCGACGAAAATAGTATCCCTCATTCTGCATATCCTTGCCTTCTTGAAGAAATCCCCAAGAATGTGCCTTCTTTGGATATCTCTGACAACGATGCTAGTGAAGAAGAGGAATCTGATGGAGGTGAAGAAGTAGAAGGATCTGATGATGATGATGATGAAGAAGAGGAATCAAACGAGAAATAGTTCTATTTTCTTCCTTCTCTTTTTGTAATATCTGTACATTCATTCTTTTAATCTTTTAGTTTTGTAATCTTTTCCTGCGAATTTCTTGGATCTTCAAATACAAGTTCTAACTTTGTTGTTCCTTTCTGCACATGTTAGAAGAGCAATTCTTTTTTACAATATAATTAATCAATATATTATCAACCTTTCATTTTATTAGCGCGTAAATCTATCATATGAAGACAAATAACATGTTTTTATTCTATACGTTCCCATGCTTGCCTCTGTTATTTGCATTCAAATGAGAGATTAAGCAAGTTACTTTCAAATAGTGATATGTATTCATGCCTCAATCTTGCAGCTGTTGCTGCTGAATTTTCTCAAGTAAGGAAATCTTGGTTTCTTCCAAGATTTCCATTTTTCTTTTTCTCTTATGTGGTCTTATTTTTCCTTCCTAGTTAAAGGTCTTATTGCGCCACCTCTTGTCATTGCGACAAAATCGCAGGACGTCTTTGCATTTGCATGCAAAAACCCATTGATCTTGCCTTAACTTTTTCTTTGAAATTTTTGTTGCGACAATATGACAGCCTAAAAATTACGCGAAAATAAAGCCCCATGACATCGCCGTCTTGCGACGAAATCGCAGGACGTCCTTACACTTTCATGTACTGACCCATTGATCTCTTCTTATCTTTGTCTTTTGTATTATTGCCTCTTCAGGATTTTCGCACAAATATGACAAGCCTAAATTTTCTTACGAAAATAAAGCCTCATGACATTTGCGTCTTAAGACACTTATCAGCTCCCTAATGGAGGGTGCCGCCATTATCTTCCCCTGGTTTCCCCTTCAAGGAGGCGTACTTCTGCCATACAAGGCTAGCTCCTCCCATCCAGTCTTAACAACAACCAATTGTTTTCGCAGCCTCTTATCCCTTTTGCCTATAAGGCTTATAGTTACGAGACTGCACCCTAAGTGGATTTTTCTTCGGGCCGAGTGCAGCATAAGCCAAGACTTTCCAAGAATGGCCGAGACACTTCAAATTCCCCAGGCACTCTTGGCTCAACCGTGTACCTCGGCGCCTTGGTCAAATGCTGACTCCTTATAAGAGACCCTCGGTCGTCCAATCTAAGTCATAAGGTTAGATTGAAAATCCAAGGTATCTCCCCTGGATGGGCTTTATTGACCCCAATTCTCCATGACTCAGGTTCCAGGGGCGGTGTAACCTTTTCCCTGAGCCATGCAATAGGTACCCCCTTCTATGACGTACTTTAGGTCTTACATTTGCCTCTTGCAAAATTTTGATTTCGCGAACTAGGGTGTACGCCATAGTTGGTTCGTCTCTGTCTGATTAATTTGTTGATTCTTCTGCATATAAGTTCTTTTGTAATTTCGCAATCTCATCTTTATAATTCATAAAATATATTTTCTTCTTCTGCATATCAACTCTGTTTCGCAATCTCAAATCTGTTATTCATAAGAAAAATTTTCATAATCAATTTTTTTTTTTTTAAGATCATACCAATCATACATTTTTCTTTCACCTCCCACTTTCTACTTCGGCAGTCAACAAGTACATTATTCTTTAAGTCTCTTATTTCTGCTACTTTCTGCCTCTGTATTTTTTGAATTTTTCTGTCATTTTCTTGTCTGTTGCGAAGCCTTCGCCACTTCTTATCTTCATCATATATTGGTTTTGCAGCATTTCTTATTCTCCCTGTTCTATTACATCTACCATCAATCTTTCACCTTTTTGTTTTTCTTTGATGTTGTGTTTCCAATTCTTCTTCTTCGCAGCTCTTTCTTCGCAAGACTCTATATCAATTTCATAACACTTCATTCCTTCAACCCAATCTCCTTTTATGATGCCAACACCAGTGGGATGAGGGAACTTGATACATTGATGGAAAGTCAATGCCACACCTAAAATCTCATGTAACCAAGGTCGTCCAATCAGTGCGTTGTATGGTAATTCCACATTAACTACACAGAATAAAATTTCATAGGATAATCCTTTCAGTGGAATTCGCATATGAACTTCTCCTTTAGGCTTATTTGCAGTACCGTTAAAACCATAGATTTTGTACGTTGAAGGTATTAGATCTTCATCTTTCCCTCCCATAGTTTTATAAGTATGATAAAAAAGAATATTCACGGAACTTACAGTATCGATCAAAATTGCATTTGATTGCCCATGAATTCTCGGCTTCATCATCTTCATCCTCGCTAGGTTTTGGGTTAATCTCAAATCTTACCACTAATGGGTTGTCGTGCATTTCTCCACCCTTCAGTACTTCTTCCTGCGAGTAAAAGAGATAGTCTGCTTTTGGCATTCTTCCAAAGTGGCGATGTCTTCGCAATGTTCATTATTTCTCTATCATCGGCATCTCTTCGAAAACCTGCTGAGAGTGTTATCGTAAAAATCTTCAATCGTCTTGTATGAGTGTACGATAGAGTTACAAAACAGATTCTTTGCCTTTGCACCAATTTCAATCACAAATGTTTCTCTTTCTTTTGCTATGTTTTCTTTGCGAATATTTGGAGGAGGTGGTAATGCTTGAGTTTGTGTTTGTCCTACTAGAAAGTGATTTAATTTCCATGATCTATCATCCTGAGAATGATTCTCTTTATATTTCTGCAGTCATTTGTTGTATGTCCATGGAAATGATGATAAGAGCAAAATTCATTACTTACAGTAGCTTGGAGGTGGTTCACTCCCCATGTTCCATGGTGCGGGTATGTTTTCCATTAGGATTATAGCTTCCCATATCTTCTCCACACTAGCATTCAAAGGTGGCATTTTGATTTCTTCCCATATTATCTTGTGACTTCATTTGTCCTCTTCGTGATAGTTTTGCCTCTCGACCTCCATAAGTTTCTTGTTGGTGATCAAGTCTTTGGATTTTGTTATTACCACCACGGCTATAGAAGTTTCTCTCTCTCTCTCGAATTCTTCTTGATCACGACTCCCCATAGCTACTTGTTTTTGCTGATTATCACCCATTATCCTCTCTTGTTGCCCTTGCGAGGTGCTCGCCACTGTATTTATCAACTTAGTTAACAAACTTGCATTCGCTGCTTTTGAACTTGTGTTCGCAATGGGATATGATTCCATCTCATTCTGCTTTTCCTCAAGAAAAATATACTCCTCCTGAAGTTCTCGCAACTCAGTCATTGTGATTGTATTCTTGATTCTGAAAATTTGAATATATAACAGATTGGTTGCGAACATAGCGTTGATGAAGGACAGAATGAGATATCTTTCGTCCACACGACCATCCATATCACTACACATTGTCTTCCACCTCACAATTAGATGCTTCAAACTTTCGCCAACCCTTTGCTTCAACCCAAATACATCTTCAATGCCATGTCACGAGGAATTGTTACTTATATACGCCCCTAAAAATATAGCTTTAAATGGTTGAAAGATGTTATAGTATTCTTTGGCAAACCTTCAAACCATTTTAAGGCCTCTCCTGTTAAACTTGATGCAAAATATTTGCACAATATTGCATCATGATTCTCCCATTGTAACATACATCTCACATAAGCTTTGATGTGTTGTCTTGCACAAGTTGTTCCATCGAAAATTTGGTTAACGCAGTAAATTGCACTTTGGGGGTATTCCTCCTAATTGTACTTCTTGTGTGAATAGAGTTTTCATGACTTCCTCTATGGCTTCATCCAGGTTGTCTTTTACCTCCTTCTCTTTTATTATTTATCATTCCTCTCATTTTCGCTAATTCTCTCAAAATTTGTTCATTTATACCAGAATTTGGATCCATTGGTCTTTTAACTCCGCCTCTCTTCTTCTGCGTTCATCTCTGTTTTGACTTTCTTGTTCATCATTTTCTTCTCGTCTTTCTCTGCGATCTTCTCTCTCACTTATTTCATGAATTCGCACACTGTTATATCTCTCATTTTCTCCTCTTTGCCGCCTTTCAGTTCTCCTTTGTACTCTATCATATTCTTCATTGATATTAACATTATTTCGATTTCGCTCACGCCTCCTTTCTCGATTATCGTGATTATTCTGTCGAATTGCCTCTTGTAGTTCTTGTTCTTCCACTTCTGCTCTTAGTCTTTCCTTCTCACGAGCTAGATGTGCTTGTTCAGTATAATGTCTTTCAATTTGATCTTCAATTACTCGTTCGTTTCTTTGTATTTCTCTCCCATGTAATATTCTCCTTCCTTCTTCCTGATTTTCTTCACCATCTTGATTATTTCGCCCCTGACGGTGTCTATTTCCCTGATTTCTATCATTTTGCCCGTTTTGAAGAGTTTCAGCACGTTGGATATAACGATCTTCCATTATTTCTCTTCCTTCGCGACGTTCTTCACCTGGATTTTGTATTCCCTCTCGAGTTTCTTCATTAACATTTTCCATTGGCAAATTTTGTCTTATTTCTTTTCTAACTGATCTTGAACTTGATCTTGTAGTGCTTCTTGACCTCCTATTTTGTAATCTCATGTTTTCCATCCTTAATTCATGATTTTGCCTTGTCAAATTCGCACGTTCTTCTGCTTCTAACCGCCTTTCTTCATGTATTGTTTGCCTCAATGCCTCTAATGCTGCAATCTCTTTCCATGAATTATTCCCCCAATTACTTCTTGGTCTCTCTCCTCTTGTCCATTGCCTCCTAATTGCTGCTCTTCTCCCATTTCATCTACAGAATCTGATCGCCAAGTATGTACACTCACTCTGTCATAATCCACAATTATATTTTGTATTGGTGTACGTTGAATTGGCGGTTGAACTCTATTTTCTCCATTTTTCCTTGTATTCATTCTTGAAGATTCCCCCATCTCGTCTCTCCCTTCTCCAAAGAAGTCTCCTACTCCTTCTAACGGTTGTTGGTTGTTTTGATGCATGTCTTCTTCTAGCCATTTTTCAATCTTAGTGAATTGTTGAAAATTATATGAAATTCCTTCCCTATTACTCCAAATTCTTTCAAATCACAATATAAATCTTCAATCAGTCCCTATTTATAGCGCCATATGTAATTGCAGGAAATCCTACAATACACACCTCACAAAAATTCGTAATATTCAACACATCTTTAAGATCAACAATCAATCTTTTTATTAATTGAGTTAGAAATTTTACAAGAAGGAAGTTAAATCAAGAATATAATTGCTACTCTAAACTTTCTCTCTCCTCAAAACTTTCTCTCTCGTCTAAAAAGATCTCTCCTCTCTTAAGCCTGTTCGGCTCTTTATATAGGACATTACATAGTGGATGACAGCTAAGCTGTCCTTTATTTTTGGATCTGACTTGCGACACGCTCGCAAGTATTCAAATGTTAAATCTCGCAACACTCCTAAATCTTGCAACACTCCTAAATCTCGCTAGGTCTTCATATCTTTCTCGTGTTCAGGCTGTCGTCATCCGTTGCGTCATTTATATTACCCATCTGCGATATCTTCGCAATGTGTCGTTTATGGATTTCGCAAGATTTTGATCCTACAAAGGACTTGATGGTTATTGCATGTTTAACAGCACCAATGCAAAGCATCCTATACCCCATGGTCTCGCAAAGGCTATCATCAAAGGTTACATATGGTGCCTAAGGCATGGTTATGCGTACAAACCTACCTTTAATTGCTTGGGGAATATGCAATATTAACACATATTTACTTAATTCGTTTTAGAACCCAACATTATTCAACCTTTTATGCGTACCAGTTGGTAACTGGATTTAAGCCTGACATTCGTGTTCTTACGCATTTTTTTGGTTGCACTATATATGTGCCATTACGACTCCACATCGTACTATGATGGGTCTTCAAAACTGTTAAGTAGTTGTGTTGGAAATGGAGTTCCCAACAATAATCCGCATTTTAAACTCTTGGCAGGGGCTCTCTTACCGCTAGATTTGCAGGTTATCACTTTAATGAGACAGTTTTCCGGTCTTTTGGGGGAGATAAGTAGAAGTATTTTCTAAGGGAACGACATGAATTGTCATGGTGTGTTCCCACTTTGTCTTATATTGATTCTTGTATTCCACAAAAGTGACAAAGAATAATCGATTTTCAGAATGTACACTGATGTCGCTAAAGTGACAAGATCACACATACCAGCTGCAAATATTCCTGCAAGGTAGAAATCCTCAGTATGGGGTACACCAAAGACTAAGGTGTTGCAACTACACTTGGTGGAAGTGTAGTTGAGGCCGTGGATCCATAAAGGAAGATGGAGAGACCACCAGGTTCGATCAATGCTTACCTAGAAAGGAAGTAGATGAGTAAGGCACAACCTAATTTGTATCATTAATGAAATCATCTCATTTGATTGTCTCTGACTATGTCCATGAATCAATACTGGAGGACGCTCCGAAGTTTTAAATGATTCTAGAGAACAATGAAATCTTGACGGATTATGAGAATGCACATGAGTCAATGGAAGGATCATGCGTGCACAGTGATGATATAATCCATAAATAGTTGCTCCAGAAGTAGAGCACAATGAGATCGAACCATGCTTTAATTTGAAATAAATTCCATATTTGGCTTATGCAGTCCAGGTAGAACTTAGTTCTTTGACAAATATACGGGTATTTGGTGTGGTAGTGCTAACCAACCTAGTATAAAGCCTGTGGGACATACATGATTAATTTGTCACAAAGCATAATAAGAAGAAAGCAGTCTTAAAGTATAAAGACTCGCCTTGTGGCGCGAGGTTTCTCACAAACCCTGGATATTGTTATCTTGTAATGAACTTTATATTGTTCCGCTACTTAGTTAGCCTGGTAATTTCAAAAAGACTTGAAATGCAGCATATGTATATGGTTGTTACGTATCTCTGAAAGAATCAAGAGATAGAAGATATTTGCAAAAGTGCATGATGGCCTTTTTGCTTCCCAAGTCGAATGACTCTTAACCACGAAGTGTGTTTGCAGTTACACTGGAACACTCACTTATTGATTTAAACAATCAGGCAGATGTGGTATACCCGTCTAAGTGACTATTTGATTGGGAAGGGATAAACAACTACGGTTTTGTGCCATGCGTATTAAATAAGTTCCTAATTCAGAATTATAGATATCTGTGTCAACGATATGGACATGATAAGTACTCTTAATGGAATAAGAGATCTTACAAGCTATTTAAAATCTGAATTTGAGATGAAAATCCTGGGAAATCTTGATCTTATCTATGTTCTGAACTAGAAGATCGATCTTGTGGTATATTGATTATTCCACTAGTTTGTATATGTCCATTGTCAGGCAATTTAACAAGGACATGCATCCTGCTAGCACTCTCATGATTAGTCGAGTTTCAAATGTACATAAATGATCAATTCGTCTAAAGAAAGATGACGAAGTTGTGTCGGGAGATGAACTTTCCTTATCTAAGTATAATATACGCATTATTGTACTTAGCATAATGTAATCGGCCAAATGTTACATCCTCAGTGAACTTGTTAGCTAGATATAGCTTAGCGCCAACCCAACGTTATTGTAATAGTATAATGAATATAATCATGTACTTAAAAGTAACCATTGACATAAATTTGTTTTATCCCTGCAAAGACATTAAAAGGAATGCTAATGAAAGTGCAAAGTTGTTGATTATGAAGGAACAATAATCTCTTCTCCACCGAAAGTAATCAGGGGGAGATATGTTGGACTATGTTCTAGGTCATTAACGATATTCAGTTTCGAAAAGTACATGACTAAAGGAACTGTCTAGAACAACTCTGAAAGTAATCAGGGGGAGATTGGGCATCGGGGGAGGATCCAAGGATATGATGTCGACATATTTTACTTCGAAATTGAAGATCTGTTTTACTCTTTTTCCCTTCGATCGAGAATAGTTATTCCCAAAGGGTTTTCTTACTCGACAAGGTTTTTAGCGAGACAACACTAAAAACATCAAGTATGTGGAACGTTAAAGACATAAAGATCGCGTTGATATTACTGATAATATCCGAATCAAAGAAATGAAACGTGATAGTCTGTTAAGCAACATAACATCCAGAATCAACAACAGGGTCTTATAAACATTCAAGTCACCAAAGTAAAGTGTGATGAACTCGTTTTGACTGCATTAGACTAATGAAAATTGTCTGACATCAGGAGGAGCATATAATGGTGTGTTGAAATATTTTCCTTCACCGAGGTTGCTTTTTCCCACAGGGTTTTGTTACTCGGCAGGTTTTTTAATGATACAACAACAAACACCGGGAATGTAATTTCCCAGCTAAGGCTATTATCTTTCTCACGAAGATTTTCTGCCTTGAGAGTTGTGAAGCAACTTGTCAACTTCAACGGAGCAAAGTGATCATCTGTAATAGATCACCTTTAGTTGAATCTGTCACGTTGTACTCTTTTTCCTTCGTCAAGGTTTTATCACACTAGGTTTTTCCTTGTCAAGGTTTTAATGAGGAAACGTATACGCATCCAACTATGTTCTAAGTTTACTTAATGTTGTACTATTTTTATTTAGTTCAGGTTTTGTCCCTCTGGGTTAGCCTGACGAAGTTTTAATGAGACAATTAACTTAGACTCGACGATATTTGAAGATCGTATTACATGTGATAAACTACATGTAAAATACGAGACAACATGTGAAGAGTTGTACCAAGGTTTTTTCCCACGGGGTTTTCCTTGTCAAAGTTTTAATGAAGGGATTGCTTAGACACTATAGTCATCAATGATAGAATTACATTTGAAGACCTGCATCCGAAGAATTGTATGAGAAATACACTGCATATGGAGTTCTATTGGACCGCACAAGGGGGAGTGTTGATGCGTGGCCCAATATAGTAACTAGGGTTCTATTCCTATTGTATATAAAGGACTACCTATGTAACACACAAAAGCTAATGAATGGAATATCTTTCTCTCTGTGCCTCTTTATCTTTCTCTGTTATCTACTACAAAACTATTTATAATTGAAATGAAGTTAATCTAATAATTAATCAATTAACACACAACACCATTCAGAAAAATTTCAATGAAATTAAACTAGTAATAATCAATTTAAAGAACACAAGAAGATAGAGGGGAAGAGAACATCTATCATATTTTGAGCACCCATGTTTCAGAAACATACACTAGTTTTTTTTTTTTTTTTTTTTTTTTTTTTTTTGATCGAAAAAAGCCCAACCCCTTTGAAAGCCCCTAATTGCCAAACCCTAGATCAAAACCTAAGGAAGAATTACTAAAATTATTAGAAGGGAAACCAATCTGAAAAGGCAAGGGTACCCAAATATACCTCAAGCTAAAACTTTTCCTACCTATAAGTACTTTCTCCGAAAGTGATTGTCTATGGAATGAGTCGAGACAATGCAACTAATCGGTTCACACTTCGTGTGATCGTCTATGGATACGAGATCAAGAGAATACAACAACGAAGTATGTTACTTGATAAAAAGGTTCGGACTTAACCAAACACAATATGATTCGCTTATCAAGTAAATAGGAATTAACGTTTGTGTAATTTACTTTAGTTATAATAAAACAATTATAATGCGGAAATATAAAGTAAATGACACAGCAATATTTTGTTAAAGAGGAAACCGCAAATGCAGAAAAACCCCGGGACCTTGTCCAGAATTGAATACTCTCAGGATTAAGCCGCTACACAAAATTACACCTAACTTCGTATAGTTGAGACCAAGCAACTAAACCTATAGTTCACCAAGTTCCGTCTGTATTCCCATGCCTCCAACTTATAAATAAGTCACGTACTTGGAATAATTCCTTTGGTTCATATTCCAAACAGTAAAGGAACAACAAATCTGTTTGGTATCAACTCTCTTCAACCAAGTGATATGGCTCTTCCGTTTATCTTAACACAAACTCCTTCGTCAGGTCCTTAGATCTATCTTATGTTCAATTACCGAAGTAATCATTTAAGATTAAGCCAACAACACTCTTAATCCAAAGAATTGTGTTGATGCCGATCTACTCAATTAATCAATCCAATCTACCACAAGGATAAACCGATTATTAATTGGATCCTCTTTTACCAAAACAAGTATTGTTCACACCAAAGATTATAAACCAAGTCAGATCTTCAATATCTTCTTTGTCTTCAAATGTTTTTAAATCTTCAATAAAAACCTGCACACAATCACTTGAATCTCTTGTGATCAATCACGCACATAACAAAATCTGTTAACAATGGATTATCACAAGATCATCTTTAGAAGTAACAACAGTCTAAAGATCCCTTTCGAAACTCTGAACTAGTTTGAGTGACTCTTATATCAGAAGAGAAGATTCTCAAGCATAAACAAACTAGGTGCAATCAGATTTCAACTACCGTTAGTCAATCAAATCAATCGAAAACAAAAGATAAACCGTGATTATCTAGTTTCCCACCAACGGTACACGCTAGAGCTTCTCAATCCAAAAGAAGACTTTAAACTGAGCGGTCGTAAGAGATTTTGCCTAATTAGGTTACTCGCCTCTCCGAATAGGCGGCTACACCAGTAACAACAACAAAAGAGGAAGTGTGTTGTTACGAAGGATTAGTTTGCTAGAAAGGAAAATTTCAAGTAGTTATAGACAAGGAAGTTTGGACACCAAGGAATTTCCAAAACCGAAAATATTCTCAAGATATTCATTAAAGCAAAAATTCGGTTTCCATAATTCATGGAAATGCTCTGTCCAAAAATAATGATCGAAATCTCTTGGAAAATCTAATTAGTAAATGCACATTACTAATTCTTATATTTTCCTACAAAATGAAATTAATAACCTTAATTAAAAGATTCTTAACTTACTTTTGTTTCGATCCTGGGATTATCTTCCATTAGCTATTAAGGAATAACTTTGAACAATTAAAGAAATAAACATTCACAGCACGTGTTCAAAGTATGTCGACATCCTTACTTTGTACGTTCTCTTTCACACTTACAACCTTGAAACCGATTTGCCACACTTCCAAACAAGTTTAGAATTGGTTCATCTGACTTTCAAGAATTATGCAATTGATCAAACCAACATTCAATCACAATCATGGGTTTAACGGTTCTACCAAAACAAGTTTCGGTTCTACATTCCATGTGAGTATTATGCATAATCACACTAGCTTTCCAAAATTTGGTTGACTAGGTACTAGGATCGGTTCCCCACATATATATGGTATCTAACTTATATGTGTTGCACATGTCCATATGATCGGTTCCCCTTTGCCTAAACACGTGTTGCACATGTCCATAGGATCGGTTCCCCTTTCTGCTATAAACCTTGTTGCACCCCCATACAAGGATCGGTTCCCCTTTGTGACGTATTGCACCTCTCCATAGGATCGGTTCCCCTTTCCCATAATTGGTCAGACAGAAAATAACAAACCCGAGCATACCATCTCAGGTGATTACTTAAGATCGGTTTCACTAATAAAGTCATACCAATACATAAGTCAGGCCTTTGTGAATAGTTCTACCAAGAACACAAACAAGTTATGAGCGGTTATACTCAATCACACATATTGGTTGTTCATAATATATGCAATGAATAACAAAACCAATAACACCTGAAAATTTCCTTTTCGGTTCACAAACAAGTTTATGAACTTACTTCCTTAGAACACATGTAAACATTGTTCCCGAGGATGAAATCCTCACCTCATACCCATACATAATCACAATAGCATTCAAATGATTATGGCTATGTCTTATCTACAAAGTTTAATGGTTAAACAATAAACCTCGTATTGTATTCCTTAATATTATGTCTATCTAGAGTTCAAATATGCTTGCAGTTTTGTTTTCAATATGCACGACTTGAAAGATACGTTAGGGAATGAAACAGTTCAAGTCAAATATCACTAATCTCAAGTGGAAGGATGATTTTTGTCGATGTAGATCCTTGCTTCTTCACATCTTCAAGACTTCGCAATACTTGTAATGTCTCATATCCCAATACTTTCAAGCTAACCTATACGAAGTTGACTCTAATACATAATCAAGAGACTCTTAACATGAGTTTTGATTCACTAAAATATGACAACCAAACTTGACATACCAACGCTTGGTGGGTTCAACCGAGCCATGATCTAACACAATCAATAAATATAGGGACATGATTTAACATTAAAACTTCAAAAATCAGCTGAGTTTCCATTATGATCTAGACAGGACATTCCTAAACAAAGGGGAAAACAAAAGGGGGAAAAGGAAGAAAATCTCGCCTCCTTAAACAGCCTCCGTGCCTTAATCAAATCCTCAATTTATAACCCCATGCTCATGATCTTCTTTCTCCCCCAAGCAGCCCTAAGGTTTTCTAGCTGAAGAAAGAAAAATTTTCCATGAAATCGGCATGATTATCAATCGTCGGGTTTTTCTATTCTTCTTTCTAACTTTATTAAAACAAAAACTAACCGGATTGAGGTATATGGAAATTTAAATGGACCTAGTTCCATGGTTAAGAGGTAATTAAATTTGCTGAACTTACCTTATTACTCTTGTCTTAATAAAACTTAATAGTATACCTCATTTTTTAAAATCAGTTTAATCCAAAAAATTAAATTTTAAAATTCTTAATCTTCTTCACTCATTTATCTTCCATCAAAATCGTCATCTTTGAATTTTTTTTAAAAAAAAGGGTGATCGGATTCAATCAAGAAACACTCCAGAAGGAAAAACTGATATCAAAACCTCTAAATTAATGGAAAAAGGAAAGAAAAAGTTGGATATAGTGAAATCAGTGAATTCAGTCATGGAATCCCTGAAGATGTTATGTTTAAACTCAAACTTATTATTCTGTTGTGTGGTATGATTGTTATATTAGGTTAGATTATCAAAAATTATGATTTTTTTTTGTGACGTCGTCATGGTCGATATATTAGAAAAATGACAACTTTTGATATTTGGTGTTAGTCGGCACGGTCGTAGGATGAAGACCCTGCCGACTTTTGATACTATTAATGGTGACTGTTACCTGGAAACAAGGATCCACACGCTATGTAAGTCTGAATGATGACGACATGTGCTAGTTATTTTCGTCGTCATCTTCAATTTATAACATGCCGACTTAATGTCACAGGATCTTCCTTTTTCTTTTGTTAATTTTAGGTTATTAGTCTTCATTATTTTGAAATATAGAGTTGACGAATATATGTCACATTGATGGTCGGCGTTTTCGTTGAAACTATAACATGATGACTATTTAATTAAATTGATGGTCGGCACTGTCATCAAAACTCGAACATACCGACTACTGGAGGTTCAACACTATTTTTATGTATGCATAGCTTGTAATTGTATATTATGTAAGTGCCAAGAGGATAACATAGAGGATCTCCCTCCTCCTACCAATGCGGAAGAGGTATTATCGATTTAAAATGTTTATTTTCCTTCAAAAGCTCCCTTGTGATGTAACTGAAGATAATATGACCCTGTAAGGGACTTATTTGTGAGGGCTTAGAATAATTTTGAACAATTTATAAGGGATATGAACACTCATACCAATACCCTCAAGTATATTGAATACACATAATCAGAGGAAGAAGAAGAAAAAGAGGACGCAGATGATTATGATCCAAGACTTTTTTTAAGGCATCTGAATTTTCTGGAGTGAACCCTTATTACAGTGAAGATGGTAACTACATATAGGTCCACCAGAGGAGTTAGAAGCAAAAGCTGATGATGGTGAAAATTTATAATAAGTGGAGGAAGAGCAAGTTGATGATGTTGTAAACCCTGATGAAGTGAAGGAAGAATATCACAAGGATAGTGATCCATGAAAATGTGTGTTGATATGTTTACTTATGTTGTGGAGTGTTTCTAAGAAATTTTATATTATGCTTTGTACTCTTAGTTTATAGTTTTAGATTGGTCGGGTAACTCTAGTTTTAAAAAAATATTAAAGTAGTAGTAAGTTGTCAAGGTTTGAAATGTTATACACTTTCGACTGTTTGTGGTCGTCATAGAACTGATGTAACGTCCTTGACGACTTCTTAATGGTCGTTGGGGTACTAATGTGAAGACCTTGACGACTAACCTATAACCTATAACCTTTTTTCGTATAAAAATAATACTTTAAAGTACAAAGTACACTCCAGTGAATGCTCAACGGCTAGTATTTGAAAATACTATCCGTTGAGTGTGTTGTTAGTATAAAAGTACTTTCAACTTCATTTTCAACCAATTTCAAAGAATGGAAGCTTTACGTGCACCATTGCAAATTATTTATAATCTTTGTATACTAACTAGTCATTTTGGAAATGATTGTCCATTTGAAGGCAGCAAATGCACCATTAATAGTTGCAAGAGATTCTCATTTCTCATGAAAGCTGCAATAGGAGATGTATATCAATTGTCTACTTCAAAACGCACATGATTTGGGTTTTCCTATAGATGAGCACCTAGCTATATGTAAAGATGAAGTTGCTAAAATCAACCTTCTACCATGCACGTACAGATCCATGTTAAGATGAAGCTACTTACGTCTCTTAAAAAAGTGTGTACCGCAAAAAAGATATTATCTATGTCCCAAATGTGTTAATTAGGATTCAGTTTTTAAGGTTTGTTGATAAAATTTTAATTGTCGTAGAAAAAGGTTCGTTGAGACTTGTGAAGATTTTAGATTTAATAAACTAAAAATAAAGAAAACTTAATTCAATATTGATTTCAAGGTATTAAAAATAACAAGGACACTAGATTCCACTATGACACATGAATGCATGATGGTAAAAAGTCAGGCATATTCTCAAATATTACTTGTATTCCCTAAGCATAAATTATGAATTGATTAAACAAGGTATAACCTATGAAATTGAATCACAAGTAATTAAGAAAATTTTGCAAATAATTTAAAACTCAGCGAAAGCAGTGATTGAGTGAATTATAAATAAAAATTAGAGAAAATAAATTATTTGCCAATTATTCATGCGTAAATAGCTTCCTCTATTTCCTTGGTTACACAGAAACACACTCAAAATATGAATTCATTGCTCAAAAGGTGTCCACAAATAATTAAAAGGGAGAAAATGATTAAAATCGGGTTTGTAACACTTATATTTGTTACAAACTTAACTGTTATAGACAATGATAAATATAATGTGTCACTGTCACTGTAGCTTAACGACTATCTTCTAGCATCTAATGTTCTTCATATGATCTTCACCAGCAGTCTTCCTCTGCAACTCAATTGTCCGGCTTTGTTAATGCTCTAAACCTCTCCCAAACTCTCTGTATCTTCTTTATGACTCACGTAGACCCTTTATATACCTAACTTGGGGACCGAGAATCACGCTCAATCACTCCAACAAAATTTTTGTCATTACTCGACAGTAAAGAAAACATTTTACCTTTTTAATATATATCCTCCAGGTGTGATTTTCCTCTAGCACACTCCCTACACATTCCATAAGAGGTTGAAGATGTTGTGGACTCGTGTAGTGCACAGAGAAACACGGAGAATAATAAAGGAAACTCGGGTTTTCCCGTGTACTCTGTTTTCTTCAAAAACGAACATCCATCCATCCAATTATAATCCAAACCATTGACCATACCAACCTTGTTTAGCTCTCATAAACCCAACCCATCAAATTCAACCCTTTAGTCACCTTAAATCTCCTCCAAAATGCGAACCTAATCTGTTGCCAGTAGTCGCAACAATTCCCACAAAAAAATTGTTTGAGTTTGGGAAGAATAAGGACATCCCTTATCCGTCTGCGGAGTCCCTTTAGCAGTTGTACTGGGGCGCCCTTAGTAATTTTAGTGAGAGCCTTTATCACTACTTTCTGGGTGCATTTCATAATTTTTCGCGGGTGCCTCCAACACGTTTTCTGGGTCCCTTTAACATTATTTCGGGTTTCCTTTAGTAATTTTCTCCGGGGGGGTTGAGGGGGGGAAATATCACTTTTTGAGCAACTTTTTCCATAAGGGTTTATTTCTCAAAAAAACACATATGCACACAAAAAAACACTATAATTAGTACAAAAACCGAGCACCAACCATACAAACATTGAGGACTATTCAGACACAAAAATGTGTATATCATTTGTATGCTCAAATTGAGTGTTGAGTGATTCTCAGTTACTGACTAGTGTTATAGTCGGCTATCTTTCAATGTTCATATACTGACGACTATGATGAGCTCGACAAGCTTTAGTATATGTACCATGCCGACCCCTTTATAATCGTCAGTGTTATTATTAATACAATGACGACTCCTTTATATTTCCAATATAGTCGTTACTGAAAAGTGTTATAATAACGCCGACTACATCCTAGTTGGCATCATTTTATTATATTATACTGATGACTATGGTGAGAAAAAGATATAGGAAAATATGAACTATTGTCCAATTTAGTTATCAGGTTTTCATCTTTTTAAAATGACGACCAATAGTTAGTTGTCATTGTAAAAGAACCACAAGCATGTCGGCTATCCCAGGCTTTGTGTCACAGTGTTTTCACGGTAAATTAGTCGTCAATATGACAAATTTAGACCATGAGGACTCCGAGGAACACTAAACTAGTTTTGTCAAATAGTAATGGTCGGCATGGTCGTATGATAATTATGATGTCGACTGGTGAGTAAAACAATTAGTCGACAGATTCGGGAATACAAAAGAATGACGACTTAGATAAATTGGAGGGAGAGAACACCGAAAAAACTACATCATTTCATTCATTAGTATTACTCCAGAGTACATTACACAAAATACGAATGCGATCGCAAAAATATTCATTATTTCCAAAACACAATCACCCTTCACTCAAATCTATTGGAGGAAGTTCATTCAAATCTATCTCCTTCAGTCAAATTTATTGGATATTTGATAAACTCATCCAAAACATTCCATAGGTTCATGTTGTCCTCTTAAAGTTTCACTGATGCGCTCTTGTTGTTTATGAACTTTTCCCAAAGCCAACCTAGAAAGAGGAGGTAATGGACATTCATTGTGTAGTTTTAGACCAATAAAATGATTGTTATCCACCAAAGCTATAACAATTCTTCGATACTTGAGCTCCTCTACACAAACTGCATGTTTTTGGTGCAAATAGTTTAAAACCTCCTAGACTTAAAAGGTGAACTACGCATGACCACGTATCCCCCAATAAATGGCCATACTCCAGGATTCTCATTCGATGGTTAAATCTAATCGGTGCATTTTCCTCCGGTTCTTTAACACTAACAAGCAAATCCTTGAAAGTCATTTCTTTGTCTTCCATCGAACCTTCTAGAATCATTGAGATGTAAAATTCCTTGTCTTTTTCAAGTCGATCGGGAAAATATCTTCTTTCTTATATATATTTACATTGTGTGAGATTCTCCGCAACCACGCCACCTAATTGTCTCAATTGTTAGGAAGCAATGTGAAACACATAATTTTTATCCTTTGGAACATCATCGGTACCAATAACAAACTCATGAATCATTGGAGGGAGTTGTACGAGATACTCATCCAATACGGGTTTTGTTACCTTCCTTGGACGACCTGTTTTCCTTACAACATCTCCTTGACTTGATTGACTCTGAATATGAGGTATAGTTTTTGGCTTCACTTGTACAACCGTTGGTATAGTTGTTTCCTTCCTCGGCTGACCTCTTTTCTTTACAAAACCTTCCACACTTGCTTGACTTTCAAGAGGAGTAGTGTTATTTGGTTTCAAGTTTAAAATCGTTGGTGAGGTTGTTTCCTTCCTTGAACGACCTCTTTTCTTCTTAGTCGACTCATCTTTGTATTCCGCCTCGGTATACTCATGTCCGGATAGTTCTCTATCCACACTCAAATAGTGTTTCAAGTCTATCCTTTCTTGTTCCCTTATGTTTGTGGTAGGTGGTATACCCGGTGGATCTTGTTTCATGGGTTCTTCAAGTTCTTTCATAAAATGGTAAACAATTGCCACCAACTTGTGATTCAAAGTTAAAATGGGGGATTATTCTCCCAAGTTCCATGTCACCAAACTCTTCACTGGGAGCTTCTCTTGGGGTCGGGATGAAAGATAGTTGCTTCAAATAAGGATCAATATCCTCAATCGGAATCGGCCTAAGTTCTATACCTACCAAGCTTATGACGACAAAGAAGTCTGATAGCCTTCATTATGCTAAAATTACAAGGAGTGCTCGGGTCATCATACTTTTGATACAACTTGAGATGTTTCATCATAAATACATTGCCCAATGCGAGACGTTGTAATGTATACCCACAAGCAACCAATCATCCTCCGGATAGTACTTCAACTTTTTGGTGCATACTTTCTTCGAGTTGCTTTTTTTGATCTTATTGATATCCTTATTGTTGTACTCACAGCATGTTGTACCGTCACAATCCCATTTTGACTTGTGATAAGCAGACCTTTGAGTCAACCATGAGCTTGCTCTACCATACTTGTGGACTCAAGTTTGAAATGTTTATCATCGTAAGTAAAAGTATACACAAACATCTCTTTGTGTGGCCTCCACATTTATCTCTTGCAATATGCCACTACTTTGGGGTAATTAGTGCCAATCATCCTCCAACTCCTTCAAGTTTATCTCATATATTTCCACGGTCATCGACCATACCAATTTATCGCATGCTCTCATGAATAACCCAAATTTAATCTCACATTCTTTCTATTATCATCCTCTTTCTTTTTCTCTTACCCTCTCTCCTGTTGAGTTAGTTTGCTAAGACGTTCATCTTTCTGTTTTGCACGTTTGTTACCTTTCTTTGCCTTTGTCTTTTGGATATGATGCCTGCAATTTCTCCTGTGATTGCATTGTATGTGCCACGTGCAAAAAAAAAAAATTCCTTGGGAAAACCTATCCTCACGAATATTAAATTCAGCAACCTCGGGCCTCTCCAACCATTGCTGATTTTTTATTTTTTATTTTGAAAAAATTGCTCCCATCCCCACAATATCGATATTTTCTTGTATGAAGAGAACTACTATAAATGCTTTTGTTTCATAATCTAGAGAAATAACACCATTATTCCCTTATTTCTTGCTCATTGTCGGTCTCTACAACCCCGAGAGTTTTGTCTTCGTGGTAGAGAAACTTTAAGGTTTCTAATGCCCAAATATAACTCTCATCCTTCTCACGATCCTGTTGATGCTGGATTTTTGACAAAGGGAAAACATTCATTTTGGGTGAATTTTCAGACCAGGGGTAAAATAATAATTGTATACATTAAGGGGGAATGGTCATTTTATAATTTGAAGTGAAAAGTCATATTCTCCTCATTTTTTGGACTAGGAGCAAAATAATCATTTTATCAAAATTTGACCTAAAAGAGCATAATGGTCATTTTGGGATTTTTCCCATAATACTTGATTGTCAAATTTTTTTAGTGCTACGTTCCCCGACTGAACTCCTAAAGCTTACCTAACATCCATGTTCATTTTCAGCTGAGTAACATGGATTCACTGAATTTGTCTAATTTTACTCAAAATTGATGTGAAGCGCATTATCTTGATTCCTATTGGTCGAAAGGTACTCTAATCAAGCAAGGAATCAAAACCTTTTGTGATTGGTTGATATAAAATCCTAATTGTAGACAAAAAAACTAATAAAATTGGAATTTGGGTTAAACCATGATTGATTAGGTCAGTCACGGAAGGAGTCCGGCCAGCTACTTAGCCGATCAATTTGACAGGCTTCACGCCTCCCATGATTGAACAATCAGGTCTTATGGTAGCTACCCGTCATCCCTCTTCCCAACCGACCAATCAAATCGCTAATAGCCTACCTGCTCACCTCCGAGTGACCTGCCAAAGCAGGCTTGACGAGCTGCATAAAATCTTATTTAAGTTGGGTCATGGATGCCCAAGTCAGTCACGAAAAAATCCCGATCACTTAACTTGGTTGTCCAATCCAAATAGTCTATCTTCTCCCGTGATTGACCAATCAGGTCTCCCAGTACCTGTCGCCCTTCTATTTTTCCAGCTTACCTACTCCACTTCCCGTGACCGGACAAAGTAGGCCAGCCAAGCTACTTAAAATTCTATTTAGGTGAGAACATGATTTACCAGGTCAGTCGTGGAATGATCTCGACCACTCAACTTGGCCGACCAATCTAGCTAGTCTAGCTCCTACCATGATTGACCAATCAGGTTCCATGGAGACCAGCTGTCGCCCCTCTACCATTTTTGCCAATAAGAATGCTCAGAGTCGACTTGACAAGTTCCTAATGGCCGGGAAAAGTATGTCGGTCAAACTGCCCAAGTTCGTGTGAATGACACATGCGACTGTCCACGTAAGTCACATGTGCAACACTCAAGGCTCCATCAATGTAACATCTATACGTTGCGATTAACATTGCAGGCGACTTATAACAGATGTCACGCTTATAAGCGTTGCAAAACTATTGCGAAGTTTAAACTTAGGACTAAACTACGCTTTTCAATAGTCGCGATCATCATAAATGATCCGCGACTCATCTGAGCTGTCCATTATGCATAAAACATTTGTGTAAGTATCGAATTCATCGTGTGACTGACTTCAACAGTTTATTTCACACGATTTACTTACATATATGAAACGGCATATCGTTTTGGGCCTCTTCACATGGCATATCACATTTATGAAACGTGACTTGCCACTCATAACCCACCTGTAGCCTAACTTGCACGTGATTGTTCGAAATATTGATTTACATATAGGTCTCAGATTCACGACGAACAACACATGCTTAGTTGATGAGATGACTACGTGTTTTCTCCTCTACTCTTCATGACCACTTTTACATGTCATGGTGTTGGATTTACTCAACAACTACCACCTTCCACATCAATGGTTGATTCAAGTTGTGACACGACTTACTCTCACAACCTATTGACTTCATCATTCAGGTAAGAGGAGGTCATGCAGGTAACCCTTGGTCATGCAGGTTAGCTTAGTCGTGCAAGTCACACTCACAAATAAGTAGTATTTTCTGATAAACACTCGATACATCAATAATGTCACAAATGGGGGATCATCATCAGGTTATCAGTCTGGTGGTCTACAGCAATGCGGTGTGCAATGTACCCATTATGAGAAAGTGCCATGAAGAGCGGACAGTTGATGAGTAGAGGGATAGTGGGTGCACAACCATCCAGTCCTCCCTTGACAATAGTGACACGATTCCATCCTTTCAAACGATATCCAAATCTTCACCACTTCACAACCTCCACTTCCCATGAGATCAAGGTATTCTACTATGACTTGATATAATAGATTTTAAATCTATTCAATCAAGAATCAACACACAATAATCCAGAAAATAAAAAGAACATACAACTTATCTATCTTCGATACATAGTCATGAACAACCATAAAACGATCTTAACACTTCATCTGCTTCCATCCCTAAGACCAACCCTTCTCTTTCCTTTATGACCGAAGCAAGACTTGAACGATCATTTTTTGGGTTAGGCCATAATTGTACATATTGATCTCTCGAATCTAAAGTACTCATGTACAGTATATTTGTTTAGGGTTTAGACTCGTTTGTCATCAACCTACCCCATTTTACCATTTCCAGCAGAATCAGTTTTTATTCTACTACAGATCCATAAAATACCATGCCACCGTTAATGATTGATTAACCGAGGTTTTCCCTAAAATGTTCAACAAAGGCACGTTGTACCTATTCATCTTATAATTACAATCCATGAACAACACTTGGTAGAAGCACCATGACAATTGAATTATCTCTGGATGCGCAAGAAAAATACGATCCACCACGATCCACCCTCCCTCAAATGACTCATGGTGTCTCACCGTGTAGTTGTGTTTGTGGGCCAACCATTGTGATTTTTTCATTACCTTCATACCATCCCATTCTATTCTTTTGATAAAAATTTTGGCCGCGTAAATTACAAATAATGAAAAAAGGTTATTTTCGTCATCCCTCTTGAACTTACTGAACTTGGTTTAATTACGTTCTTACTTGATCGAACTCGTGCAATTTCAACTTAACAACTTGGGGGTGCGTGTCCAACAAACTTTGCGAATCTTTATGGTTATGCCAACCAATATCAACTTTATGTATTATCTATATGTTGGTGTATTGGTTCTTCAAAAAAAAAAAAAAAACGATCTTGAATGGGCATCCACACTTTTTTGACTTCATTTGTAACCCTATTCGACTTCTTAGCATACACGTAACCTTTTTTTTTTTTTTTTTTGTGTGTGTGACTTGCATATGATCCGCTACGCTCGCAAACCATTTCAAACCACGTATCTTTTTGTTGGTCTAGTATCTTCTATTTTGTAAAAGAAAATCATGTTCAATTTTACATGAATTTAGAGTTCTCCAAAAACAGAATGGAGAAGAACAAATGGGAGGGACGAACGATGAAGATAACAGAGATCGAAGAGCAAGAAAGAAAAATAAAAAATATACAAGTGATTTATCATGTACATCTAGTTGTGGTTTTGAACTTTTGTAGGACATCAGCAAGCCATCTCAGTATGGACGTATACCAGAGCGCTGTTTAGGATGCATAATTTACGGGAAAAATTTATTGCTAGCCTATTAGCGAGCCTCATGAGGAACCAAGCCAAAAGAGCCGAAGCGAATAAGGGGTTGTATTATGTCGCAAGGGGGTAAGCTAACTCTACCTTCCATGTCAAAAAAGCTCTTTAATGATGTGCCATCGGAAACTTGAACCTGGAACCTCCTGGAGCGCATTAAACCTCCGTGGAACGGGGATGATAAGCTAAGCTAGATGGCATGTCTTATTGTAGAAGTAAATTACAATTTTGAAGGACAGGCGGTTCGGGGCCTTTCGGCAACACTGCTTTTGAATTTCCCCTTCGCATTTCGCACACAGCAAAAGTAAAAGTAAAATAATTTTGCCATATGCATACAAGGGTAGTTCCGGTAATCCCTTGGAAAAACCCTATACACACCGACCCAGCTTTACTTTTCTAAAACTCATTTCAGTTCTTTTTTCTCTCACTCACTCTTCCTGCGCTTCACTACATAGCGCCGCCGTTTCCATCTTCAGATCTAACACCACCACAGCTATTATCCACCGCCATCACCAATAAATCAATCAATGGGTTTCAAATGGTTTTGTGTCTCATATTCCCTGGAGAGAAAGGGACAGAAAATGGTGATTTTCTTTGGTATAGGCGGAATCGGAAATGAGGATTTCATATACGTCTTCAAATGCGTTATGTTGTTTTACAAACGACTTGTTCGTTACACCTCAGAAGTCTCTTGCTCCTAATCCAGAGACATGGAATATGCGGAAGTATAGAATAAGGTAGAAAACGTCTAAAATTAGTTTCAAGTCTAATTTTGTATGACTAACTTTAATCAAAATTCTCTTGCTCCTAATCCAGAGATTGGCTGTGGCTGAGTCATGCATCTACATCAACACAGAGCAATGCTACTGTTGTAAAAGATGTTTACTTGGAAAGTGGATGTAGAGGACGACAGATAAAGGTTATTCATGTAAGTATCAAAGAATTCACTCTGTTTACTGAAAAAATTGGTCCTGAAAAAATGTTTTAAGTTATTCGAGCTTTTGGGAAGTATTTGTTTTTTTCATGACATCTAGGTTTTGGAAACAAACATGGAGACATGTCGTTTAGGTTCTCCTTCCTGTGAAGCAATGTATCTGACTACAAGTCTTGGATTGTTACATTAAGGTTTACTTAAATGTATATGCAAACATTTACGATGTCATTATCTAGTAATGGATGATTGAGAATTTCAGCTAGAGAGAAGTCCTAATTGTTACAACCAAAATGTACCCTTTTCAGGAGGGACTTAACTGAGCACAAGGATTTCATGTTCTCATACCTCAACGAATGCAAGTCTGTCGCACGTGCATTTGACCTTACTCTGGCTGGGATTTCGGTTGAGTCATCAAAATTCCGTAAGCATGTCCATGTAGCTGTCAGCGACAAGCCAAGGGGAAGGAACAACCTTCCTCCGCAGTTGTTAGACGAGATGAATGTCATTGTCTCTCGGTATGAAGGTTCATTCCACACTGAGCAGGTTAGGCAGTATGAAGGTTCATTCCACACTGAGCAGGTTAGGCTCAGGTGTCTTGCTAATATCGCAGTTGTGTAATATTTTGGATGCAACTGATTTCTACCTACATTTGTTTGCTCTGGTTGCCCGCCATTAGCACACTTTTTGTTAAAAATTTGTATCTTTTTGAAATTGTTCCTGGTAAATAAATTATATCATGACTTCTATTTGGTGCAGAGATTCATAGAGGAATGTTATAGCTTGAACATACCTTAACATGATTCTTCCTAAAATTGCGATGTTGAGAAAAAGCATGTGACACAATTGGTTCAAATTTTAGTTGAAAAGGCTTAAAGATAGTGCTTGTGATGCTGATCGCGTAATGGATGAATTCTCTTACGTAACTCCTTGAGATCAAGTCCTAATTGAAAAAGCTTCACGATAGTGCTCTCAATGCTGATGCCGTAATGGATGAATTCTCCTACGAAACCTCTTGCATCTACACCAATAGAAATAGCTTAAGCACTTGAAGTATATGTGCTTTTGCCACATCTTGCAATTTCGTTTCGAGCTGGCCAATTAGAGGTTTCAACAGTAATATAGTTTTCTGATTGCTATAAGTAAGTCTTGTTTTTCTCACTTTCATAAATTATTGTCTAAATTCTAGCTGTTCATTTGATTTTTCTGAAGTTGGTCACAATGATCAGTTTACACCGAGTCCGATATGTATTGTAACTAGTTTGAATTTGAAGTTCACCATGCATACTAGGAAAGTCCCTGCATCTTTTTCAATCGGAAGTGGGGGAAGTGTGGGGGCACTGCAGAGTATGGTTATTTCAAGTGGAAGATGAATTATTTCCTTTTATATTTCAGTGCTTCCAATTTTGTTAGAATTATGAGTCGTCTCATATTTTAGTCAAGTTGGTGTCAACAAATGCCTTGTCACTCTTGCAGGCGGCCATTGTTTAGAATTTAGAAATGGGTTATATCTTCTGTATACTTCTATAATTACTGTGTCAATTAGGGGCTTGTACTCATATTTCATGCTTTACAAATTTATTAGAATACTAGCATTGTTTGGTCTCTTTGGTTAACATGTAGGGTCTCATGTATCGCCAGGTAATACAACGACTTGCTACTTAAAATTGATTGTATTTTAGGTATACTTACACTTTCTACTTTCTAGAGGAATATTTAAATTTGATGTTATAACGGATTCATAAATTGTTGATCCTTATCCTGTTATTGAAATTAATTACTTCCCCAGGTATGCAAAGATTCCGTGTTCTAAACCTGTGCTGACGGATTTCTTTTGCAATATCATTCAAGGAATGCAGAATTTGGGTAATGAGGGTGTGAAGAAGGAATAAGAGGGTTGTCCTGTGAAAGTTTCTGTCAAGGAAGGAGGACGCTTTTGAGAATTAACTGTTCAGCTGTTGAAGGTGCAGAGCACTTATGAATTGTGGATGACAGGCAATGGATTTTTCAATATCTGATGGAAGATAATGGTTGGTTAACATGGATGTTGCTGGAGCGTCTGGGAGGTAAAGTTCTTCTCATTCTTTTGAAATTTCAGATGTTGTGTTGGGGTTGATTGGTAGGATTAGTTGAATAAGCACATTCTTACGGACTTGCACTTCGTTTTTATGCCTCTCAAGTGGCTTTGTTTTTTGTGTTTCTTGTTGATTTTTATATATCCTGATCTGTGAGGCATTTTCTTAAATTTTTGCTTTTTAAGTTCAAAGTTAAGGCTTGTTATTTTTCTATATGATATTGATTGATAAGCCTCGTAATGTTCATGAATGACCAAGGCATGGAATTTGCTATGAAATTTACATTTTTGATAGGATTGGTTGTCGTTGATTGAATCACTTTTCATTGTAACTTTCATGTATGATCCACAAATTAGTTTTATGGAAGCCAATCACTGTACGACTCATTACAAATTCGTTATTAGGTATCCTCTTAGTGTCTAGTAAAGACATGATTAAAAACTGAAAAGGTCTTTTTGTCATTGAAAAATTCAAATGTGGTCTCTCCCGTCCCCCTCAAGCATTTGTGTTTTATTGGTAACAGACTGGATGCACCAAGGTGCCTACTCATTACCTCGTGTACACCATTATCTACCACTAGTATGTAGTGCTGGGATCATTTTTTGTCTATGATTCCATGTTGCTTTTGACATCTAAGGATTTGGGTCATTGAACTTTTGAACCTTGCTACTGAATTAGCTTCCTGCAAACAGAGTTCTTTTGGTGCTCACTGATCAGCTTGTGCCAAGTAGAAGCTGTTTTAAATGAGTGAAGAATCATATTTGGTTTTGTGACCTGATGCCTTGTATTTTAAGGTATTGATAAATTACAAATTGAGCTCACATGTCTTATGAATATGCATGATTTCAGTCTTAATTTTCTGATTATATATGGTGCTGTTTGCTTCTTCAAAGTAGCCTTTGTTTTAAAATTTCGAGTTGCTGCTTCTGGAACTCATGTAAAACTGCCTAACTTTGACTTCTACGCAAAGAATTTTACATTTACATCAGGAAGTTCTTATAGTAGTTATGCAACCCTCTCCAATACATTTTTGTCAATAGTGTCTGGTGTGAAATGAAACCCTTCGTTGTCTGTTTATTAGCAGTAATAATCTCTATACTGCTCTCAAGTGACAAAAGTGTCGCTCTTAGTTTATAACTCATTTTATTTATTGGCTTGATTAGGTCTTATAATAGGTGGGAACTATGCAAAGATCAGTTGGGGATGACAACAGAGCCTTTTGCTGACAAACTTTAATAGGTGGGAACTACGATCTTCTCAGACCCTTCAAAGACAAAGGTGAAGCTCTGCCTAAAGAACTAAAGATAAACTAAACTAGAAGCTATGTTTGTGCAGAAATGCAGATAATTGCTGTACTTCCTGAATGTATTAGCTTGTCTTCATAACAATTTTATTTTAAAAATTCAGAAGGCAATGTTTACCGCATGAATTCTATGCATGTTATGATATTTGTTATTGGTATTGTGATGAGTCGTCTCTAACTGTACTGTTATAGTTATAAGCTTGAGAAAATAAACAAACTTGGTTATGATTACGGACCTGCTTGGGTCCTGTAGGCTTGATGGTATTGAACTTAAATGAGAAAATTGTGCCTACCTGAACACTTCTGGAATGCCTGCATTATTTTGTGCACCGAAATCTTTTTACAAAGGCACTAAATCACCTCACTTTGCCAAATCACCTGCGACGTCAAACTAGCAGTCCAACAGTGGAGTTTGATTCCAACCATGCTTCAATTTAGCATTGAGATAGTTTTATAGAAGGAAAAAGTTAAAATGAACCAAATTTAATGTATCCAACTGTGGGCCACTAAATTTGGTGCACCTTCCTCCTTTTTCTTATTGGTTATAAGCTAACCAGGGTCATTAATAGATGATTTTTTTCTTTTTTGATTTTCATGGTCATAAACCATAGGACTTATTTTGGAAAGACTCGGTGGAATTACTTCAATATCCAGCCAAAACTTTTCTTCTTTTTCACTTCCTGTATTGGAACATTCACATTTAACTCTCCTTCTCCATGTTCTTCCCTTGCTTTTTGCGAGTTTCCAACTGAAATGATGAGACTGATTTAATTATCTTATTTTACATGATCACCATGATTAATATTTAAAATAAAAAAATATTTGTTTGGTTTCAATTCAAGAATAATTGACAAAGAGAAATAGTCATGAAGAAATTCAAAGCACACGTTTTCTTAATAAAGCTCTCATCATTCTTCTACCCTAACGTGATATAGATATATCAATCCAAAGGAGAAACTCTTATCATCAAAACTGACAACTTAATTCAATCTTTTACTCACCCAATGAAATTTTCTTCTCAGCAAGATTCAACTTTGCAACAGCAGAAAAATTCACAATATCCTTTACATCGGAGATCTAGTTTTTTCTGGTCGGTCATGCCCCTATATGAAGTGTTACATTTACACTAAATAGTTGTCATCCCATAACAGTTCGAAAACAGAGAATCATCAGAATTCCTTGTTTGTTTTTATGATTAAACTCTTCATTTTCCTTTATTTTTTGATAGAGACTCCATTATTGGATCTTGGTTATTTAATTGTTTGATTTTAGATTTTCTTCGAATATATTTTTATTTTGGTAAAAATCAATGCCAGATTTAGATTTAACTAGAGTTAGGATCGTAAAATGTTTGGCTATTCTAAATGGACCTAAGAAACTATTAAAGGATTGTAATAACTTTCTAGGATTTAGATCTGCTCCTAGAAAAGCAAATAGAAGTGCTGTCAACTGATCCCCTTATTGTAGATTAATCCAATATTAGACTCCAAAACATTCAGGGGGTCTGGAATGTTCCCTATTGGCTTTAGCTAGACTTTTATGTGTATTTAAATTCCATTGTGATTTATTTTTTTTTTTGTAATAATAAATTTATGTTAAGTTTATTATTCCATTGTGATTTGAGAAGCAATGTCTTTTTTGTTTCTTTTAGCATAATTGTTTTGTAATGCAGACTGTACAGATGCAAAATGCTGCTCGTTTAGTATAATTGGACAATGGTATGATGTTTGGTTAGTCTTTTTTCCTTGGCAAAACAAGTTTAACATAACTAGGAATCATTTGAACTTTGCAGAAGCTTAAACGACACCTGACGTGGAAGAAACTCTTGGATGTCTGCAGTAGGGGAGCGTGAGAACAAATGGAGATGTTGTGGAAATTCCTGAGCAATTTATCAAACCTCTGCAGCAATCTTTTAGACCTCAGTGGGGTTAAGATCCTGACTCGTGTGTGTGACTATTACTTTCGATAACACTGGGCCGTGTGCAAGAATTTAACTGAGAACTGGGATTAAACTATTAGAGTTATATGTTGTTGTGAAGGGAGAACTAGGTTTTGCCAAGTATTTACTATTAGAGTTATATGTTGGGATTAAACTATTAGAGTTGCATATAAGTCATAGGTTTCTCAGTATTTACTTTTAGATTCTTAATTTTACTTGCATCATTTCTGGTTTCAATTTTGATAGTTGAACTTTTGTGTAACCAAATATTCAGCCTTATCCAAGTCTCATGTTCGATTTTTAGATTTTGCGTATTTGCTGAAATGTTCAATTGCTCAATAACAAAGTCTTCATTAGCTTTCAAAAAATTTACAGTCACAAACTCGCTAGATAATTCACATAGTTTTCAGTAATCTACATTGGCAGTCTCAGACAAAATCTCTTCACTTTGCCGGGTGCGAAGTTGGTGGCGTAATTCCAAGCATTGTTGCTAACAGGATCGGCTAGGTGATCAGCCAAATTTTCCAATGGTCCCTTACCAGTCACAATTGCTTGAACAAAGAACCCGAACATTGAAAACATTGCCAATCTCCCATTCTTGATCTCTTTTACCTTCAATTCAGCAAATGCCTCTGGATCGTCGGCAAGACCAAGAGGATCGAAACTACCACCTGGGTAAAGTGGGTCGACAACCTCTCCTAGAGGACCACCAGCAACACGGTAACCCTCGACTGCACCCATCAAGATAACCTGTGTAGCCCAGATTGCTAGAATGCTCTGAGCATGAACCAAACTTGAGTTGCCCAAGTAGTCCAATCCTCCCTCACTGAAAATCTGTGATCCAGCTTTGAACCATACGGCTTCGCCGAATTTAACACCATTACGTGAAAGTAATTCAGGGAAGACACAACCAAGAGCACCAAGCATGGCCCATCTGCAGTGAATAACTTCTAGCTCACGGTTTTTCGAGAAGGTTTCAGGGTCAGCAGAGAGCCCTGCGGTGTCCCAACCGTAATCACCAGGGAATTCACCGGTCAGGTACGATGGAGACTCACCAGAGAAGGGACCTAAGTACTTAACACGGTCAGCACCGTACCATGGGCTACCGGAGGATACAGATTTGCTTGGCTTTGATGTCTTTGCTGCCGCTGTTTTCTTTTGGAAGAGCATAGTGATTCTTCCTTCACCAACGACATCCGAAGCTGGTGAAAGCTTAACTGCCTTTCCAGCAAGAGATGGAGAAGAGAGAGCCATGGTTGAAGCAGCCATTGAGGGGATGTTGAGATGGAAATGAGTAAAGCTGTAGAATGTAGTGGTGGCAATGGGTTTTGATGTTGGTGGTGTGATGGTGGCTGCAATGGGTTTTTTATATATGCTTGCAGGCAGGTGTAAAGATAAGATATAGAGATCAGGGATACAAGTAATTATCTTCATGGAATATCTCTAAGTCTCTTCTCATTGGTTCAGGTTTTCATTTGGCTCTGCAAGTTGGCTCTTCATTTGGCTCTCTAAGATCCACCAATTCCAACTGAGTGATTTCTGCACCACACAAATTTTGAGATTTTTACCTGCGCAAGTGTCCAGTTTTTGCTAGATTTTTTCAGTTTTTTTTTCTAGTAAGATTTCTGCACCACACTGCAGGATTTTCTGGCTTAGTGAAAAAGATCACAAAGAAAGTTCTTATAATGTGCTGAACCACAAAAAGAATTACATATTCATTCTCTTCTAACATGTTACAAAAATCGAAATTGTCGAAAACTAAAACTGAAAGAACAGAAAACATGACACTATCCCTATAACTTTGATTTAGCTGACTGAACTACAAAAATGTTATTAGGGACACATAAATAAAGACGCTACATTAACTAGTTAATCAAAATCAATCTCTTAATTAATTTCCTAACTAGTAAGCTTATTATTTTTCTACTGAAAGAACAGTAGTGTCCTCCTGCATCTCTGTGCCTTGTTGCATATCATTGTTTTTCAACTCCATTGTGTCAGCTTTATAGACATAAAACTTGGCAACTATCAGAAAGGCAATCAGATTGAGCACGTTTAATCCTGCAAGAAACCAGTAGTAGTTATCGATGTGTGATACGTTTAAGTTGTTAATTATCCAGCCTTCGTTTTCACTTTTTTTGGTAAGTGGTGACATTGTGGATAAAATGAAGCTGCTAAGGAAATGTCCGATTCCCATACTGGTTGAATAATACGAACTTCCGAGGTTTTTCATTCCCTGTAGGTGGCTTTTGCAGCTACACCATGTCCACATGTAGGTGGCTTCAATCCTGGGGTAGAACCAATGCGAATCTTGCGAGCATCTTGAGCAATGAAGAAGACCTGGGGTAGAAATATAATAATAGTATGAGAGAAAACCAAGTTATTTCTGTAATTGTTTTCGGTCCATTACTGAATCAAATGAATGAATGATCCAAATCAATATACAGACAAATAAACTTTTATATGACAATCATATTAGGACATAATCCAATAACAAGCAAAGAACGTGTGATTCTGTGATTCAACAACCTAAAACTAAGAAACCCCTGTTCAAAATCAAACCAACAACCCAAATAGTTACATGTAAAGGACCAATTTATAAATAAAGCAGAAAAACACCACTGACGGAATCACCTCCGAACTACTGAGAGAACCTTAATACCTAATCAAATCCAAAATTGCAAGACAGAAAAACACACATGTAATGATGGAAGATTATGTTTCAGACTTCAAAACAAGAAGAACTGATGCTATACTGGTCATCATTTTTTTTTATGTCAGAAGAAGACACCATCTTACTCCAAAGAGGAGTTTCTACAGAATCATTATCGAGTTGAGATGCAATGAGAGAAATGAGGAGAGAGTGGTTTTGGTATCGTGCATGCATAACCAACACCAGAAACACACCAAACAACCAAATAAATTAGGATACAACGTGACTCATATGTCGGAAAGGCAATAGACGTAATAACATGGAGGATGGACATACCAATATGGATGTTGACGAAAGGTTGTGCCTTTCCCCACAACACCGTTGATGCCTCACATCCTCTATGTGACCCAAGAGTACGAAAATCAGTCCAGAATGAAAAGAAAAGGGAGTAATGAAAAGAAGAAAAAGGTTTGACTGATACCTTACATCCAACTCACCTGTTAATGTGATAATGTCTCATAAAGCGCACATTAGGCCTCGAGTATCACATTCCCTTTTTCCTACAGTAAGAAGTGCTCCTGAGATTGCAGCTACTCTGGAACGGACATTGCCCACCATTGGCTATCTAAGAATGTCAATGATGGAAGATTAGCATGACTATACGGTAATAGGAGACAATCAAAGGAGAAACAGAAAAATGTATGCTTTTTGTGTGAGAAGTGTGACCATCAAGAACTGAGGCATAACAATTACCTAACTGACCGGGGTGGTTCATGAAGATGACCTGGGAGGTGAAGTTGGCTGCTTCCCTGGCATGGTCGTCCTTGGAATTGGAAGTGACGAAACCACGCTTGAGATCCTTCACCACAACATTCTTAACGATGAACCCAACACTGTCACCTGGAAGAGCTTCTTGGAGAGCCTCATGGTGCATCTCCACAGACTTAACTTCAGTAGTCAACCCAGTGGGTCCAAAAGTGACAACCATACCAGGCTTGATGAAACCAGTTTTCAACACGTCCCACTGGAAATCTGGCCCAGTTCCAATACCTCCAATCCTGTAAACATCCTGAAGTGGGAGACGGAGGGGCTTGTTGAGGGCCTCTTTGGCTCAGAGATATTGTCAAGAGCCTCAAGAAGAGTTGGTCCCTTGTACCAGTTGAGGTTGGTGGACCTCTCAATCATGTTGTCTCCCTCAAATCCAGAGATGAGAGCTAACGCAATTTTTTCTGGGTTGTACCGAACCTTCATCAAGTAAGATGAGACCTCCTTCACAGTATCTAGCCTTCGAGTACTTGGGGGTCGTGGCATCCATCTAAAGTTATTACAAAAATGAAAATACTATTAGTTGGTATCATACACAGATAAAGATATTTGAAACTAGCTTATATAAACAACAAAGCATTTGAAACTAGTTATACCTTGTTACAGCAACAGATCATCTGGTTGACACCAAGTGTCAAAGCAAGAAGTGCGCGCACATGAGTCTGGCCATCCTTGGAGATACCAGCCTCAAAACCTCCAAGGGCGGAGTCAATAATAAGGACGGCATAATCGGCCTGAGAGGTACCAGTAATCATGTTCTTAACAAAGCCACGATGTCCAGGAGCATCAAAAACTGTGCAGTAGGTATTTGGTGGTCTCAAACTTCCACAGGGCAATATAAATGGTAATACCATGCTCTCGTTCAGCCTTAAGCTTGTCAAGAACCCATGCGTACTTGAATGACCTATCTCAGCAGCCTCTTTCTCGAACCTCTCGTTCACACGCTTGTCAATACCTCCAAGCTGTGACCAGCGGTGGTTGAATTCCCAGAGTCATCATGTCCAATGACAACAACGTTGATGTGAACCTTCAATTTACCCATGTTGAGTTATTAGCAAGAAACTGCAAGTATCCCATCAAAAGAACCATATAATAAGTAATGTCTCTTAGAACAAAAAGAGACATAAAATTTACATTGGTAAATGGTTGCACATAACATCACAGGTTTGGCATATTTAACAAAATATCATGGTAAAATTGGAAGTAAATAGAGAAAAGTGAACAAACACAAGAAAACTTAGTATCAACAAGACGTAGAACAGTTCTAATGTGTGAAAATCTAATAAAAACCTCATGAACTTGATGTAGAAATCAAGATAATACATACAAACTCAGCATGATGAAGAATTTCAGTAAGTCTGAGTGCTATCCACACAGAACTGGCTGAATGAAGCACGAATTAATAATATAATGAAGCATCAACTCTTGAACTTGAGAGCCTACAACAATTAGCCATCCAATTTAACTATTCAATCTACTGATTGAACTGCAACCATCTAATTCCAGAATTTAACAATCAAATTTACCCCACCATTGCTGATCAATCAATTTACACTTACCCCACAATTACTGATCAATCAATTTACTCAAAAGGAAAAAAAAAACTAATAGAATTCAATGAATACTTGAGGTTAATTCTTTAATGTTCCACCATAAGCTCTGAATGAGAATACACCACATATCTTATAGATGATTTAATGTTGTGCATTGTAAAAAAGATAAGATCAAGATGAATCAGATGATAGAAACAGTCCTATGGCAGTTAGCAGGGAGCCCGCTTAAACACCAGAGAGCAGAAGTTTATCAAGTGCTCTTCGACCCACGCCCGTAATAAAAACCTATCCTGACTTTAAGCCTCACATTTGGTAACGAATGTGGCCAATAATAATTTTACCCTACCAAAAAGTCTAAAGAGAAAACATACTCTAAAAATTATAGCTCTTAACAGTGTTATGAACACAAACCGAGGTAACAAATCAAGACAGTGATGTTGCTTCCAACTTCATTCGGTAAATAGGATTATCACCAAGTAAAAACCTTTGAAAAATGATCCAATGTAAGTAGTTAAAAAAATATGAGAAGGAAAATAATTACATACTCGAGGAAGTATTCAGATATGGTTCCGAAATCAATACAGCCAAAGAAGCCGAATATACTTGTCAAGGCAACAAAAACGGATCCATCCACTTGCGGAGCTCTAAATCCATCTGAATAACTCGTAATAGAGGTGTCTATCGCCTGTTGGGTGTTCTGCAGCTCTGCTTCATACAGAAATACTGGCACTACAATGTACACATCAAAACCTTAGTAACTACAAAAGTTATCAAAATCAAAACAATGGTCTGAATTTCAAATTAAATAAAATATGAAAAACCCTTGAGGATGAAGGTTACCCTGAGTTAAGCCGGACCGCATGCAATTCAAGAACCATTCTTTTTCTTTTCAACAGCTGATATTTCTTACTCGACAACGAAATATTCACATACATAAAAATTTCTACATGATTTGACATAAAAAATTATCTTATAAGCCATTGGGGAATCATATGGTCTTCAAATGCCATTCAAATAAATAGAAATTAAATCTAGCTTTAAGCAGAATCTATACTAGTTTTCTGCGAGAGCTCTAGGGTAACAGGGCAATGATCACTTCCAAAGAATCCTTCTAATTCAATCCCGCGGCCCTGCATCTCACATGATACAATCCTATCCTTGAGTGGCTCGGAAACTAGAAAATAGTCTATCCTCATTCTCTTACCCCGGTACTTCCCAATGGGATTTCCTGACCAGGAGAAGCCACTGTCCATATCTTTTTCCTCATGTAGGGATCTGTACGCATCTACCAGCTTTCCTTCGGATAAAATGGTACTGAAACGCTTCCTTTCATTCAAAGTAAACCCAGGCTGTCCACAATCCTCTTTGTTAGGAGGAACATAACCGTTGAGCTTTGCACTACTGAAAAAATCCGGATGACTCACATCAAGCTCTTTATGGCTAACATTCAGGTCGCCACACCAAATCAAAGGCTTATCCGAACTCCGTAAAACAAATTCAAGCACTCTTTTATCCCATTTTCTTCTCCTCTGAAAAGAATTTTCCTCATCCTTCCACCCATTGTTTGGGACATATGTATTCAGCACTCGGAAAGACTCAAACTCAGCCAAAATTACCCGGCCATCTGGTTCATGCTTTTTGGATGCTGTTTGGTCAAGCGAGAAGGTGACTTTCTTCGGTTGGCAACACTTCTTCACAATTAAAGCAGTCCCAGCATACTTTGAGTCTGCTAGCGACCACCAAACTTGGTAATTTCGAAATGGTGGACTTGAAAGTGCACGCATCAATGTTTGTTTTTCCTCTCGAGAAGAGTTTGTATCATCTTTCACTTCTCCTTGAATTTTAGGTCCACCTTTAGAGCCAGCTGCAGGCATTCTCACTTCCTGTATAGCAATGACATCAGGATCGAAGGTTGTAATAAACTTAGTAAACTCTGGCCAGTTATTTTTAACACGAAGCAAGAAACTATTTGCATTCCATGATATGAACTTCAAAGGGTCTCTTTTTTCTTCTGTTACTACTACACTTTCCCCCTTTTGTTCTTCTTTTTCTTCTGGTTTTGATGGTGAGGAACAAGTAGTGAGAGTGGGTTTCTTCTTAAGAGATCCATCTTTTTCAACTGGTTGGAAGAATCGTTTCATCCTCTGTTTAATAAGCAATTCAAGAACCCAAAACAGTTAGCAAGGAAGAGATAAAAACCTTGTCATCTAATCCAACATTGAAGTAATTTTCTGCTGAAGGTTTGCAGCAAAAAGGATAACAAAAACTCTAATACAAAAACAATCCAAATTAATCAATTAAAAGCATAGTTAATCACCAAATCAAGAAGATTAGTAATTTCTAGGTCACCCCTATTTGAACAAATTTATTATTTTCAAGAACACTCGTTGTTAGGGATTTGTAGAATGTTAGAAACAAAAAACTGACCTAGATAGAGGAAACTCAAATCAAATTAGAGATGTATCACCACCTGTTGATCAAGCGGTATGAAATCTCAAGCCAGACGGTGTAGACTTCACAAGACTTCTGAAAACGCATTCAAGTTCTAGTCGCAAAGGTGCAGCAGATAAAAAGATGAAGATTATTTTGTTTTCGGGGAGCAAATTATTTTGATAAAAGGATACTAGTAAGAGTCAGAGACTAGAAAATTACAAAGTTCCCCTTTGTATTTTAACTAGGGCCAACGGCACGGGCCTTGTTCTATCTTGAGTTGTAACAGTCCACGAATTCACGAATTATGTAAGCCTTAATTTCAGGTTTTGTATGATCATTTTATTCGCAGTCTGGTTTAGGAAAGCACGGCATTTTTAATTATCTATATACAGGGATTTTCTCAAGTTTCATTTACGTGGTAAATATGTTGCACCTTCAACCACTGCAACATATTACCAATGGCAGAGGCTTTCGAATGGAAATGAGGTAGCAAATAGCCAAATACTAAGAGCTGGCGTATGGCGTCATAACTAGGCAAAACATAAATTCGGGCTAATGCACTCAATTCAATGGGTTTTTTTTTCATGTTCTCTGTGCAAACTCACGGAAACTCACGAGAATTGATCTTACTAGCATTCATCAATGATTTCTTCTTCTTGTGATTCTCATTGGCATTATATCATCTACAGGTCTTTCTTACTTCTCATTACAACATCAGATAGAAAATCATTGCCAAACAAAAACGATTCAAACAAAAATAACTGCAAGCACATTTTTAACAACTTCGAAATAAAAAGCATACAGTTCATCAAATTCTACATAGAAAGTTTCCAAAGCTACATTCAGCATTACAACCTAAACTTTCTTTCAAACTCTCAAAATCCCGGAGTTTCAAAATCTCAACTTACTAAACCTGAACCAAACTACCTGAAAACCATCATTCAAATCCTAATCACTACCAAGTACCATAACAAACTTCAAAAAATTACAACCTTATCAATCACTTTACAACTTTAAACCAGAAAGACTTCCTGAAAAGCATCACCTATTCATATCATCAACATCACCAGAAAAGAGAAAAAGCCGACCGAAGATTCAAACAACAAAAAAAGAGACTTACCATCACCTACACCAGAATCAAGAAGGATAGGAACAAGAACAAGTACTGTAAAAGTTGTTTTGTAAAAAACTTGTTGACCGTTTTCAAGATCTATGCGAACCTGAAAATCTAGCTTCTCCTGATAAATTCGAAGAGACTACCAAAAGTCTTCTTCGTCATTGCTCTATCCCTCTTCCTCATACCTCTCACTGTAACCACTATATGATGGAGCAGGTGAAGTTTCACTGGAGGATGAAGACTTCTCACTGCCCTCATCTTCTTCGGTCTCCTCTTCATCTGACTTGGCCTCTAGCATCTCTGCATCCCTTCTCTTAGGCTCGCCTTCATTCATGGTCCGTGCAAAAATCTTGGGATTGGCAAGTTCATATTCAAATCGGCTTCTCACCTTATCCTCATGATACCTCTCCATCTTTTTCTTCTTATCCTCTGCAGCATCCGAATCAAGTTCACTGGTATCGTCTTCTTCCACATCATACTCGAACCCATCTTAAGCCTAAGAATCACTTTATGTTTCACTCCCATACTTTGGTGCTTTGGCATGCTTTTATGCCTAATATTCATCTTTTCTATCTCGCCTTGCAAAGTACTTTGGCCTCCATGCATCATACAAATCTTCAATTCTCTGCTTCTCTCTGAAGAATTATTTCTTCCTCCTCCCTCTGACGGATCTTCTCACGAATTCGATGATCAATTTCAGCCTGAACATCAATCCTCAATTTATGTAACTCTTTAGTGATTAAGGATTGAACAAGAAGTTTGGCTTGTCCATATTCAGGGGAAACTGGTGGTTAAACGAGAAGAAGCTCCTCACCGGCATTTGGAGGATTCTGACCAGATGGATCAGCCATTATCTAAATCTCTACCCTCTCAGTTAATCCTTTCCTTTTCTGTACAAAACTTAAAAGAAAATTACCTTGCCTATGATAATCTCTTGGCTAAACAACCTATTAAAGACCCAGTTGTGCATATTAATTCCCATTTATGGCGCTTGGTTAAGCATCATGTCGCTTTGTTTACCATGCCCATTCAAAACCATGCGTATTATTTTCACCCTCTTGATCATAATTACCTTATGCCTACCTATTTTCAACACCTAAAACTCATTATTACCATCACTCTCTTTGGACATGCTATTAAGGGAGGCATTGGTAGGTCACCAAAATTTGGTATCACATTTTGGGGTCTAATTAAAATTTTATGTTTTATGCACCATTGAAGTTTGGGGCATGTCTGCCAGATAGGTTATCTCCAATACTAGTCTAGCCATCAAACCCACTCTCACTACCATAAAGCACACCACCAACTCAGGCTATAAACTACCACATAATTTTTCCCACCATTTATGTGCATTTTATCCCTCACCACACATTCCATCATGCCATTACCATTATTACTCTTGGTAGTTTATACCACTATACCTCTGTCAATCTAAAAAAATGACAAATCTATTTATGGTTTACCAAACCCTGATACCATCATGCCCACGTACCACTCTAAAATATCTCAGCAAAAGTTTCAAAAGATATTTTCGTTTGTCTATACTTGGTTGTTCCAGTACTTACTTCACGTGAAGACCAATATTTTTTTCTCTGTCCTATATATACATAAAGGATGGTAAAGATAAGGACATTTCATATGATAAATCCTGTCTCCAAAGAGGAGGTAGCAGCAAAACTATAAAAACCTTACACCAATTCTCTCCTGAAAATCGGTCATACCAAAATTATCACCTTCCTCATTCCTTTTTTAAGGTTCAAAAGTACTACAAAACTTCTGTCAAATCTTCATAGTCTGTGAACTCTATCAGGATAATACCAATAAGAGATTCCTTTCTATATATTGCCATATTTTATGCATTTTCTGTATCCATCATCCTCTTAATCCCATATTCATATATATATATCCAGTCCACTTACCAAATGGAACTTCATAACCCATCAAATAGTTCCCTAGATATTCAAAACCTATCTACTCAAATGGCTGAAAAATTAACATTGTCGTCCACTCTCTCTGAATCGGTTTTCATTGATAAAACTGTTATTCTAGCTGAATCTGATAGTAATTGGAAGTGGTGCATGGTAGGATATCTTTGTTGTGAAACTCTAGTCCCAACTTCTTCAATCCGCTACTATATTTGTAATCAGTGGCCTCTTGCTCAATCTCCTACTGTCTCTACCTTTAATGGAATGCGCAACAAAGTTCTTATTCGTTTCTTAGCTGAAGATGATTTCAACAGAATCAACTCTCAGAGGCCTTGGTTCGTCTGCGGTTATCTAATGGTCTTGAAAGTTGTTCCAATAGAGGGATGGCCAACAAATCACCAAATGTCCTTCACCAAAGAACTAATCTGGTTCATCTTATGTAATATTCCAAAAGAGTGCAAAATTTTTGAAGATCTTAAGAAACTTACTTTCAAACTGGGAGAACTTAGTGAAGCTCAAGATCCCTTTGGTAAACACCCTATAAAGAAAAATGTAAAGGTGTGCATTAAGATCCCATTGCAGAAAGCTTTACCAGTATGCATCCCACTGTTCACTAGTGGAAGAACTCAACCATTTCTCATCGAATGTAGATACATGAAAGTCCCAAGGTATTTCTGCACTTCATGTCATGTCCTGGATCATAAGGATATAAATTGTCCATCTTGGAAGTTGAAAGGGAAAGCTATCAAGGAGATGGCCTCCTCTAGTAGTAATTATGTTCTTCTTGCAGTCTCAAGACTCATGATGCCATCACCACCAGTTAACACACACATTGCCTCTACTTCTTCTGCAATATCAGATACTATCATGCAACATACAAGGATAGTGCCAGATACCCAAATTGAGTCCACATATATGCTCTAATATGAAACAATGGAAAATATAAGGAGAATGATCAAAAGATGGAAATTACTGTTCAAAAAGGTCTATCCAATACCTCCCAAATGGGACCCTTTGTAAATCGATCCACTGCTATGAATATTTTTGATGTAGGACCGATTCAACTAAATTTGACTGAGCAGAACAACGGTCTACCAATCATCTTCAAACAGGTAACTACGCAAAATATTAATGTAGAAGCTTCTATCACTGGTGCTTAACCGACTATTAGTGGACCGATTCGAACCTCAAACTCTCTAAGAAGATTCAAAACAACTACTTTCCCTATATACTTTTCTTTATATTGAGTCTGACTGTCTAGATGATTCTCTAGAGAGTATATTGGAGTAAGTCCTCTCATATTTCCAAATGAATTTTTGGGTGTGGTTGTTGTACCCCTGCATTTTCACACATTACTTGATAGTTTTTTTTTTATTTTTCTCACAAAACTACCAACAATACCCTAACATTTTATCTTGGAATCATATGTTTATTAAATACACTAATAGAAATTAATGTTTGAAAACTTTTCTTAAGGGCATAGATAGAATTTTTTTATATCTATCTTCATTTTTCGATCTTCTTGAAAACTCTCAAAACATCATCTAAATGGAGGGAGTATATTTTTTTATCGGTGTACTTTGACAAATATAAACAACAAATTTCCATGGGGTCTTCATGGCTTATTCTTATTCTTCTTTTTTTGCGTTTCATTTTTTCAGTTTCTTCATTCTCTCTGTGTTGAATGCTGAATTAACCTTCTTCATCTTCCTTTCATGGTGGTCCCTCTCCAATATATGACCAAGATCATCCTAGGAGTCCCCATAGATGTGGTCTTCGATCTCGGTCGTAAAATCTTCCTTCGTCTATTCAAGTGAAAGTGATGTGATTTTTAAAGTTGTTGTAAAGTGGTAGTAAAGATTCGTTCAACTCGGACTTGTGTAGACTCGATTTCATACTTAAAAATAGAGAGGTAGTGAGACTCAGGATTCCACCAATTCTTATATTCATGTGGTTCAACTAATAATTCTAGACATTCATAATTGACTCTAATTTATTGCCGAAAGTAGATTTTGAAAGTAGTGATTGTATATCTAAAGCATGAGACATCAAAACACTTAAGAAAGCATGACCCATCAACTGAAATCACAATCACTCAATAAAAATCATATATCAATTAGAAATCAATGCAATAAGTTATAAAAGAAATAATAGAATTACCACACGCGTGAAGAATGGCTTCCTCCATCGTCCCAGTATGGGGGTTTAGCTCCTCATATTAATCACTTGCTCAAAATATCGGTTCATAACTCAAAATTTGATTAAAAGAGAGGAAAAGTACAAAGCAGCGGGTTTGTAACAGTTATAATTGTTACAGAACCCATTGTTACAGAGGAACCCTACAGAATTGTTGCGAATTCGATTAATTGTTGGAAAAAATTGTTACAGAAGGTTTGAATTTGAAAGTAAAGACCACCGTATTAACGACTGTCTCTCCTGTATCGCGACCGATCTCTATGAGTATTATGTTCTTGACTCCTTCCTTCTCTTTCGTGTTTCTCTTTTCTGCTGATGATCGAAATCGTCTCTGCAACTCTTCAAACTTCTCTGTAACTACCCCAAAGTCTCGACCACCCCTCCTGGAACTCTTACATAAATGAAGATATTTCGAAAATATTTTAATTATCTTCCCGTATTCTTCTCGGCAAGTCACGGCCTCTTCTCCCTTCTTTTTTCATCTTTACGCGGCTTCTGTTTTGTTGAAACTTTCCCTGAACTGATAGAACCAAATCCTAAGAAGATATTCTCCATATTTACTTGAGTAACTTCCGAAAATACACGAACTTCCCGTAACCTCTAACTTCCTTGTTTAATCGTGAATCAGATAATCCGGCCCTGTTCAATCCATTCGAACACCCATACTAACTCCGTCCAGACCAATCCAAAACAGAGACCAAACCCGATTGAAATTCTCCACAACTGCTTCAGTAAACGTGAAACTCTCCACACCCCTGTTTTGTCGAGAATCGATTAAATCTCCTTTTCTATCCAATTACCTTCCCTGTTTAGATAAAACAGGATTAAACCAGTCCAAATCCCTGAAGAAATCCATCAGAAACTCGTTCAAATCTTTCCCAGAAGCTCAAACAAACCCGAGAAAACTCATTCTCCTGTGTTGTAGAGAACCAACTATCCATCCCAATTTACGCCATCAAAACAATCATACCATCCCTATTTAGCTAATTCAAGTCCATCCCATTAAAATCTGGTGATTGAATCTCGTTAATACCCATTCAAAAATCCAACCCTAATCTGCAACTTCGCTGCCACTAGTTTTCCCGCCAAATATCGTTTTTGAATTGTTGAAGATGACCTCCCCTTATCCTCTGATAGGGTGCGAATAGCATGTACCCTGAGGTTTCCCCCTTATCCAAGCTGAGAGTCCGAATAGTAATTTTCTCCCACGAGCGCAAATACCACTTTCCGAGCCAATTTTCCCGCTAAAGTTTATTTCTCCAAAAACATCTACAAATACATAAAATAATCAAATAAGTATAAAATCGAGCACTAACAATACAAATAATTGAGATCAATATAGACACATAATTGCGTCTATCAAATACCCCCAAACTTATTATTTGATAGTCCTCGAGCAAATCAAATCCTGAAAATAAAATCCTAACTCACTGTCGCAGGCATCGTCGATTGCATTTAGCGTATGCAATAAGCCTTTAAACCACTAGGTGGCCCTAGTGGCCGAGTTATAGTCTCGGGAGGGTTTACCAGAGGTGTACCCACAAAACCTTTTTACTCCAGACCCTAGCTATCTACGCAGAACCTTGGAAGGCACTAAAGAATCTCTTTGGTTGGCATACTTATTGATTACAGGAGGAAGTACCCTGATGCGAAATTCCAATTGTTGTACACGAGTTTGCACTCAAGCATACTAAAATTCATATATAAGTTCTGAGATCTCTACTCGAGATAGTTTCTGGACATCATAACCTAGAGTCAACCAATCACATGGATAGATTAAGAAGATGGATGTAGAGAAAAACATAGATGGTTTTGATGTTGACTAAGGTGAACGGTGTTTCTCATATCTGTCTGAAGGCCACTGCCAAAATAAACCTATCCTAATGGACTGAGATACTGGTCTGACTAATACCAACACAACTGGCATGTACAAAGGAACCGGTGTTCTATAATCCTAACTCTGAGTCAACTCAGCTGGCATATACAAGGGTACCAGTGGTCAACTTTATTGAATTTATTCCGGTTGGTCTAATGGTCTAGTCTCATTTTTTTTTTTTTTTTAAATCTCAATCACTCTATTTCACCCTAGCAGTGGTAAAAACTTGAATCGTGAGCCCCACCTAATCACTTAGAGAAACAAATTTTAAAGAAAACAAAATAAAAATAGAAGTGAAAAGGATTCAACGAGATATGGCGAAACTACCATGTTTTTTTCTTTAATTCTAACACCTGAGCTCTGTGCTTTTATGAATAGACTCTTTAGATGTTTCCATCTAATCGAGTTGGTTCCTCAACTCCTACAATCAAAATGCTTTCATCCACTTAGATTGGTTAGTGTCATCCTTAATAAGCATAAATTTCTAGGCTCTGGAGTTTAACAATGCAACTAAAATGTTTCTCCCATACCTCCAAACTTAAATCTAACATTGTCCTCAATGTTCTAAAGATAAAATTAAAAGCATGAACAAGGAGAAATTGTTACCAATTGAAGCAAAAGAGATAAGGAAGGATATTACCGTGTCGCATGAATATTGGGTTACCTCTCAAGAAGTGCTAAGTTTAACGTATTGACCAGGACAAAGAAAGGATTAGTCACCTCATAAAATCATAAAGTAATGGCCGAAAATATGTGGGTCATCAAAACCAAATAGAGTTATCACAAGTAAAAGGAATCTGCAACATGCCAAGAAAATAAACAAATAAAGCACACCCTTGTCTAGTTTCCTGTTTAAGACAACATCTAGTTGTGGTTCAGGTTCAGGTTCAGGTTCTATAACTGGGTCGAAATAAAATATTTTCATGGGTTGCATTTCCTCGTAGCTAAGATGATTCAGGTATTAGATTCTGGAAATACTCAAGTAAAAACTTAGAGGCACATAATAATAACCTAAATAACTGCGGATCCTTAAACTCAATCAGGTTTGACTCACACAATTGACCACGATGAAAGTGGTGGTCAATCTTAAGCAAATGTGTCATTTCTATTCTCCTAAAGTACTTAGGTTTAGTCTCAAAACTTAATAATTAACACATCTGAAACATATACGTTCCCACAATTGGTTGAAAAATATTTGGTGGGAAAACAAAATCAATCTGGGTATCACAGCCTGGGTAAACCACATCAACCATAGGATGGGTTTCTAATAACTGAACTTCTTCCTGGACATTATTAGGTTCTGGAGAACTAGTATGAAGGCAATCTGGCACAATGGTTGAGGAACATATATCAAGTCCCAAGTGAGGGATCTCTACAAGATCTAAAGGTAAAGCCGAAGGAGAATGATAATCACCCCCAAACTTAGAGTTTTGGGTGTCTCTAGATAGACTAGCTACAATTTCCTAATTACTAGATCATCGGACTCCTGAAAATGGTCAATTGCTTCTTCTAAGTTATAATCGGAAGGTGCATACTCACTCATCATATTTGAAAGCTCTACGAGTTCATCTTCTTTGTCTAAGACTAATGTTTCTAAATCGTTGGACTCTAAAACAATGTTCTCAAAATAAACTCGTTCCTCAAAACTATCATCGTCTTCGTAAAAAGGAAGTACTACATCGTCTAAAACGGTGGTATCTCTAGTCAAATCCTTGTCCTTTTGAATAGGTAAATAATTATTAAAATTATTTGAATTTGAACTAGAAATATTATCATTGTAAAGCTCAATTGGAATAACAAATTACTGATCACTGTGCCTACATATTTCAGATTCTTCATCAGCACTATCCTCATCATAATCATCATAAGAGCATGAAAATGGTTGAACCTCATCTAAACATGTAGTGTTACCAATTCTAACCTCGTCATCCTAATTATAAAAATTGTCCTCATTTTCACGGGTGATATTGGAAAGAATGTATTGGCAATCAAGAGTAATTCGAGCAATTCTTTCTTCCGTCTCTAACTCTAACCTACGTGTTGTCTCAGCAAACTCACGTGTTGACTCAGTTAACTTACGCGTTGACTCAAGTATCTTACGTGCTTCATCTAGAGAAGAGGAATTATAAGAATTTTGCTTGTATGACCGGTATTCATGTGAATAGTAATTGGGCTCACCATGGTATGAGCCATAATCCTCAAAAGGTTGGCGTTCCCAACCACTATTCACATTATGGTCAAAGTAGTAACGTCCATTTTGAAACTCAATCGGATATTCATTGTATTGGCTATTGTAATACCAGTTCGACATTCTACTGCATGGGTGTGAGTTGTCACACAAAATAAAACCCACTGACAGGGGATTCGTGGGTGGATAGAGTCTTACTCCCGTACCAGACAGGGGATGAATCGGTTGTAGTCGACTCGGGCCACCGACTCCGATGTCAGTGTACGAACCCGAGGGGCCGAGACAGTATCGTAACTGTCGTCCTTCCCTGCAAACAATTTATATTTAATTTTTAACCCTTCCTTTGGGTTTTGAAAAAATAATGTCCAAGTGCAAAAATAAAGTTTAAAAAGTGTCCAAAAATAAAAAGAAAAATTACAACAATACAACCCTATTTACAGTTTCTAAAAATAAAACAAAATAGCTATATACAAAATCTTCTTCTTCACTCCTTTTGATTTCCTCTTTTCTTTCCTTCTTTGGAAGATGCTTTCCTTTTATAACACTTTTTCTTTCCTTGTAGCTTCGCTCCAAATCTGAAAAAAATCGAAAAATACCAAAACGCGTAAAAAAGAACAAAAAATAAACCTAAAACAAATCTAAATACAAGTCCGCGTCGGTGGCGCCAAAAAATGATGTGATTTTTAAAGTTGTTGTAAAGTGGTAGTAAAGATTCGTTCAACTCGGACTTGTGTAGACTCGATTTCAGACTTAAAATAGAAAACACTAAAAATAAAGATAATATATACAAAAGGTTGTCACGGTATCGAGAGGTACTGAGACTCAGGATTCCACCAATTCTTATATTCATGTGGTTCAACTAATAATTCTAGACATTCATAATTGACTCTAATTTATTGCCGAAAGTAGTGATTGTATATCTAAAGCATGAGACATCAAAATACTTAAGAAAGCATGACCCATCAATTGAAATCACAATCACTCAATAAAAATCATATATTAATTAAAAATCAATGCAATAAGTTATAAAAGAAATAATAGAATTACCACACGCATGAAGAATGACTTCCTCAATCGTCCCAGTATGGGGGGTTAGCTCCTCATATTAATCACTTGCTCAAAATATAGGTTCATAGCTCAAAAGTTGATTAAAAGAGAGGAAAAGTACAAAGCAGCGGGTGTAACAGTTATAATTATTACAGAACCCACTGTTACATAGGAACCCTACAGAACTGTTGCGAATTCGACTAATTGTTGGAAAAAATTGTTACAGAAGGTTTGAATTTGAAAGTAAAGACCACATTATTAACGTCTGTCCTCTGTATCTGCGACTGATCTCTGCAGTATTATGTTCTTCAGCTCCTTCCTTCTGCTCGTGTTTCTCTTTTCTGCTGATGATCAAAATCGTCTCTGCAACTCTTCAAACTTCTCTGTAACTACCCCAAAGTCTCGACCACCCCTCCTGGAACTCATACACAAACGAAGATATTTCGAGAAATATTTCAATTATCTTCCCGTATTCTTCTCTGCAAGTCACGACCTCTTCTCCCTTCTTTTTTTTATCTTTACGCCGCTTCTGTTTTGTTGAAACTTTCCCTGAACTGATAGAACCAAATCCTAAGAAGATATTCTCCATATTTACTTGAGTAACTTCCGAAAATACACGAACTTCCCGTAACCTCTTAACTTCCCCGTTTAATCGTGAATCAGATGATCCAGCCCTGTTTAATCCATTCGAACACCCATACTAACTCCGTCCAGACCAATCCAAAACAGAGACCAAACCCAATTCAGGAAACGTGAAACTCTCCACACCCCTGTTTTGTCGAGAATCGATTAAATCTCCTTTTCTATCCAACTACCTTCCCTGTTTAGATAAAACAGGCTTAAACCAGCCCAAATCCCTGAAGAAATCCATCAGAAACTCGTTCAAATCTTTCCCAGTAGCTCAAACAAACCCGAGAAAACTCATTCTCCTGTGTTGTCGAGAACCAACTATCCATCCCAATTTACGCCATCAAAACAATCATACCATCCCTGTTTAGCTAATTCAAGTCTATCCCATTAAAATCTGGTGATTGAATCTCGTTAATACACATTCAAAAATCCAACCCTAATCTGCAACTTCGCTGCCACTAGTTTTCCCGCCAAATCTCGTTTTTGAATTGTTGAAGATGACCTCCCCTTATCCTATGATGGGGTGTGAATAGCATGTACCCTAAGGTTTCCCCTTATCCAAACTGAGAGTCCGAATAGTAATTTTCTCCCACGAGCGCAAATACCACTTTCCGAGCCAATTTTTCCGCAAAAGTTTATTTCTCCAAAAACATCTACAAATACATAAAATAGTCAAATAAGTATAAAATCGAGCACTAAAAATACAAATAATTGAGATCAAAATAGACACATAAATGCGTCTATCAAATACCCTCAAACTTATTATTTGCTAGTCCTCGAGCAAATCAAATCCTGAAAATAAAATCCTAACTCCCTGTCGCAGGTATCGTCGATTGCATTTAGCGTATGCAATAAGCCTTTAAACCCCTAGGTGGCACTAGTGGCCGAGTTATAGTCTCGGGAGGGTTTACCAGAGGTGTACCCACAAAACCTTTTTACTCCAGACCCTAGCTATCTACGCAGAACCTTGGAATGCATAAAAGAATCTCCTTGGTTGGCGTACTTATTGATTACAGGAGGAAGTACCCTGATGCGAAATTCCAATTGATGTACACGAGTTTGCACTCAAGCATACTAAAATTCATATATAAGTCACAGAGCTCTACTCAGATAGTTTCTGGACATCATAACCGGAGTCAACCAATCACATGGATAGATTAAGAAGATGGATGTAGAGAAAAACATAGATGGTTTTGATGTTGACTAAGGTGAACGGTGTTTCTCATATCTATCTGAAGGCCACTGCCAAAATAAACCTATCCTAATGGACTGAGATACTGTTCTGACTAATACCAACACAACTGGCATATACAAAGGAACCAGTGTTCGATAAGGGATGAGAGTATTATATGCTTCAAGTACGTCAAGTCTATGGCTGAGAATCTCTTTGCAACTATAATCAAGACCTTTCAGTGTGATGGAGCTCATGAGATAGTTAAGGGTGTTTTCAAGCAGTTTCTTGATATTTCTGGAATTGTTGTCTGCTCGTCCTTCCCTAGCACTCCCAGTAGAATGAAGATGCATAACGCAAGATTCGACACATAACTGAAGTGGGGAATGCTATCTCATTTGTTGCATGCATTCCATAGGAGTTTTGGATTGAATGTTTCCTCACTGTCACATTTCACATTTCACATTTCTCAAGTCCCTGACTTATCAATTTTGTGAGTTTATGGATGCGCCTGCTTTCCATTTCTTGGTCATGCTAGAAAGGAAAAATTAATTGATAAATCATCTACCTGTGTATTTATTGGATATTACTCCCTACACAAAGGATATATAAGTGTTATGATTTGAATATCAATAAGGTTTTTATCTCTCATCTTGTAGCGTTTGATGAACTAATGTTTCCTTTTCGTACTTGCACATCCACTGTGATAACTTCTGGCTCTTCATATATGACTCTTCCTATCCCATTATCCTTTACAAACCCTTTTGTCACCAATACTGTCATTATTGAGGAACTTGATGATGAGCAAATTGCCTCCTATGAGTCAATTTACTCAAATGATACAACTTCTGATATATCCATCAGTTTCCAACCTTCTGACTCAAATATCCCTGCACCCTCTCATACCATGACCACTAGGTTTCAAATTGGCATTCATAAGCCCAAGTATTTACCAGATTATGTTACTTATTATACAATTAACCATCAGATTCCCATGGCCTTAATTTACCTGGCTTGATTGGGGTATACTCAAACTAATTGGGGTATACCCAATAAGACAAAATTTGACCATTATGAAGTAAAACCAAGCCACCCCTTAACCTTGTTTTTTCTAAATGGCTAATATGCCCTTGGTTAATTAATACTAAAATTATGATTAAGTTAATTAATTGAGTTTAGATTAAAATTTTGAAATTTTGAATTCAGTAGATTAACCTTTTGATACGTCTTTGAGTTCGATTTCGATCCAAAAATTTTGGTTTTGAAAATGCATAAAGCCGGCAAGGTCGTGGTTTGAATAAGCTTCCGACCATACATCCACCGGAATGTTCAACTTTGAATAAGCTGCCGATCCCTCTTCCGCCGGCAGTGTCAACTTTGAATAAGCTACCGACCGTATATCCGCCGGAATGGTCCTCGGATGAAGAACACGCCGACTATCTTGGGCAGCAATCTTGCGGTCGGCATGTAAATATTTCCTACCCTTCCGGCTATATTAATCCCGGCATGCAAAAAAAATACGACCTTGCCGGCTGACATAATATGGAAGATGTAATTTACTTTATTCATTCAATTTTGGTTACTACATTGATTGAAACATAAAACCTAATCCATCCTTGTCGACGGAAAACGAATGCACTTAGCATGTGCATCAAGCCTTTGAACCCCTAGGCGACCCTAGTGGACGAGTTATAGTCTCGCGAGGGTTTACATAGAGGTCTACCCACAAAACCTATACAAAAACTTCTAAAGCCATCAATCTTCCTCCTCCGAAGATGATACGGCATCCAAGTACTCCGGGTTATCCTCCGGGATTCTTTGTGCCAAGAAGTGATAGCTTGCATCGAACGCGAATGCTTCCCCCTTTTCCTCCAAGTAGCGCGCTTTCACGACTTCATGCTACAAAAACACAAAAACAAACTTACATTTGTTAGTGGTGTTTCATTGGAAGATAAAACAACATGGGTTGCGTAAAAATAACCACAAAATTACTTACAAATTGTGCAATGGACAAGGTGAAGGGGCGAGTGTTAAAAATCCGAGGTTGGAGCGCTAAAAAAGCAAGTATCGCATTTTCGATTACTAGGTGTCTAGCGTGGACTTGTTGAATACTTCTTGCATTAGGATTCCCAAACTCCACGCAAAATTTGTTGTGTACCCTAGCCCAAAAGGTTGTGGAATCCTCCCTTTCGGAGGATTGCCGTCTAAGTCGATTTTCCGCGTACCATGCTTTGGTGATTGCCAAATCTTCATTTGAATCAAATGATGCCATTGTTGTTTGTAGAGAGCTATTGGGTGAGTTAGATGGATTGTGTGATGATATGAGCTTTGGAGAGTATATGCAAATAGTTTTGTGTTGTTTTGTGGAGATAAGTAGTGCATTTATAGGATGGTGCCCAAATTTGGCCGTTATAGTGTCCAAGTACAAGTGAATCAATGCAATTGTACTTGCAAAAATTTGAATTTTGAACACGCCGGCATGGTCGTAAATTTTCTACAATGTCGGGGTCCCAAAACGGCCGGAATTGTATGGGTTCATTAGCATGCCGGCCAAAATACCGCCGGCATTTTATTGTTTTGTTTCCCTCCCGACCTTACATGATTTTAGGCATCAGAAGAATGGTTTTTTTTCAAGATATGGCCGGCAGGGTCTCTATTTTAGTACCCTTCCGGCTACACGAACGCCGGCTTGTTAGGAATCATATTACCTTGCCGGCCCTGGTAACTACACAGTTTTTTGTTGATAGGGCCGGCAGTCTGACATTTCACAACCTTGCCGGCCCTGGTAACTACACAATTTTTTGTTGACAGGGCCGTCAATTTGTGATTCCACAACCTTGCCGGCCCTGGGACAGCCGACAGGGTAGCTTAAAAAAAGCATGCCGGCAAATGTGTTGACACTTTATAAACAAACCATTCATTCATCCAACATTTTTTGTCCAAAATACGAAACATGTCCCATAAACCGTAAAAAAACATTTGTCCACACCATTAACTTAAACATTTGTCCACCACAACATAAAGAAATGAACTAGGAAAGAATTCATTGGCCACGACCACGACCACGACCACGGCCCCGTTTAGGAACACTACCTTCACCACCACGACCACTCCTGCTACCTTCACCACCACGACCACTGCTGCTACCTTCACCACCGGGAGCACTACGAGTCCTCTTTTATCACCTTTGTCTTGGCTTGTGCATCCTTAATAGCTTTTCTTCCGCCTTTACTTGAGCTGAAGTTGCTTGAACAATAGATGGGCATCCTCATTGTCAACATTGCAAGCATAGTCAATGTGCTTGCTTTGCACAGGTTCTCCTCTATCTTTCGCGCAACATGACACCCTCACAAAGGTCTTCAATGATCCTTCTATATTCAATTAAACAATAAACAATTAATAGAATGATTCGGTAATGCAATCAATCTTAAAATAGTAAGAGCAACTCTAAAATACTTACAAATATCTTAAGCAATGTTCTTGGGTCTTTCGATTCCATCTTCTTCTTACGAGCCAGTTCTTGGTAGTCATTGGCCTAATCACGGTAGGACGAGCCCAACCCAAGTACCACGCCATGAATTTCTCAGTAGCTTCATGACCGGTGGTCACCTCGTCCAAAAGACTCACATCGATGTTACGGCCCCGTCTATTGTCCCAATGTTCTTGAGTTGGCGCTGGATCGTAAGAGACGTTAATAGTTTTTGGGAGGTGGTGCAGTTATCCCAGTTCACGGTAAAGAACGGTTCTTCATCGAAATGAGGTTCTTCTTGGACGTAACCCAATTGTCGCATTACCCGATGTGGATCGTACATTGAAAATCCTTCAAACACAATCATCAAGGGTCCATAGTATAATGCAAAAACTTCATTTCTCCTTGGGATTAAACCTTGATTTCTATCCTCCCGATACGGATCAAATATCACCTCTTCCGCAGTCAAATTGTCGATGGCGGCTCGGAGTTTCATAAGATTTTGTGGCATTTCCTTATCCTGAGTACCCTTAAAACTGTACCTTTGAGCTCTTGGCAAGTGAACCGGAACACTGTTATCCACTTTGACGTAAGAGTTGTCTTTGAACAAAGAAGGAAAGCGTTCATATATCCAAACCTATGCAAAAAGAAAAAAAAGTTTAGTAAGAACCCTTATCTTACGAGATTTGCAAATATAAATGTTTTAAACAATAAAATTACTGGAAGAGACATGTGTTTCCGTTAACTTGCTTAGTGAGTGCCCTAGAAGATTTTGTCAACTCATTATTCAAGAAGGCAACCACCGTACCCCAAGAATACCCACGCATCTCATGTAAGGGATCCAATAGTTGCAAAGTAACTGGCCTCGACTTGGTTTCCGAAGCTGTCGGGAAGATACATCCGCCCGTGGTGTATAGCAAATAAGCGGCCGCGGTAGCATTGATTCGCACCGGGTGCACCATTCCTTCCCTATCAAGTATTTCCGAGTCTTCCATAGTTTGTCCCTCAACTTCTTCACATTAAACTTCTTAATTAGTCGACCATCCTTCTTGTCAAGAACATCATCCGTCTGAACCTGACTCCAACCAAACAATTTCTTGCTCAATTCGTAAATCTTCTCGAAAGAAATGGCATTATCGAATCCCTCGGTGACTGCTTTTCCATCAACCTCGAGGCCTAGAATTTGTTGAGCATCATCGGGAGTTATCGCCATTTCACCGAATGGGAATAACATAGTATCGGTCTCTCCGTAGAACCGCTCACGAGAATGCGAGAGATGGTAACTTTATCATGATTAATATTCGAACTCTCCACCGCAGGCAACAACCCGGAGTTCCTCACAATCACTTTCACCTCCTCACATTCCAAGCCAAGATTCCAAGTATGCGTCACTGAACACGAAGCTTGGAGCCTCATGAGACGGATGGCATGCTTGTGATCCTAAATACCAAAAAAAAAGTCAAGATTAATACAAACACTTGATGCAAATTTAATTAAGATAGTTACACACTTGAATAAATAACAAAGACGGATTAAGATTACTTACGATAGTATTATGGACCGTACATGCCCATGAGTCTTTGTATCCAAAAAGAACATCTCCACCATCTCTGGGGTCCCTTTTGGAGGCTCACCTTCTTTCGGTGCAACCATCAAGTGTTTGGAAGGCATGTGAGAATCGGTAGGTTTAGTGATCACCCTCTTCTTCGTTCCGGTTGAAGTTGAAGCCGAAGCTTCGGTGGCTTGAACAATAGCTAGAGTTTGTTCTCCTTCTCCATCTCCATCTCCTTCTTCTTCTTCTTGTTCCTCTTCCTCTTCAACAATTTCATCTTCGATGATATTCTTCTTACCTTTATCTCCATTACCATCATCATCATCACCATCATCATTACCTCCTCCAGCCTCAAGCATGTCTTGATCACCATTATCATTATCATCGTTGTTACCTCCTCCAAGAATGGGATTGGTTTCATCAACATCATCATCATCACCTCTTCTACCAGATGGAATTGATTGGTCTTCATCCTGGAGTCTCGTGCGAATCATTGGGTTGGGATAGTGGTTCTAAGACATTTGTCGTTAGGGCACAACATACACCCTCGATGTTTTGAAAACAAGAGTTTATCACCAACACGAGGAGGGTTTGAAGGAGGACTAAGAGCTGCTTGAGAGATGCTTTCTTCTTTGCCATTCGCAATCGAACAAGAACAATTCGAGAAAAAAAACATTACAGCCTAGGCGGGTTAGATATATACAACATATCCGGTGGAACAATGGCGGTAAGGTCGACCAAAAGATGAGTGCCGGCTAACAAACGCCGGCATTGTATCATCAAAATATCCTTAGGAGCATAAAAAAACAAAACATTTTCACTATACAGGTCGGCAAGGTCCATTACACATACATAGCCGGCCGACAAACCGCAAGGCTTGGTTTTATATAACTACCCTTCCGGATTTAAAATTTCTAGGCATCAGGAAACATTCAAAAGAAGTATCCGGAAGGGTGAAAAACAAAAACTTGCTAGGCTTCATTAAAAGATAAAAGACGGCAATGTATACGATTGAATAACTGCCGGCCCTGCTAGTAGCGATTCTGAAACTATACGGTAGGCAAGTTATTCAACCTTATACCTTCCCGGCCAAACCCGAACTATGAAATCCCGGAAAGGTCGATAACCAAGAACCTTGCCGCGCCGTAACTACCAATTCACAAATTCGATTGTTCGACCTAATTTGACATGCAAACATGAAATTGAAGTACTAGAGTGAGTTTAAGTGTGCCCTTACTTTCTTAAGCGCACCATTTCACGTGTTTCCGCGGGTTCAATTCCTTCTTCTTCAACCGTTTTTCTCTTCACTTTCTTAGCAACCAAATTTGCAATTCCAGGGTTATATTCATTGGGTTTTCGATTAGTTTGTTTCATACGAGTTACCTTCTTCCGTGGTGGATCCATTGATGAAGACTAATCGGAGTTTTCGAATCGACGATTTAAACGAATTGATCGACAAGTTTTGGTGGTGGTGGGGTGATGGAGCCGGTAAGGTTGTGGAGGAGAAGAAGAAGAGAAGAAAATGAAGAAAGAAAACTGATTTTGGTAGTAATTAGAGTTATAATGAGAAAGGGTAATTTTGTAACTTTACCCATTGACCTCCCCTTTGCCCTTAAAAAAGAGTCCCTATAAAATTGGGTATACCCCAATTAGTTTGAGTATACCCCAATCAAGCCAGGTTAATTTACTGCCTCAGTATTGTCTCACAATGAACCCAAATCTTACAAGAAAGAAGTCAATGATTCAAGGCGTGTTACATCCATGAACAAATGAATATGCAGCTCTCATCATCAATAATACATGGAAAATTATTCCCTATGAACCATAAATGAATGTCCTTGGCAAAAAATGGGTTTACAAGGTTAAACTCAGATCAGATTATTCCATTGAGAGACACACGACTCGACTGGTTGCAAAGGGTATCATCAGCAAGATGGCATTGATTACAGTGAAACCTTCAGTCCAGCTGTTAAGTTCAACATCATTTGAGTTCTGCTCATTGTTGTTATTTCTAATGGGTGGAAGATAAGACAACTCGATGTCTCAAATGCATTTTTGCATGGATTTTTTACAAGAGACTGTCTACATGGAGCAGCCAAAGGGATTTATTGATCCAGATCATCCCACTCATGTGTGCAAGTTAAATAAGTCTATGTATGGACTTAAACAAGACCCGCGAGCTTGGTTTCAAAAATTCTGCACCTTCCTTCTTCAGTTTTGTCTCACCATGTCAGAATCTGATCACTCATTATTCTTATACTTCTCTAGCTCAGAGCTACTTATTCTCCTACTTTATGTGGATGATATCCTATTGATTAGCAACACCAACTCTCGAGTGACTTCCTTTATCACCAAGTTGAGTTCAGCCTTTGTTATGAGAGATCTGGGTACCTTGCATTACCTCATTGGCATTGAGGTTACAAATGAGTCAAATACAAACTCTCTGCTTCTCACTCAGATTAAGTATACTCTTCAGCTGTTACACAAGGTTGAAATGATGGACTACAAACCATGCACCACTCTTGTTGCACATGATCCAAGAGTGACTCTCTATTATGGTGAACTTTTCTCAGACCCTAAAGAGTTTAAAAGCTTAGTTGGTGCTCACCAATACTTGACTTTGACCAGGACAAACATTACTTTTGGAGTTAACTATATTTCACAATCCATGCATTCTCCTAGGACTTCCCATATGATGCCTGTGAAGAGAATTTTAATTTATTTGAAGCTCTTATTGGGTTCTGGAACTACCATTTTTTCCAGGAAATCTAACTTCACAATCTGTCTTATATGATTCTAATTGGGTTGGCTTCCCTGATACACACAAGTCAATAACATGGTATCTTGTGTTTCTTAGTTCCACTCTTGTCTCTTGGCAATCAAAGAAGCCTCAAATAGTCTCTATGCCCAGCACTAAGGCTGAAAACGAATATGTTTCTCTCCTGCCAGCTGAGGTGATGTGGGTCTCCACCCTTCTTACTGAACTGCATCTTTCACCTACTACATCATTTACTCTCTGCTATGATAATGATAGTGCTCGATCTCTAGCTTCCAATCCATTATTTCATGCTCGCACGAAGCACATTGAGGTAGACTAATATTTTTTGAGTGACCTACTTGCATCAGAGTTTGTCTCCTTTGGGTACATTCCCTCCTCAAGAACGTATAGCTGATATCATCTTTAAAGGAATAAACCATCCTCTCTTCTATGAACTTCATGACAATATAATGTCCTTCTCAACTCCTGCATAAGATTGAGGAGGTGTGTTAGAAGATATTTTGTATCTGGTTATGTTATTGCTTACATCACTGCTTAGATCATTTTCTATGTTTTAGTCCTGTTAATATTATGTATTGTCTTATATTTTCTGTTAGGTTTCTGTGAAACTCTTCTCAGATTGCATTTGCTATAAATGCTAGCTTGTTTCTCTTGTAAGGTTAAGACACTCCATTTAATAAACTCTTTCAACCCTGACTCAACCTATCCTCATAGTGACCCGTTCATTTACACCCCAATAATCAGTAACATTTTTTCCCTAGTGATTATTGCGTTGATTTAAACCCAATTACAATAGTGGGTTCAATTGTCACATTAAATAAAACATTATTGTCCATCAAAAAGAAAAATGAAGCTCGGGGAACTAAATTTAGTACTTTAGTTCATTACACTACTATGGAGACATGCATATATTAAAGACAACTAAAGCCAGGTCGCTCTGGTTGCGCCTTTAGGTGCTTGTTTTAATGGATCCATGATAAGGTACAATCCATATGGGTCTCTTTTGCGGTTTTTCCAGCCATATACCTTAACATTCCCAAAAATATATATTGGATTATGACAAAGTCATCATATGGTTATGTGAAGTATGTTAAGTATAATGTAGCTTGTGTTGTCGCAAAAATGTTTCCACAACAATCCTCGAGATTTGTATTGAAAGACATAATCTTAACCGATGAGTGAATTCAGATTTATACTTTATGAATGAATTCTGATGATAGAATATGAACCGTTGGATGATTCATTAGTATTTATCGTGATGCATTCCTGATGTATGAGAATTTTCCAGCTGCTTGATAAATCAGTTCTCCTAAATCTTTGGCTCTTCAAGAATTGATGATGAATGAAGAAGGGGTGGGGGTACCTGAAAAGACACTCTGATGCCTCAATGAGTAATAGCTCTAAGTAGGTTTTTATGGAGAGAGAAGGATTAGAACTGTGTACCTTTCCAGTTGGAATTCCACCTCTATTTATAGGTTATGAAGGAATTATATCCAGTCCAGTTTACATCTAGATACATCTTAATTATGTATCTAGACTAAATGCTTTCCAGGTTCATCCTGGTCAAAACAAATTTCCCTTTTTTTTAGGATATACAATACCTCCAAGTTATACATGGTCTTCTTATGTTTCCCCCCTTTTCTAGAGATTTATAACTCCCGGGGTTTGAGTGTATACATGGTCTTTAACTGATTCCTCCTTTTTCTGGGGATAAGTAACTTCCAGGGTTTGAATGCATACCTAGTGTTTAACTGATTCCTCATTTTTCTGGGGATCAATAACTTCCAGGTTATACCTAGTCTTCTTAATAACTGATTCCTCCTTTTTCTGAGGATCAGTAATTTCCATGTTATACCTAGTATTCTGGTGTAGAAAGATAATTGTTGACAGATTATCCTTCCATATTTTTTACCTAAGAACCCAGTGCTTATCTTGGGCAGAATTATTGGGCTGGGGAATTTGGGCCCATATACCAAAATATATGGTACAAACATCGCCCCCTCTTAATCCTCTACTTGTTGATGGGTTAAGAAGACTCCCTTTGTTCAACTATTTCGGCCTTTTAATCAGACACTCAAAATATACTTGTTGAAGTGACATGGTAGTCTTCTTGCTAACAAGGTTGCAGTTGTGTCGCTGGATGAGAGTTTTCCGTAGTCGAATATGAACTATGCTTGATGATTATATCACGACATTTAAGTTATGTGTTTTCTGATTTAACATGTCTTCTTACTTGCAACACAAGAATTTTATTTTCCGCTGTGGCAGTTATTGCACTGATTGCTATAAACGTTGGCACGTCTCTTGGATAATGTATCTCATTTTTGAGACAAGAGTTCGTGGTTGCACTGGCAAAAAACTTGGTGAGATTTTGTGCTTGCGATCAGTGAAAGACTTAAGTCTTCACTTGTGATTTGAGACCGTAGATGCCAACACGACTGAATACTTTCTTCTCGTACTGTAGTTGTTTTATAACTTCATAGTTCGGAAAAGAAATGGCGTATTCTGTGGAGTATAGACCATTGCGCTTAGATTTGTATGATGCTGTATAAATATACTTCAATCGATGTTTCCAATAATGATGATGATGTCAAATCGTGATCTACACCTTTTAGATGGTTGTAAAATATCACAACTACTCATGCATTGAAAGCTTGATAAGTGATGTTCTTCGAGTGATGCTTTTTTTTTACACCGTCCGTCCTCGTGATTTTTTTTTTCCTTTTTTACGTCTTCGCGCTCTTTTCCTCTATGTCCAACAAAGTCTCTTCATGCAAATGTTATTTTATTTTATTTTTCCTATTTTACTCCATCTCCAAGTATGCTTCTTCATGCAAATGCATTTCATCTCCAAGAAAGCTTCTTCATTCATATAATAATTTTGACTCCATCAAGGATAGTTCGAAAATCGATTTGATTTTTTATCTTCTTTCTCTCTCGCTCCAGTAAAGCTTCTTTTTGCAAGTATACATATTTTTATTTTTGCTCCCGCTCCAACAAAGTTTCTTCATGCATTTGTTTTTTTTTACTATCTAAGTTTCTTCGTTAAGTGTTTTTTTTTCCTCCCCACTTTAACTGCTTCTCCAACAAAGCTTCCTTGTGTAATTTTTCCTAATTTCCTCAATAAAAGCTTTTTCGCAAAATAACTTTTGTTCGTTTCAGCTCCGATAAAGCTTATATATGTACTTTTATATTCTTTATTATTTTTATCTTTTGATGTGGCTTCAGATCGTCCAGCAAAACTTTATTTAAAGATATACTTCGTTTCCTCGTATAATGAACTCGCATTGCCCTGAGAATGGGGTTCCATTGCCCATGAAACAAGGTCCTTGCTATTCTTGAGCCTGCACTAACCGGTTTAGGCTTAGCTTGATCGCATATTTCCGCAAATATTGACTAAGACCGTGCAAGGAATATTTTTTGAAATATTTCCTGTAATCAAAGCCAAGTTGGTTTGGTTCTCACTTGCCTGAGATAGGGTTTCATTGCCCATGGAACAAGGTCCTTGCTCTTCTTGAGCCTGCGCTAAACCGCTTTAGCTTGCTCGCAAATTTGCGCAAGTATTGACTAAGACCGTGCAAGGAATATTTTTTGAAATATTTCTTCTAATCAAATCCAAGTTATGATCGGTGCTAGCTATGCGAGAGTTATTGTTTAACTTCTCTGGATAGTATGCCCAAAGTTTGTGTCCGATGTTAGCTATGAGACTATTATTTCTAAACGACTCTGGCTAGTATCAATGTGTGTGGATCGTGCATTTTTTCATGAATTTTGCATTTGTATATGAACTCTACATTTGTTGTATGACTAGGAAATGCGAATAATATAAGCAAATTGAGCAATCGTTTAGCCTTACCTTATGAGGCGGGAATGGGTCCAACATTCGAAATATGCATCACGAAGTCAATTGCCAACTATTGATCCAAGTTGATGGAGTTCCAAGTTTAGGGCTTCATTTTGCTGCCGCTTGCTTAATATAACTTCCCTCCTGCTAGCTTATCTACCAGGTAGAGTGCTTCCTCAGACGCCCCCAATTGTTCGACTATTGTGAGTAAAATTTACAATGGTGTAAGTAAAACTGTTTTAAACTCGTGCAAGTTTGAACTTGGAACGATCCAAAAAAAATAAAAAATAGATCGTTGGTTGGATTACGAGATGTATCACTAGTTGGATCAACGATGAAAAGTCGAGGGTACCCAAATATACCTCAAGCTAAAACTTTTCCTACCTATAAGTCCTTTGTCCGAAAGTGATTGTCTATGGACTGAGGCAAGAAAATGCAACAAATCGGTTCACACTTTATGTGATCGTCTATGGATACGAGATCGAGACAATACAACAATGAAGTATGTTTACTTGATAAAAAGGTTCGGACTTAACCAAAAAAAATAGGATTGCTGATCAAGTAAATAAGAATTAACATTTATGTAATTTACTTTAATTATAATAAAACAATTATAATGGGGAAATATAAAGTAAATGACATAACAATATTTCTTTAATGAGGAAACCGCAAATACAGAAAAATCTTGGGACCTTGTCCAGAATCGAATACTCTCAGGATTAAGCCGCTACACAAGATTAAACCAACTTCGTATAGTTGAGACGAAGCAACTAAACCTATAGTTCACCTAGTTCCCTCTGTATTCCCACGCCTCCAACTTATGAATAAGTCACGTACTTGGAACAATTCCTTTGGTTAGTATTCCAAACAGTAAAGGAACAACAAATATGTTTGGTATCAACTCTCTTAAACCAAGTGATGTGAGTTCGACAAAGGCTCTTATGTTTATCTCAATAAACTCCTTCGCCAGGTTCTTAGATCTATCTTATTCTCAACTACCGAAGTAATTATTAAGATCTTGCAATAAATACTTTTAATCACAAAGAATTGTATTGATGCCGATCTACATAACTAATCAATACAATCTACCACAAGGATAACTGATTATAGTTGGATCCTCTTATACCGAAACAAGTATTGTGCATACCAAAGATTATGAACCCCAAATCAGAATTCTTCAATATCTTCTTTGTCTTAAAATCTTCTTAGATCATCAATAAACACATGCACACAAAAACTTGAATATCTTGTTATCAATCACGCAGAGAACAAAGTCTATTAACAATGGATTATCACAAGATGTTCTTTAGAACTAACAACATTCTAAAGATCCCTGTCGAAACTTCGATCTAGTTTGAGTGAATCTTATATCATAAGAGAAGATTCTCAAGCATAAAAAAACTAGGTTCAATCAAAGTTCAACCACCGTTAGTCAATCAAATCAATCAAAAACACAAGATAAACCGCAATTATCTAGTTTCCCACCAATGGTAATCCTAGAGTTTCTCAATCCCAAAGAAGACTTTAAACTGAGCGGTCGTAAGAGATTTTGCCTAATTAGGTTACTCACCTCTCCGAATAGGCGGCTACACCAGTAACAACACAACCGAGGAAGTTTGCTGTCACGATTCAATATATTCCAAAAATCGGTTTCCATAATTCCTGGAAATGCTCTGTCCAAAATAATGACCGAAAATCTCTTTGGAAAATCTCAACTAGTAAATGCACATTACTAATTCTCGTTTTCCTAAAATAAAATTAAAAACCTTAATTAAAATATTTTTAACTTATTTATGTTTCGATCCTGGGATTTTCTTCCTATAGCTATTAAGGAATAACTTTGAACAATAAAAGATAAACATTACTGCATGTGTTCAAAGTATGCCGACATCCTTACTTTGTAAGTCCTCTTTCATACTTACAACCTTGAAACCGATTTGCCACACTTCCAAATAAATTTAGAATTGGTTCATCTGACTTTCAAGAACTATGCGATTGATTAAGAAACACTCAATCACAAATCATGGGTTTAACGGTTCTACCAAAACAAGTTTCGATTCTACCTCCATGTGAGTACTGTGCATAGTCACACTAGCTTTCCAAAAATTCGGTTGACGAGGTACTAGGATCGGTTCCCTACATATATATGGTATCTAACATATATGTGTTGCACATGTCCATAGGATCGGTTCCCCTTTGCCTAAAAACGTGTTGCACATGTCCATAGGATCGGTTTCCCTTTCTGCTACAAACTTGTTGCACCTCATACAAGGATCAATCCCCCTTTGTGATGTGTTGCACCTCTTCATAGGATCGTTCCCCTTTACCCAGATTCGGTCAAACAAATCACAAACTCGATCATACCATCTTAGGTGATTACTTAAGATCGGTTTCACTAATAAAAGTCATACCAATACATAAGTCAGGCCTTTGTGAATAGTTGTACCAAGAACACAAACAAGTAGTGAGCGGTTATACTAAATCACACATATTGGATGTTCACAAGATATGCAGTGAATAACAATACCAATAACGCCTGGCGATTTCCTTTTCTATTCATAAACAAGTTTATGAACTTACTTCCTTAAAACACATGTAAAACATTGTTTCCTAGGATAAAATCCTCACCTCATACCCATACATAATCACAATAGCATTTAAACGATTATGTCGATGTCTTATCTACAAAGTTTAATGGTTAAGCAATAAACTTCTTATTGTATTCCTTAATACTATGTTTATCTAGAGTGTTCATGCTTCACAGTTTCGTTTTCAATATGCACAACTTGAAAGATAGGTTAGGGAATGAAATAGTTCAAGTCAAATATCATTAACCTCAGGTGGAAGGATGATGTTGTCATTGTAGCTTCTTACTTCTTCACTTCTTCAAGTCTTCTCAATACTTGTAATGTCTCATATCCTAATACTTTCAAGCTAACCTATACGAATTTGACTCGAGTACATAATCAAGCGACTCTTAAAATGATTTTTTATTCACTAAAATATGACAGCCAAACCTAACATACCAACACTATGGGGTTCAACCGAGCTATGCTCTAAAAAACGAGGAATGCTGGGTCCATGAGTTGCATCGTTGGGGAAGTCTTAAGGTTGATTGATTGACCAAGGGCGCGTATAGGAAAGTTCAGTTACTGGGCGACCAAGTAACGCAAAAATTGTCCTAGTGATATGTTGGTGATGCTTTTCGCTGATTTCGTACGAGTATACAACTCGAGCGATGAATACTTGCGATGCTAGGTTAAGAGAGCATGAATATGTTGATTGTATTTCAACTGACGCCGATAGTTGGTGTTCATGCCGCTAGGCATGTCACTGTTGACCAATTCCATCCTCACACGTGTATGCATGCGTGTCTTTTTTTATTTATGCGTAACAACAAGATTGCATCCGTGGCGGAATATATCGAAGATTAATCCCATGTAAGCCATCCGAGGTGATTGGCTCCTATTTGCATGCGACAAGGAGGAACAAATTTTTTTTTTTTTGTTTCTTTTGATTTCTTTGGTTTGTGCTTGTTTAAGCATTGGAACAGTGGTAGAAGGTGTAGTCCGATAACTCTGATATCTCAGGTTCGAATCCGACTATACTCTTTAACTTTTGTTCATCGAGGTACTCATTTCACTTCTTCTCGCCGAGGTATTCCTCCCACTCTTGCCTGTTGTTTTGCCGTTGGGTAGGTCCTGATTGTCATTTTGATTCCTCGACAATGCGATGGCTTTCGTAGCGGTCATTCTGTCGTCGATCTTCCCTTGCGACATCATCTGCTTCAATGTCTTCCCTTTTATACGATCTGTGTCTCCTATCATGACCACTCCGCACATGTTGTGCCCTCCAACCCTCATGTGAAAGTCGTGCATGCCGACGTGGAACGATACTTTCAGAGTATCAGGTACTACCCATTTGCAGTCTCTTATCCACTAAGGTCTCCAGTAGTTTGTTTGACTATTTTCCTTCTCTAATTGTTGCAATATTTCGAGCATACCCAGATCTCCGGGTTTTACTCTGGTCCTCTCTACTTGCACAATATGTGAGGATAAATTAAATCCTCTATTGTCAAGGAAGTTTGGACGCGATTTTAACATGTTCTTCTGATACTGATCTAAATCTATTTCGCTCAGATTAACACCTTTACTTAAAAGAGGGGTTGCAATATGTACCCCACGATTTCTATTACTTCCCGCAGGTATAAGTTCTTGCAGAAGGACGTCCTGATATTGTCGTTGTTGGTGATGCTTCAACTTCTTCTCCGAGGGTGATCATAATTGTTCCAAATTGTTCATACTTTGCATCGGCATAAATGTTCCATCACTCCGACTTGCTTGTGATATAACTCTGGATCTTGATTTGTTTTTGATGATTTCTTCTCTGCCCCACAGTAGGCGCCAAAAGATGTTGTAGCAAAAATGTTTCCACAATAATCCTCGAGATTTGTATTGAAAGACAAAATCTTAACCGTTTGGTGAATTAAGATTTATACCTTATGAATGTATTTCTGTTAAGGAACCTAACTTTGCAATAGATATTTAAGTTAAGTTGTTTTTGAATGAATCTGTTTTATCAATTTATTTGCTGGTGATATTTATTATTATTCATGAAACTGGATTTTTCTATGATGATATATGCTAGTCGTGCACTCATCAATTCATGGAGTCACTCCGATTGTCGCCAGGTTATTTAAAAATGAAACAAAGATGATAGGAATTATTGAAAGAAGCTTTGACTTGCATATTTGTTTGGTGAAGTAATATTCTGTCATCCCTCCCATTAACTCGTTGTCCTTAAAACTTTGACAAAATTTTATTGAGGGCTTAACTACTGCCCAAACCGGGTTGGTCACCTCCAACCCCAAGAGCTCTGAACAAAAAATGTTTTGTTCAGAAGTGCACCCAAAAACTGCTGAAATCTCATTATCATCACCACCATCTTCTTCATCAGCGTGTATTATAGCCAATAGTAGTGATCTCATAAGACAGATTTTATTGTACCTGCCAGTGAAATCTTTACTTGTTTGTAAATCAGTTTCAAAACAATGGTTTTCCATAATCTCTGACCCTTATTTCACTTACAAACATTACCTTCGAAGCCGCAATTTGCTCCCTAAACTTTACTCGCTTGCAGTCTCAGTAACCTCCAAACACCAGGTATGTCAACTTTTCTATCTTGCTGGAACCAAAGTCACCGAATCATCATCTCCGTCTCTCCCGTGCTTCGAATCCTTGTCTGTCATGAATAATCCAGCAAAAATATCAGTTTTTCAATCTTGCAATGGCCTTTTCTGCTGTAGAAGTTACAGACGTGGTCAAGGCTATCATGAATATTTCATCTTCAATCCGTATACCAAGCATTACAGATTCCTACCACCAGCGTCTCCAGTCATAAAGAACTTTAAGTTCTCCGAGGTTTGTAGTGTTAGCTTGGCTTTCGATCCACTTAAATCGAGTCATTATGAAGCTGTTTGTATCTGGAGAAGGAATCATAAAACCTATTCTTATCATATCGAAATTTACTCGTCCAAAACGAAGAACTGGAGACTCTCTGGAAGTACTTTCACTGCACCCGGAGATTATGCATTCCATAAATCCGGTGTCTACTGGAATGGCTCGTTGCACTGGATCTGCCCCAACATAGAGTATTCGTTTTGCTTCAATATTAATCAAGGCGTAGGAAAAACAATGCCGGCGCTGCCTTTACACTTCCCGAATGATTGGCATCGTTATACGAGTACGTATTTTGGAGAATCAAATGGGCATATGTATCTTATTAAGAATCATAAGTTGTGCTATACGCGCTTCGACGTTTGGGAGATGGAACTGGATTACACAAAATGGACAGTGAAGTACCATGTTGATATTCAGCCGCTCATAGTTGCATACCCGGAAATGGTTCAAGTGAATATATTTTCAAACCAGCCTAATTACGATTTTTATTTCTTGTCGGTCGTTGGGGCGGAAAAAGATCAGAAAGATTCATCTAAACTGTTGATACGAATAGCAGATAGCATAATCTCTTATGATCTTAACCAATTCAGCTTCAAGAAAGTTCATGATACATCACAAGACCTGCATTTGGAGGAGGAGGATTACCCAGTAACGTACCAAAGCGTTGATGCTTATCAATGCATTGAATCACTCGCTTGTGTTTAATTAATTATTTTTTCTCATATGTAATTTTTGTTTTTCTATGCAATCTTCAGTTGTTCATAACAATTTCTCAGATCTTGAGATATTTATACTGAATTTCATTTTGTGACCTAATGTTGTGTGAGGAACTAGGCGAGGTGAGGCGCCAAGCCCTCGCCTCGCCTAGCGCCTAGGTGCGCCTGAGGCGCCCAAGGTGACCAGAAAAAAATATATTTCAAGATTGCTAAGAATCTGTCCATTTGAGTGCTAGGTGAGGCGCCCACTTTTTGTCTAGGCGCCCACTTTTGCTAAAAAAATATATTTCAAGATGGTGTTCCCCGCCTTTTGCGCCTTACTGGTGAGGCGCCCACTTTTTTGTCTAGGTGAGCGCCTAGCTTGCCTTAAACAACATTGTGTGACCTGACTTGGCCAATTTGGCTGGGCACAGACTATGACTTGTTAGGCTAAACCTGTCATCTGCTGAACCAATTTCCAAGGCTGCACATATGACATGTTTTCTTGGCATACCACAGCCCATGGCGCATAGAAAAATTTCATGCCACGACTCCACTTTCTGAACCTTAGTATTTACAGATGCATTTTGTCAAGCCATATGGTACAGGAAGCACTCTATATTTGACCCCAAAAAAAAAATCGCATAAGAAAAGTTGTTTGCACGGTTGTAGTGTTTTAAGTTTATGAGCTCATCTGTTGAGAGGTGAACGCTAATACCACTCGTCTTAAAAAAAAAAACGTTCATGATTATTCATTATACACATTCTGCTTCCTCTTCACACCTAGCTAACCGGTATGAACTGCGGAATTTTTCAACAGAAGCCTACTGGAATGGTGTAACAGATGAAATTTCTGGGTACATCCTACTGAGATTATTCCAGTACCAGAATATTTAACACTCTTAATTACTGTCAGATCCCAGGTCAAATAGGATTTGCTATAACGGATAAGAAGGCATACGGCACGTGGTAATCTCGCAGAGGTTGGTAGCGGATTACAGTCGGTGGTGCATTGATTGATACGCCTCCCAGCCTGGCCGATGTTTACGAGAGATATTGTTGTGATTACTTGTCTAAAACTGCATTAGTACTACACTTGCCATCCCAATCTAGATATGGAATGGAACACTTGCCATCCTAGGCTGGATGAGGCTAACAACCGAGACATATTTTCGTTGAAAGTATGCATGCACATCCTTTCCATTCATGGATAATAATCTCAAAACGAACGGCTTGATGACCGCTGATATAGACGGTTCTGCCACGTAAAATAACAGGAAAGAAGATCATCAAAACATGGCCTCAGACACTTCGTAGTAGCAGCAAAATATATTGGCCTAGTAGTCACAGTATCATCTCCCAAAACTATCATAATTTACAATCTTCCAAATTTTTCTACCCACCCATTCCCCTTTGAAACTCTATATTTATGTTTTCCATTACAGCATTTCTCATTGAGCTCTCTCGCAAGCTGTGTTTTGCTCTATTTCTCTCTGTATACCGCTGTTTATACTGCTCTTCATCCTCCTTATTCACTCATTTCCTTAACGCAACCATGTCTGGAAATGAAGAGAGTGTTGTTAGTATCAATGCATGGCAACCAGATAATAGTTTCCTAGATAGCCTATCAGATGATTTCCGCTTTGTGACCTTCCTCATTTACTTTACTCTCGGTCACAGCCACCAGTGGGTGGTTTTTGATGAAGGTAATCCAAATCCAATTGTCATCCACCATGGGCATGTTCCAACCATAAGGAGAATGTTCTTTGTAAGTGCAGACCTTTTGATTTCTGAGGCAACTGGCGATGAGTTGATAAGTGATTTCTTGGACCGGCTATATGTTCCTTTCAACATGCAAGAGAACTTGATACCAAGGCTCTTTGACATCTTCCGTCAGGCTGCAAATGATGATGCAAACATTGGTCGCACCTTAATTGCATTGGTTGTCAAGATTCATGTCAGCACAACCATTTCATGCCCATGAAAATGTTCATGCATGCTGCAGGATCACTTGAATCAGTTTGGGGGTTTGGTAATAATGCTTATTTCAGATAGCTAGCGAATCTAGTGATTCGCTGTATCTGTTTATGTAGTTCTTTATTTTCTTGTTGGAGCTGGGAAATTTTTATTTGCATCATTTATCAATAAATAAATTAAGAATTTTCCAATTCTGTTTATGTGCAATTTGAATCACTTGAGTTTTTCTTTAGGAAAAATGAAATGTCAAGAGTACAAAACAAAACTAGGCTAAGTTTGCCTGTCTGAGTGGTGGTCAGGATTTGTCCGTGGGAAAGATAAATCAAGGGCTGCGGTGCTCCATGCCACACCCTACAACTCGCATGTGTGGCGTTAACTTTTCAATATTATGAATGAAAAATGATTACTTAAGTCAAGATATGGATTTTCAAAACATATAATGGGGAGGTTCGAACTCATGACCTATTGTGTTCCACCTTGGTTGGAATTAATAGAAAAGATAAATCAACGGTGGTGGTTTGTTCAACTTAAATATCATTATTGTTTTATTAATTAGTGTTTCACTAATTGCACATAATAAATAATCTATTCATTATAAAGTGTTCTTTAGTTAGTGTTTCGCTAATTGCTCATAATAAATGACTAATCATTTTTTGAGTATAAATGTTTTCTTAATTAATTATAATATTTATTGACTCTATGGTTCAATTATTAATTCTTTGACAATTATAGCTCCAAAAATAATAGTTATTGACTCTAAATCTTTGCCAAGGTAGATTTTATAAAACATTAATTGTAAATGGTAAGCATGGATTATCAAAACACCTAAGCTAAGCATAACCCATCAAACTAAATGACAACTAATTAATTTAAAATCATAATTCAATTTATATTAATGCAAAAGTCATAAAAAGAATTAATAAAATTACCACAGTGATGAGAATTGGCTTCTTCCGTCATCCCAGCGATGAGATTTAGCTCCTCATATTAAAACCACGCACAAAATAATAATCCATAGCTCAAAAAGGTGTTTTTATTGAAGAAATTGTTTAAGACAGAGATTTGCAACGCCGTAAATGTGTTATAGATTAATTAGTGTCTCATTGATTGTTCATAATGATTAATTAAATTTCTATTATAAATGTCCCTTTAATAATCTAACATAAATACATAATTTTATTAATAAATAATTTTACTAAAAACTATATTAATTCTAATGGTGGTAGTGGAAGTAGGGTTAGTATAAGCGGTGGCGGGTGTTTGTGAATAGTGGAGGCGGTAACATTACTATTGGTGGAAGAAATAGTGGCGGTGGATGGTTTTTATGGTGGTGGGTGTTGGTAATAGTAGTGTATAATAATAGTTTTTGCTTTTTAGTGAGTTTTATTGACCAAGTCAAAAAATAATCTTCACATAACATGCAACATTGTATTGTGAAAGATGTAATTGGTTGTTTTTAGCACGATTGTTAAGTTAATTATAATGTAATTGGTTTTTTTTTGAGTATAAATGTTTTCTTAATTAATTATAATATTTATTTCTATTAATAAGTTATTTTGATAAATAATATCAATAGACATTTTTGGCGACAATGAGTAGTAGAAAAGGTGGAGTAGAAAGATTAGTGGTGGTTAAGGCGAGCCAAGCACAATTATACTTATTTTTGTTCTTTTATCGTAAAATGGGATACAAAGTCCATTTTTCACATGTATCCAACTTGCCAAGAATTTTTTCTCCCTCTTTCCTCAAAATCCTGGCTCCGCTCCTGGTTTGTGGTGGAAGAAGTTGTGACGGTGAGTGGTGATGGCCATTATTAATTTTATGTTGTCGTTACAACATCGATAACATCGTAGTGTGGAAGATGTGGTTGGTTGTTTTTAACAATTTTGATAAATGAAGGTACCATATATTTCAGGGATGATATCATACAAGACAATATTTTCATGATCGTAGTTGGATCACCCAATTGGTATCCCTGTTATCTTTGGTGGTATATCATATAAATCATGATTTTTTAATGTTAAAAATAAAATTGATTGCAATACAAAAACGAATATATACACGGGAAAAAAAAATGAAACTAATCAATTGACGACATTTTGTTCGATCTAAACCTCATACATGGCATTTGTGATTGGAAATTAGAATTGCGTCCAACAACCTACATGGGGTAGGTGGCAGTGATGGTGGCGAGTGGTGGAGTCAAAAATTGACATTGAGGAGGCCTACTTTTTTTTTTTTTAAATAAACATGTAAACTTTGGAGGACTAAACCATAAATATATATGGACAAAGTACTATTTATAAAATAAACTAAAAAATTTATGTAGTTATTAAAAATTTAAGGGGTTAGAGCCAGGTTAGTCAACCCTTGGCTCTGTCGCTAGGTGGTGGTCAATAAAAAAATGGATTCATATGGTTTTATGGTGGTGGCGGGTATTGGTGAACAATAACATATTATGCTAATTTCGTAACGCCACAAAATATGTAACGTTATATTATAAAGTATAAAACGTGGTTGATCATTCTAATGTTAAAATAAACTCGATAAAACACATGTCCATTTTAAAAAATTGGTGCAATCAATTTCCATGTTATGTAATAACTAAACGAACGACACGAATCAAGATATGAACATATGAAATTACTTATTATCGATTTGTCTATGTAAAGAGTGGTCAGGATTTATCCTTGGCAAAGATAAATTTACTGCTGGGGTTTTTTCAACTTAACCACTTTTAAATGTTTTATTAATTAGTGTCTCATTCATTGTTCACAATGAGTAATTATATTTCTATTATAAATGTCCCTTTAATAACTTAACATAAATACATTTTTTTATTAATAAATAATTTTACTAAAAACTATATTAATTCTAATGGTGGTGGTGGAAGTAGGGTTAGTATAAATTAACGGTGGCGGTGGATGGTTTTTATGGTGGTGGATGTTGGTAATATTAATGGATAATAATAGTTTTTGCTTTTTAGTGAGTTTTATTGACCGAGTAAAAAAAATTATTCACAAAACATGCAACATTATATTGTGAAAAATGTAATTGGTTGTTTTTAGCACGATTGATAAGGACAAAAATCAAATATTTCGAGGATGATACCGGAATGTATAAGACAATATGATCATGACTGTTGGATCACCGAAAGCAGTATACGTATTATATAAACGCAATTGGTGTACCCGCGTAAGAGAACATTATCACTCTCCCAAGTACTATTACATTCTTTTTCCTGAAAGACCATCAATTTCGAGTTGTTTCGCGACAACTACCTACAAAAGACAACAACTTTCACTCAATTCCCGATATAAAACATTTTTGACCGGGAAACTGTATTTCCATTCTAAAATATTTGTTTGAAAATTATGTTTGTTCATCAAAATCATCATCAAAAACTCTAAATCATAAATCTAAATTTCACCTCCGATGTTTATAGAATATTTTTTATATTTTACATTCTCAAATCATGCGACCTCTTGGTTACAAATCAACAATATCAAATTACGGATCAATATATATAGGTGTCATTCACTGGGTTAGAAGGTATAGTAGATACAGATGGGTAGATCACACAAAGCAGAACATGACTGAGAATACTTCGATAATTTGGTCAAGAAATAAGGTCAAAAACTTAAGTTTAACTTTCTATAGGACTAATTAGATCGCCTTCGATAGGAGCCGACTAAAATACAGATTAATAATAATTTCCACATAAGACAATTGCAAAACATACTTTGGCTAACTCTGCCTATGTAAAGAGTGGTCAAGATTTGTCCTTCCTCAATTGATATGTTATGTGAGAAGAAGGTCATATCTAAGATTGAGGTACAATTCAAATCTATTAGATTCATACCATCTACAACTAGACGCCTTGAAAAAAATTGACGTGTAGTTATTATTATTACATGTAAGGGATACATTGACCACACTTGCGCAAATACCTTACTTCACAAATGATTGGTGTTGCATGTACTATCTAGAATGCAACGAGGAATTTGAGGAAACAATGCACGGAAGCGATTAATGGAGTATTTTGGATATAGTAACTTAGACCTGATGTAATACTTATGTTCTTTTTTTTTTTTTTTAGTTTTTCCACAATCTATTTATTTAAGAAAAATGAACATTGCAAATACATAACATCAACAAAAATTAGAAAGATTGCGTTTGACAATAATGGCTACTGATGGTCCGGAAACGGCAAAAGAAAGGAATTAATGTAGAAGAATTGTTGGGATATACAACGGATTACTTGATACGAATGAAAGAGGTATAACTATTTCGATTCTGAAATCACATAAATTTCACTGTAGAAGATGACATCAAGTTTAATGTTAGTAACAAACATAATATGGCTAACTAAAATGTTAAAAACAAACAGAATATATAAACTTAGAAAGCCGTGGGACTTGAAGAGGCCAATTTTGAAAACTACAATATTAGAAAGCAACGATCCACAATACCATAATTTTTTTTATAAATATTCAACGTAGAAGATGTCAACTTTTGGTAAAGGATCTATTGACAACCTATTAATTTGAAATAGGATCAAGGTTCTTTATGAGGTAATGTGTCGCCAGATTGTATTCCAAGTGAAGGTAGGAACATATAGAAGTGACAAAATGTCCAAGACTTTTGAAGTTACTAAAGCCTTCGTTAAGACGAACTGCTGGGCACAATACTTTGTTGAAGATTTAATGGCGAGAGGTTCACATATATAAAATCCCTTCGAAAAGGTAATGGGTACACATTTTAAACATTGTCATCTAATGGGTGTTGAAAAATTACAGGAAAATCATGTCAGATTGGAGAGTTTATATCATCCGTTCGATGCAAAAAAATAATATTCTCTGCCTATTTGGAGGATCGACAACATGACCATGATAGATGAGTCAGCTGGAGCGAAATATGAGCATGGGAAGAGTTTTATGGACGATATTGATTAGTTGATTTCACTGAGATGAGCGCTGCTGATGACATATTTCCAAAAAAATTTTTAACTTCCATGTTCATGTAGAGCATTATCTCATTATAAGCGATGAACCTAAATAAAAAAGTGTCTGGAAGTTAAGATTATATTTCTTTCATTTGAGCAAATCTCCGGCGGTAAAATATTAAAGGAAACAAACAAGAGAAAAAAGAGAGGAAAATCCCAACTATTTATTTTTATGACAAACCCATATTAAATCATAAGGAGTTGATGAGTATTCGGGACACAAATTATATGATATATTAAAAATGAACCAACATCATGGCCCGTGCCGTTACGGCACGGGTTCAGGGCTAGTCAAATACATAATCAAACGCAAACAAGGGAATTGAGAAACTGATCTGCATGCGGAAAAGATGGGAAGACAAGTTTGTACTCGGTATGGAATCAATTCTAAGGCTACTAAGTTTTTTTTATAAAAAATGGATTCCAAGTTTTTAAAAATTATGAATTTCACACAACGAAAAAAATCTTCAAAAAAAGGGGTCAATTTCTTCAAAAAAAGGGGGTTCATTTGATTTCATTCAGTTATTGCATAAGCTTTTCATCATCCTTCCTTGCTTACGGTTTTCATAACCTATTTTGAAACTTATAGATTTATACAAATCCATCATATTTCCAAAACATGATAAAACAGCTTTCATGATCATTAACAATATCGGCGCTTAGAGAATCAGAACTGCACACTTGAGCTGGTAAGGAAATAGTCATGTGTTCAGCAACTTGAGGAAAATAGTCTTCCATCACTTGATCGTTCTCTATCAAGGGAGAGTCATAGAAAACTTCCACGCGAGAGGGAAGGGTATAACGATTTGATTCTGGGTGAGCTATTTTAAAAACTAGATCTCTGATCCTGGGGTAGGAGGATTTAAGAAAAAGAGATTTTTTATAACTTACAATTATAGTTATTTGGAATGTACTTAGTTATGAATCCAACAACCTGCCATTTCCAAGCTTTCAAAAGAACGTTATTTCTCGAAATTGATTCTTATCTCCGTTTTTGCTAACTCAAACGTTTCAGGATCTAATTAGGATTGCAAAGGTCCTAACAAATTTTGGTTTCTTGGTAAATTTATCTTCACATAATCTCTAAGAAAACTAGTGTTCTCTTAGGCGTGCTTCTCTGATCGGCTCAGGCCTCTTGGAAAATCTTCAGGGGTTCTTTTTTAATTTTTTTTAGAGAATTCAAGGAGTGTAAATGAAAACACCCTTCAACGGTTACATGTCAAATTCAAAATTAAAATGAGTTTGGAAAAAAGTAATTATTGTTCTTTTTACTGTCAACTTATAGGTTGTTGATGTAAGTCTCTAAGTAGTCTTTAACAGGCTGTGCACAGCCCTTAAAAAAAAAAAGAAGGGTGCTTATTAAAGGATAAATGTGGACAGTTTGCTCCTTGTTATCGGGCAGAGCTTCTGTCCTTCACGTAATGGTCGATGAGACCCCTATTTATTGGGGAGTACACTACGTGGCGAAAGCGGATCAGTTCTGTATATTAAACCGATTATTTCATGTAACAAAACCAATTTTTTTTCAACTTTATCCAATTACATTTCGAATTACACCCTTGCTATATACGTGTAAGGTTTTGGCTGGTGTACTACAACTTAGCTAGCTAAAACGCTTTCCAATCATAGAGGTTTAGGTTTTCTTTTTAAAATTTTTTGAACTCTAATAAAATCAGAGTCTTTACCTTTGAGCAGTTAAAGCTAAATTCTCTTCCTCAGTCTTATTTCTCTTAAAAATCTTTCATCCCTGTCTAGTCCTTTTCATTAGAACCTGAGTCTTAAAGAAGTCTGTTTTGTCTAAAAAAGTGTGATAAATTGGCTCTGCTCAGTTAGAAACTTCTTGGTGAAAGAGGCGCTTTTTCCTTTTCTTTTAACTTTCTTTAACTTCAATCTTGTTGTTGGCTTGCATTCAATATGGTGTCTGCGCAACAGATTCTCGTGTTTGAACAAAGGAGTTCACAACCCATTCAGATGGGTAAAGCAACAACTAAGAGGAAAAGTCTTAAAACACAAAATCTTCCTTTTCCTGCGCCTTTTTTGAAAGGTTTTAACCATGCAAATTCGGTTATTGCTAGGATTTTTTCGACAACATCCTTTTCAAAAAATAACATTGCTAAAGCACTTAAGTGGAGATGGGGTAAGAAAACCATTTTCAAAACTAAACAACTAGGATGTAATGTTTTCATAATCTCGTTCTCGGATAAGGAGGCCATGCAGAACATACTAGTCAATGCTCCTTGGCATGTGTATGGAGATGCCTTCCCTTTGGCAAGATGGTTTCCGGGAATGATAATCGAAAAGAATATTTTGAAAATCATAGCTGTTTGGGTTAAACTAAACAATACTAACTTCTTTCATTATGATGAATTTATCATCGCTCAGATTGGAAATCATTTAGGATTTGTAACTAAAATACACCCAACTAATGCTCATCCGAACCAGGGTCAAGATGTCTTTGTAAGGGTAGATATTAACATTGAAAAGCCACTAGCCACGATTTTGCTCGAGTCAAAGTTGGCCATTATCCTGAATCTAACATATCTTTTACTTACATGGATCTTCCTTACCGTTTTTGCAATCACTGCAAACGCCTGGGTCATGTAGAAGAAATTTGTGCAGTTAAGTACAACATGGGCCTAGAGGATATATATGATGAAAGCCCGGAATCGGAAACAGAAGTTGAATCACAGAGTTGCGCTTCGGGGTTCAAAGTTCTTATTAATGAACAAATAGACATAGACACGGTGTCGAATGTCGGAAACGAATCTGTTTTCTTCTCCATCTCCCTTTTCGGTAATACAACCTCAACTCAGGCCCTATCGATATCTCCTCGTGCAATTCCCATTTAGATCTATCACAAGACGCTGATGTTAATCCATCCACTATAGGCCATTCAATTTTGGGTAAACGTTTTAGAATTTGGGAATCTCCACCTCCTCCTCTTACTTTCTCTTCAAACCAGTACCAAGATATCTCGGAATCGGATTACAAATTTAGCAACTCAGGCTTACTTAGGGATGTTGTTAATCAGATCTTGCCTAATCAAGATGAGAATTTCATCCCATTTGGGTTCTAATGAAGATTTGGAAGATTCAATGGAACAATTTTTCACACCTGAGGAGACTTACCCAGACCAAAATCAAAACCCAAAACCGGCTTTCTGTTTCACTTTGTCAGATTTTTCTGATTCGGATAATCTGAGTAACTCGAGCAACAATAGGATGATTACTCCCAATAGCAAGGCGGCTTTCTCTATGACCGTCTCTGACTCTGATATTTCTTCTTTTAGTTCTAAGGGTTCTAATGATCTTTTACTCGATTGCGAAAACGATTTTCAAAGTGAAAATTTTTTTAATCAAGATGGGAGCTCTTCATTGATTCCAAACCAAGATGTTGCTATTCCCATCAACAAAAGAATTGACCAACTTCAGATCCAGACGGCCGAAAAAGGGAAACAGAAAGTCCAGGTATGTATTCAATCTACTGATCCTTAATTTTAATTCATTCTGCTCTTCAAACCATATCTTTACTGCTTAGGGCTCTCATATTATACTATACTTTTCTTTGTGGTGATTCGTTTTTAACTTTAATCTCACTTAATTTTTGAAACTGAGGCTGGCTTAGGCCAACTATAACATCAATACCGTTCTCCTTTCTTTAAATTTATCTTTAGACTGCTTTGAGAAGTAGCAATAAGAACGCCGGCACTAGGGTGTTGTTTTAATTACTAATTGCTTTTTACTATACTCGCTCCGTAAACTGGTTTCGGCAAGTCTGCTAGGCGCAGCATTTTAAAGAACATCTTAATTAGGGTGTTGCTTTGATAAGCAGTTCTTAACTACATGAAGATTCTGGCATGGAACACACAAGGGTGTGGCCAGAAAAAAACACAACAACATTTGAAAACATTGCTCGAATTAGAAAAACCTGACATCTTATTTCTTTCTGAAACTAAATCAAAGAGATGTTTAGTAAGATAAACTCTAAATTACTTCCCTAATACCCACATTGTTGATCCAGTGGGACTAGCTGGAGGTCTTGCAATTGGTTGGGTTGATGGGTTCCACTTTGAGATAGTGCAATGGAATCAAAACATGATAAATGTCATAGTAAAAAACAACTTCAACTCAAAAGAATGGCTCCTAACCTGTTTCTATGGAGCTCCTAAGCATGAGCATAAATTAGAAATTTTGAGTTACTTAGAAGAGATAGCTTTAAGAGTTAACAATAGTCAAATGCCCTGGTTAGTAATAGGAGATCTAAACTTTATTTTCAATAGTGAGGAAAAGGAAGGGGGACTGCCATTTGAAAGAAAAAAAGTAGAACCTTTACTAAATCTAATAAATAGAACAGGTCTGGAAGATTTGGGATATAAAGGAAATATCTTCACTTGGAATAACAAAAGAAAAGGAGCAGCTAACATCAAACAAAGATTAGATAGAGGTTTAGCTAATGCTGAATGGAATTTGGAATTCCAAGGAGCAACTCTTGAAAATTTAGTAGCAATAGGGTCTGATCATGGTCCAATTTGTTTAACTATCACCTCTAACAACTCAAGTCAGAACCACACTTTCAAATTTTATGATACTTGGTTAAAAGAACCTACTTGTCTAGAAGTTATTAACAAGTCTTTGGAATATAAGTGGGTCCTCCCCTGCTGAAGACTTACTTAACAACATCTCAAACCTAGGTAAAAACTTGACTGACTAGAAAAAAAATATTTTTGGTAGACCAAATAAGAAAATAAAAACTTTACTAAAACAAATAGACTGCATTTCTGCCAAAACTTTAGACACCAATAATACCTTGCTCTTAAACAAAAAATTGCTAGAGCTAGAAACTTTGTATGATACTCAAGAAGAGATTGTTAAACAACAATCTAGAAACAATACCATTGCTTTAGGGGAAAGAAATACTAAATTTTTTCATATAACTACTTTAAAAAGAAGAAAAAGAAATAATATAGACTGTTTACAAGATAGAGACAACAAAGTAGTTTCCTCTAGGCAAGACATTGAAGGTGTTTTAACAACTTATTTCTCTGATCTTTTCACTAATTCATCTACTGAACTAGATACGGAAATCTTCAAGCATGTGCAACCTTGCATATCTAATGAGGAAAACAACTCCTTAACTGCTATTCCAAGTTCAGAAGAAATTTGGGAAGTAGTGAAGAAACTTAAACATAATAAAGCACCAGGACCTGACGGTTTTCCTGTGAGTTTTTTTAAACATAATTGGGCACTAGTTGGACCACAGTTGATTCCACATAGTTCAAGATTTCTTTAAGAATGGTATTCTTCACAAAGATTTGAACAAAACTTTTCTATTTCTTATTCCCAAGACTAAAACTCCAAAAACTCCTGCAGATTTCAGACCTATTGGTCTTTGTAATACCCCATACAAAGTAATAGCAAAAATTTTAGCCAACAGATTCAAAAAATCGCTAGAAAACATTATCTCCCCACTTCAATCTGCTTTCCTGTCTTCTAGACAAATCTCAGACAACATTATTGTTGCTCATGAGATCATCCATTCTATGAAAAAAAGCAAAAGAAAATTAGAAACATAGGAGCAAAAATAGACATGTCTAAGGCCTTTGATAGGGTTAATTGGAAATTTCTAATCAAAACTTTACAATCTTTCGGCTTCTCTGAGCAGTGGTGCAACTTAATTTTCCAGTGCATCTCAACGCCTACTATCTCTGTCTTATTAAATGGTAGTCCTGGGAAAGAGTTTACTCCCTCTAAGGGAATCAGACAGGGAGATCCTTTATCTCCCTATCTTTTCATTATGTGCATGGAAGTTTTTTCTAGACTTCTATGTCATCTTGAAGAAACTAAACAGGTACCGGGTATTAAGTTAACACATAAATCTCCTCCTATCTCTCACTTGTTTTTCGCCGATGATTTACTGTTATTTACTAAAGCTGATTTAGGTAGTTGCAAGAACCTATTAGAAGCTATAAACCTCTTTAGTATATCTTCAGGACAAGTAATAAATTTTGACAAATCAGGGCTTTTCTTTAGTAAAAAAGTACACCATAGACATCAAGGTATTATCATTAGAATGCTAAAAATAAAGAGAATTAACATTAAAGACACACATCTAGGAATGCCACTCTTTGTCGACAGATCTAAACTTAAATCTTTTGACAATATAATTGAAAAGATGGAACACAGGGTAAAACAATGGCTGGCAAAAGTCCTTTATCAATCCAGCAAAATAGTCTTAAATAAAGCAATTCTTTCAAGTATGCCTATCTTTAGTATGGGCTGCTTTGTTTTACCAAAAAAGATTACGAAAAGAATAAATGATATTCAAAGAGACTTTTGGTGGGGGAAAGATACCAACTCCAAAGGCATTTATATAAAAGCTTTTGACTTCTTATGTAATCCAATTAATCAGGGGGGTTTGGGGTTCAAGGAAGCTAATAAGGTTAATCAAGCGATGATTAGAAGAATATCATGGAGGCTTGTGAGTAGACCAGATGACTTATGGGCTAAAATTTTGAAAGGAAAATACTTTAAAAAAACTGGTGCTTTACACTCTAAGAAAAAATCTTCTGCTTCTTGGATCTGGAAATGTATTTTACAAGGCATAGAACATATTAAGAAATATAGTTTTTGGGAAGTGGGGGATGGCTCTTCCATCAACTTCTGGGATGATAAATGGATCCCTACTAGGGATCAACCTCTGGCTAACACAATAACCAGATTTTCAAATATAACACTTGTGTCGGATCTAATTGATCAGGACACGAAAAAGTGGAATGAAACTTTACTAAACTCTTTTTTTGACAGTTCTTTAGTTGAAGAAATTCTAAGCATTAGACTTTCTACTTCATTAGAAGGTAAGTTGAGAAGTGATAAATTAAGATGGATGCTCACCGTAAATGGGGAGTTTTTGTCAAATCTTTGTATGCTAAACTTCTTAACCCCTTGGGATCGGTCTCAATTGAAACCAAGAAATTATTCGGGAACTATGGAGGATGGATACATCTCAAAGAATTAAACTTTTTACTTGGAAATGTCTGCAAAACACACTACCAACTAGAGAGAAATTAGGATCCGTTCTTGATATATAAACTCAATGTATTTTCTGCAAACAGGCAATCGAATCCACTTACCATTTATTCTTTGATTGTTCCTATGCTAAAGCTGTCTGGGAAACTGCACCAATGGCAAATCAGGGAGTATCTTCTATCTCTAATGCCAATTCCTTCCTAGATAAGTATAATGAATGGCGGTCGGGGAGACACCAATTCCATCTCCATGGCCTTAGCAGCAACAAAGTGCTGGTTCATATGGAAAGAAAGGTGTCTGAGAATCTTTGAAAAACAAGAGAGAACTCCTGCTAAATTAGCTATAGATATTGCAAGACATTTCTCTTATTGGCATCCTCAGAGTACAAAGAATATTAACATGCATCAGCCTAAGCACACTGTCTTACAACATACTTGGACATTACACCGAATCGATACCAATAAATTGAATTGCGACGCTTCTTGGGTTTCTAAAAATGCTAACTCTGGTTTTGGGTGTGTTCTTCGGAATTGTACGAGCACGTGCACGGAGCAAACAATGGGATTCTTCGTAGCTTCAACAGCTGAAGAAGCAGAAGCACTAGCTCTCCTGCATACTACTAAATGGGCCATACAAAACAATTTGCAAAACTTGGCCATAGAGGGAGACAATCGGGCTACTATCAACTATCTCCAAGGAAAATCAGCTTCAGTTCAATGGCAAAACATGGCTATCTTAGAGGAGGTGCTTTTACAAGCAAAAATCTTATCTCTTTTTTGGTTTTAAGTATGTAAAAATGTGCAGCAGGCAAATAACGTGTGCATTGTTTAGCTAAGAAAGGAAGAAAAGAAAACACTGCCGCCTGTTGGTTAAATTCTGTACCTTTATTTTTAGTCCCTTCAATTTCCTATGACTCTGTCAAAGCACAGATCAGTTGTAATCCGCAAAACATTGATGTATCTTCTACAGATGCTGTTAATTCGGCTGATTCACTCACCATTTCAAATGGGACTGAATCAAAGGATTAACACTCTTTTGGTATTCAATCTTACTTTCAAAAAAAAGATCTGCATGCGCCATTATAGCTTCATTAATGAATTGATCCGTGTGACCTATTTGGTTCACAAATGAACCGTTCCTTCAAGAGCCAGCACGTTTATTAAATCACGAATATTCGATTCTCAACCGTGCTACATGACCAGCTAAGTAACAGCTGAATGACAGCAAAAGTGACGTGGCGTTGACACCGTGGAGGAAGTTTGGTTTTTGTTTACCAAGTCATTAATATAAATAAAAAACCGTAGCCTGTTTTTTCTTTGATCCAAACCTACAATCAAAAGTCGTTGCTTCCTTTCCCTGTGAAATTTAGAAATCTAATACAAGATGGAATTTTATATCTGGGATTGAAGAAAATCACAGTTGAAAAAAATCCATCGAAGAAAAATGGATTGCTCACTACCGATCGATTTCCACCTAAAGAACAACACTAATAAAAGAATTTGTTTATGCGGTTATTAATCAAGGTGGGAGGTCAAATTTATGAATCAAAAGGTAACTAGGGGATGGATTTTGAGGAGGAGATCAAAGAAGAAAGGTTGATGTACGTCATTATTCCCATCTTCATATTCACTAAGACAATCAAGTGATAGTAGTTTTGATGACAGTTCATTGATTGGTAGTTATTATTGATAGACACAGATCTATATCTAATTCAACTACAAGGAGGTTTTATATTGAGATTGAGAAGTAAATTTCAAACTGTTAGTGTTAATCATTGATTTTCTCAATTTTTGTTTTAATTTTCCATCTGGGTATAAAGCATGAGTCTACCTTAAAAAATCAATGAACTAATTTAAGGGGAAAACAAAGTGATTTAAGGATGATGACGATCTTGATAGTTGTTTTCCCAACTAAGCCATCTCCTCTTGTTCCAGATAAAAGAAAAAAATGGATTTAGTTTTTTTTCTCTTTTGTTTTTGTTTCTATTAAGATTTTGATGATATGGTATAGAAAACAAAATTCTCTCTCCGCCACATCAGTGCCACGTCAAATTTTGCTGTTATTCAGCTGTTACTAAGCTGTTCATACATCATTTTCGATTCTCGAAGCTAGCCTCATTCAGATAGATCATAATGCAGAGGATACAGTTAAAATTTGGTGCTTGCAAAACCAACTAGTAGCCAAATATAGCGAGACCGAATATAGTCGAGGGGTTTTTTTGATGTTACTGGTAAATGATATTCTGGGGTAGCCCCCCACCCACCCCATACTGGAGTTACATCCCTATGGTTCAATTAGCTTCCAGAAAATTGAAACTGCATTGTTCAAACAGGAGCACAGAACGAGTAATATTAAGTTATCCACATCCATATATTTAGCAATTTAAGATCGCATGAAATGCTCCGTGATTTCGAGACTTGGTTGGTAGTTGGATGAAATGCTCCGTGATTTTGAGAGCAGAAGCTGTTATGGCAATTTCTATTTCACTTGACGACTATATTACACAATTAAGGAATGAAATGTGCCTGAGATGATTGTATCAATGCCATAGAATTCTCTCACCGTAGTTCCCCCCAGCTGATCTAAGTACCAAATCAAGCCTATAAAATGTAAAATTCTTTGCCTAGAAGTCACAGTTTGGCAGATTTACATGAGTTGGGAGTTCCAGAAGCAGTAAGTCGAAGTTTTAGCAGAGGTTACATCGAAGAAGCAAACAGCATCATACATGCGTCTCCTAGTCCCTTTTAAATATTCGGCATGTGAGCCCAACTGTAATTTAGTCTGCTCTGTAGGGCTGTGCAAAAAAAACCGGAACCGCGGATTTCACCCGTATCCGTCCGCAAAATTACGGGTAAAACTCAATCCGCAATAGCTATGGGCCGGACACGGGTGGGATTCTCAAATCCGCACGTTTACACGGTTTGGTTGCGGTTGGACTTTGCAATCCGCGGATTTACCCGCACCGCACGGTTTTGGAAAGACAGATTATTAAATGACCCGGTATGCATCTCCCCTTGTAATCCGATTGGCTTGATAGTAACATTTTGACTTTCTTGGGTTGTTTCCGACCACTGACAATACGTTTCATACTCTAATCAAAAAGCAGTAACCGTCATGATCATTAGAAATCCGATTCCTTGAGAAACTTCATAAGTTCTGTATGTCATCGAACTCCAACCCTTTTTTTTTTTTGTTCGGCACTAAAATTATTCCTTCTAAAATTGGTGCTCTATTTAGTTAGAGATCATTAGCTCCACTTTTCTTCACTCAAATAAAAACCCTTTTTCTCTTTAATACTTTATTATTAAACTTCTGTTTCACCAGAAAGAAAATAACCTTTTTTTTTTCCAGACCAAATCCACGGTTAATCTGCATCCGACCCATATCACCCGCAAATCCGCGTATGTGAAATCTGCGGGTGATTGGGCCAGACACGGTTGGATTTTCCAAATCCACAACTTTAACGGATTGGACGCGAATGACCCCTAATCCGCAACCGCCCATCCGTTGCACACCCCTACTGCTCTGGAATACGTTGTGTGACTACTCGTTTTCCCGTAGTCTACGTAATGTATACAGCTTAGAGAACCAGATACTAAGTAGTATCGATACCTCTGTTGAACTTATAATGCTAAGTAATAAAAGATATCCAAGATCACAATAATAACGAAGAACAAAAATATAATGTAAAAGCTTCTAAGTTATCATGAGACAAAAGAGATTACGTGGTTCGACTTTTCTCTACATCCACGGGGTAATGAGTGATTGTTTTGTATTAAGTTATGGTGGTTACAAAGATCTTAAATGCTTCCCAAAGTAATAGAGAGAACTCAAGTTGAAAATACTTAAGTTCTAAACATTAAAGAGGTATAAGCTTAAGACTAGATCTTCTCTCTTAGATATTGAATGCCCTTAGTTTGTTGGTAAGGCTTGGTATTTATATCCCCTTCTGCTCCAGGTATATCTTTGCTGCCTCTGGGTCCATAGTTTGCTGATATACCTTTCGTACCAATGGTACCTTCATTCACCGCGTGCTTTCTCCAGTCGCACTTTGCCACCTAAGCTGACCCACGTTCCTTCGGGAACTTCCCAACCCTAGTACAGGTTGTACCTTCGTTCACTGCCAGCCTCCGTCAATCAGGTATCGCCACATCATTTCTCTCCACGTGCTTTGATTATGTGTGTAGGTAAGAGATTTGTGCATTTAATGCTGATTAGATGTGTCATCTAACTCTTTCCCTTCGCCACCGCCCCTTCCTAGACTAGGCTTTACTTTTTCCATCCTGGACGTCGAGGTATCCCTTCTTGGGATGAGATAAAGTAGATCTGCGAAGGTATCCTCTGCTACTCAGGTCTCTATGCATAGCGAGGGCTACATAGTTATCTTGTATGCGGCCACTAAGATCGTGACATGTGCTCCGAGAATATTGGTATTCACAAAGTGTGCCCTTTTTCTTTCATATTCTACCGTTTGGTAGGATTGGAAGCTAAACTTCCGTTACGCCGCCATTTTTGCACGTACCGATTGGGTGGTCTCTACATGTCCTTTCATGCAATAACTTCCCCTTGAATTTCGGGACATCCAAATTTTGGATTCCTAGCCGCCTATAAGAAGGGAATAAAGAGAAGGAATTTTCATTAACTCCTTTTCTTCTTCTTCAAACTGTCGCTCTCCATCTCTTTCATATAGATTTTTCTTCTACTGCTAACTACTCCATCTCCCCTTCGATTCCTCAAGGTTCTAGTTCGACATTTGATTGTACAAGTAAGTGGTTCTTACTCGTTGTCGTTGCTTTCATATTTCTCCATGCTCGATCATGTATTTCCTTCTTTGATTGTTTGATGTTGTTGTTACAGTTGCATGCGAGAATTCTCGTTCTTTTTCACTCGTTCATGTAGCATAAGAACTTCGGTTTTATCCTATTCCGCATTTTGATGATGATTCTTCCATGATTGTTCTTCGTCTGCAACTTTGATTATGGTGGCAAATGATCTTTGATTTTGCCTTATGATGAGTTTAAACCCTCTCCTTTAGTTGGTTTAGTAAAACCCATGCCCAAAGTATGTTGGTTTTTGCCATTAATCTGCTTTTGGAGTTGACTGTGATTTTCGTCCGCCATTGTTGATGGGATGTTCTTCCTGTTGGTGTTAGGAATTATGATACTCCCAAAGAATCCTACGGGTAAGGGTCAGGGAACCTCTTCGTCAACTAATCCACCTCCGCGGTTGGCTCATCTTGATGCTACGCCATCTCCGCCCCCTGAGGATATTGTGATACTTGTACTGAGATGACTGTGGTCCCTGAGGATGCTGTGGACCCTGAGGTAGAAGAAGTTGTTGTTGAGGACCTTCCACCTCCTCCTCACTTTGAGCTTCAAAGGCTTCAATTTAGTGATGAGGATAGCTATGCTTATCTACCTTTATCTGAGATCACTAAGTCTTCTTATCTTGATTGCGGTAAATGCTGGGCGTATACTCCCATTCTTATGACTGGTCCTTGGGTTGGCTTTGCTTCTGCGGACCCCAGCGTTTCTCATACGGCCTTTTCCTTGCCCATGAATCGTGATGAATACCAGCCTTGGGTCTCGAACCCTGTTGCTTCTTACATCCGCTTCGTTTGAAGGTTCTTTATTTTATTTTATTTTGTTTCGTAACCTTTGTTTGATGTAGTGATTCTGACAACCTTTTGTAGTCTACCTCTGCTTTCTCTGCTGGAACTGCCCCAGGTTCTACTGCTACGAGTGTTCCTGGCTTTGCTAGTAATTTGGTAGTCGTTAGGGCAAAGAAGAGAAGGGTTTCACCTGGTGTGTTTGAGCCAACATCTGCTGGGGATCGTATGGTTAGGGTATCCCCTTCCATGGCGATGCAGTATGGTGGTGATTTCTGGCGTATTCTTCGGTCTTTATGCAATGCTTCGGTGGTGACCCCCATTGCTGAGAAGAAGCTTCTCCATTTCGGGCGTGGTTTAGGAGACATTGCAGGCTTAGGATCTTCTTCTTCTTAGTTGAAATATTTCCTTTTGATGTTTTAGAACAATGTATGCTCCTTTATGGGTTCCTTTGATGCTTTTGACTGTAGTTGATGTATTCTTTCCCCCTTTTTCCTTTGGAAAGTTGATTCGCATTACTTTCAAATGGGAAAAAGTATCTTTGCTTATATGATGCTTTCTTTTTCGTGGTTGGTCTTGTGCTTTTCTTAAGAAATCTTCTTCCAGCAAGGTATCCTTAGTAGACCTTTCCCCTTTGCTGAGGTTGGCCGTCTTTGTAATTGAACTCTGGCTTGTTGACATCGTACATCTTTTCGTTAGCAATAAGTCCCATCCTTGCCCCTGGCTTCCCGCACCTAGATATGTACTAACCAAAGGCCACCTCCTCCATTATTTGTTGCTTCATGATCTTTGTGGCCAAGTTTGGGCCACCCTTTATTCGCTTGCTGACACCGTATTTGTGTGTATTCGATTCTCGAATAGCCTCCGTGTTTGTAATTAATATGTACCCTTCGGCATAAAATATGCTTTGTCCAAGTTATGTAGGAATAAGTGTACTTTTTTTGGTGTTTTTCCCGAGCATGCTTGTCAGGAACATCTTCCTGTTAGCCCACGACAACCTTTACCGAGTAATGCTACTTCTGTTTCTAAGGTGTCTTCGATGGAGGACGATCTGAGGAAGAGTCAGAGATCCTTGGAGGCTTGTATGTTGGCTCTTGAGAGAGCTAATAATGCTGCCAAAGTCGCTGAGGATGTGCGCAAAGCTGTCGATTCTTCCTTAGCTGCTGAGTCTTATAAAGCCATAGGTTTATTTTCTTCTTTCTTTATCTTTTTTTGTATTGTCGATTAGCTGTATAGTCCCGAGACTACCTATCCCTGCCAGTTGGTGGTTATGATGAACTTAGGAAACTTCGGGAGCAAGTATCCAAGTTATCCTCTGATGTTTTGTATTATCAGAAGAAATCAAATAGGTTGATGAACGTGACCGTTCACAACGAGGCCCAACTTTCCCTAGAGTCTGCTCATAATGCAGATCTGGTGAAGCAGATGGCTTTGCTTCGCAAGGAATGTGATGAAACCCTTAAGTGGAAATAGTGTCTCATTATAAATCAAAAGGAGGATATTGCCTTAGTTGAGAGACGCCTCTCAGCCCAAGAAGTTATCCGCAAGAAGTATTATGCGGATTTCGAAGATGCCTGCGCTTCCTTAGCTAAGGTTACTGCAGAACGAAATGTTCTATCTTCTGAGGTCTTTTCTCTTAAGAACAAACTTATCGAGGCTGGATCCGTGTCTTCTTCCATGTCTCATACATCTTTAATAAAAGGTTGGAAGAGTTAGAGAATGTTTACCAAGCCTTATCTTCTGAGAATGCTTCGCTCCGGATTGATGTTGATGATCTCCGGACGGAACGGGACACCCTCGTGGAAGATCTCGATGTCGCTGAGGTGGATCTTGCTGAGGCTCAACATGGTTTAGAGGAATCCCTTAGCCATACAGGAGGTAGCTTAGGACCCTTATTTTTCCGAAGCATTCCTTGTGTCTTTAACTACTTTTTTCTTATTGCCGACACCCTTCGTTTCGCAGGTCTCCGAGAAGCTAGTAGGTACAAATGCCAAGATTACCCGTCTTGAGGGTCAAATATCTTCGTTGGAGATATCTCGCCAATTTGATGCCGCTACTAAGTTTAAGCATGTGGCACTTCAGACAAGCTAACGATTAGCTCGGCGCCAGTGATGGAGCTTCGTCATAAGTCGACTTCGGATTTGGAAGTTCAAGCTTCTCAAATGAAGGTGCACTGAGCGTTCGGCCATTGATATATTAACAATGCCTTTGTAGAGGCCAAGCCCCAAGCTGAAGGTGTTTTTTTTTTTCCCCGTCTTCCTTATCCTTGATGTGTCTCGTTTCTCTTAACTGAACTCTTTGTTGTGTTATGCCCCCAGCTGAGGGGCCTTCGTTGTCTCCTTTCCTTGAAACAATACTTTGTCATGGTTTGAAGCTTTGTCATCTGCAACTTTTAAGACGTGTTAGTAGTATTTTGGTAACATTATTATGGTACCCTTAGTATTGCATGAATATATATATATGTAGACGTGTTGTGTCTAGTTATTTTCACATTCGAGTTATCACAAGGTGCTAAGGTATTTTTAACCTTTGGTGGAACATTCATCATCCTACCCAAGTATCCTTTGGCCGAAGGTACCGTGGTGGCGAGGGCTCCTACGTAGGGGTGGGACTTGGGTTGGTTGGGCGGGTTCGAAGGCTTGGCCGAGGCAGACCCGAGCTAGGAATTCTTTGCCCAGATTGCCCATCGAACATGTGGAACCCATTGAGGTGTTGCCCAAGTCCGCCCAAATTATATTCCTCGGGTTCCCCGGGTTCCTCGGGTTGGCCCAAGTTCCACTAGACATACAAGTTTGTTAATGTGACAATAATAAATTTAGTAATAATAAAACTTAATTGCTCCATTTATTTAAAATTTTCAAATAACTGAAGATTATTTACAGTAATATAAATTCTTTTTATATTGAATGATTAATGAGATAGATATAATTTATATTTTCATTAATAGATTTGAAGATAATATCTAAAATTTCTCTAAATAGATGATAATACCAATTATAAAAATATCTTATATATAGTTCTTCAGGTTGGGCGGGTTATTTGGCTAAAAATTATTTGTGTCCATGCTTGCCAAAATTTAACTCGGGTTCATAAAATTTATGCCCAAACTTGCCCAAAGTTTTGAAATACGTTGTCCATGTCCGCCCAATGTTCGGGTTGGGCATGGGTTGGGTGGGTTGACCCAACCCAAGTCCCACCCCTACTCCTACGTGGGCAATAATTTTCCTATAACCCTACGCGTTCAGCGCGAAGGCTACTTTACTTCGACAAGGTATCTCTATAGGGGATATCTTACTTTTTCTTACTGCCTCATGAACGGAGCTATTGATGTATTTTTTTTATGTTGTTCGTAAAGTGATAGTAAAAGTTCGTTCAACTCGGACTTGTGTAGACTCGATTTCAGACTTAAAAATAGAAAACACTAAGAATAAAGACAATATATACAAAAGGTTGTCACAAATATCGAGAGATTACTGGGAATCATAATTTCACTGTTTTTCATATTCAAGTGGTTAAAAAATTAATCCTCGGCGATTATAGCTCAAAACAAAACAAATATTAACTCTATTCTTTGCCAAAGTAGATTCCATAAAATATTACTTATAGATCATAAGCATGGCGCATCAAGAATCCCTAGGACTAAGCATGCTCCATCAAACAAAGTCTGGGTAATTAATAGAAACCTTAATTCAATTAAAATTGGTGCAAAAAGTAAATAAAGAATTAACTAAATTACCACATGGATGAAATATAGCTTCCTCCGTTGTCCCAGTGTTGGGGTTTAGCTCCTCATATTATTCACGTGCTCAAAATAGTTGTTCATAGCTCAAATAGGTTAAAAACAAGAGAAAACTAATAAAGCAGACAGTTTGCAACGCTGCAGTGGCGTTACAAACAGTTGTTACAACGGGTGTTGAACTGTTACAGAGAAAAGATGACAAGCTTGGGATATATGTGATCTGTTGAACAACGATATTTATGTTGCGATGTTTAAATAAGACTGCCTCTGCGACTGTCCTCGTCTGTCCAATGTTCTTCATCTTCTCTTCTTCCTACTGGTGTGTGTTCTTACTGCAACTTCTTTGCAGCGAACCAGAGATTTTCTATCACCTATGTTCGGTCCCCCAACTCCCGATTGACCTTTCCTGTGTCTCGAACACCTATATTTATACACCACAACTTCCTCTAGGTTCGAATAAATCTTTTCCCGTAAGTTTCAGACTTTTTCTTCTCCATGAGTTTTCTCTTCTTCGTTTTACGCCTCTTCTGGTTGGTCCAAACTCCCAAAAATAGATAAGTAAGAATCCTTTCAGATATCTTCCCTTGATGCTTGCGTACATTCCCTAAATAACCAAAAACCAACCCGAGAAACTCTTACCTGTCTTGGACTACCCCTTAGCAAATGAGGTTCCCCTTATCCAAATCTTGGGTCCATTTAGCACTTTTCTCCGGCAAGCGCAAATACCACTTTTCGATCCAATTTTGCCGCATAAGCTTATTTCTCCAAAAACACCTATAAAGACATAAAAAGCCAAATAAGTACAAAATCAAGCACTAACAATATATACAATTGAGATCAAAATAGACACATAAATGCGTCTATCAGCTATCACTCCGAGGATCCGAGTATTGACACATGCGCAGTTGTGCCTTGCCTTGTCTCATCGTCGGCCTGACGGGAGGGTGTCTATTCTAACTCGGTTTGTATTTAATCAAACAAGACTTTTTCTTAACAAAAGTTTCTTTCATTGATTAGTAAGGTTTATAATACCTTCGATCAGGGATAGAACATGGTGGGCTATTACCCTTCTCTTCTTCTCCTGAGTAATAACCATTCACTTACGGGTAATACTTATTTAGGTACATTGCGTTCCAAGGGTGTTGTAATACTTCACCTTTGAGGTTCCTTAGGTAGTACGATCCTTTCCCGACAATGTCATGTATAATGTAGGGCCCGTCCCATGTCGGAGATAGTTTGCCCCACTCCTTCTTCCTTTGATATGGTGGTATCTGTCGTAGCACGTATTCTTCGACCACAAAGTTCCTTGGGATAACCCGTTTATTGTATTCGCGAGCTAGCATTCGTTGATAGTTTACCATCATTTGCAAATCCACTTCTCGTTTTTCTTCAAGATCATCGAGCTTTTATAGCATTAGGTCCGTTGTCAGGTTCTTTTCCCATGCCTCCGTTTTTGTTGTTGGCAGTATTATCTCTGTTGGGATGACCGCTTAGGCTCTGTAGGTTAGCAAAAACGGAGTTTCTCCCGTAGCCGCCCTTCTTGTAGTTCGGTAGGCCCATAGGACATTGTGTAGCTGTTCTCACCATCTTTTCTTGTATGCTCCCAGCTTGTTTTTCAAGTTCATCTCTATCGTCTTGTTAGTTGCCTCTGCTTGTCCATTGATCTTAGGGTATATCGGAATGGAATTGTTTTTCTGAATGTTGAAAGTGTTGAACAACATGTCTATGTTCTTTCCTACCAACTGCTTGCCATTGTCAGAGACTATGGCGGCTGGTATTCCAAACCTGCAGATGATTTGCTCAAACAAGAATTTAAATACATTTGTGTCCCTGATTCTTGCCAAAGACCTTGATTCCACCCACTTGGTGAAGTAATTTGTAGCCACTATAAGGTATTTTATTTTCAATGTTCCCTCTATCAAGGGTCCAACAATATCAACCCCCCATTTGACGAACGGCCATGGGATGATGACTCAGTTGAGCTCCGTTGCTGGTGCCTTAATCTTTCTGGCAAACCGTTGGCATCTTTCGCGACGCTTAGCCACGTTCTTTGAATCTTCGTCCATGCTTAGCCAATAGTATCCTTGCCTCTTGGATTTGATTGCCAAGGACCTTAATCCGCTTATGGTTGCCGACTTCTCCATTGTGTATATCATGCAAGTATTTTTATACCTTCGGTTTGTGAGAGGCACCGCATCAGAGGTCCAAGAAATAACCTTCTATACAGTATTCCATCACGTAGGTTGTACATCGCTGCCTTTGATTCAAGTTTCCGAGCTTTTGACATCTCGCCGGTAAGGTACCTTTGTCAAAATGCTTGGTGAATTGGGATTCTCCAATCATCTTACGCTTCATCTTCGTTGTTTCCGTATGACATGGACTAATCTTTTTCGGACTCGTCAGCTTCGTTATCTGGTTCTTATATCCCTTCGTCTTCTTTTTCTTTTTCTGCTTCTCTCATGGCCCGAGTTTTGACGGCCAAGGCTTCCTCAAAGCCTAAGATTGGACCTTCTATCGAAGGTTCATATACCCTCCCAATTTGCACGGAAGTGGTATTTCTGTCTCTCATCATTGATGATATGAATGCTAAGGAATCTGTGTGTCTGTTGTCTTTTCGACAGACATTTCTGAATGTGATTTTGTTGATATTTGACGCATTCTCCTATGTTAACTTTAGGTACGAAGATAGTATTGGATACGGAGTTTGATATTTGAGCTCGATTTGTCTAATGACCAGCTGTGAGTCACTAGTCAAACGAACATCTGATAAGCCTAGCTCGTGTGCCAAGTGTAGACCGTGTATGATTGCCTCGTATTCCGTGATGTAATTAGTATATTGTTCAAATTCCAACCTCGAATGCATAGATGAGTCGTTCTCTTGTAGGGGTTGTTATTACAATCCCTATGCATGCGCCTTCTCCATTGGAGGAGCCATCTACGAATATCTCCCACCTTCGTGAATTTTGTGGTTCCAAGAGGTCTTCTGGTTCCGGCTTGTCTTCCTCCATTCCTGGGATGTCATCTATCTCTGCTTCTTCGTTGAGAGGTAGGTCCGCTAAGATTTGTGATTTCTCAGCTTTCCTTGTTTCGAAGATTATGTGAAATTGTTTGATCATGGCGTTCCATTTTGCCACCCTTCTAATTTTCTCTGTGTTGTCGAGGATTTGACTTATCTGAGCTTTTGTGATGACTCGGATGGTGTGTGCATCGAAATATATCCTTAGTTTCTGTGTTGCCACTACTAAGGCATATATGAGCTGCTCCACCTTGGTATAGTTACGCTCCGCTGAACTGAGTGTCTTGCTGATGTAGTATACGGGCTTTTCTCCTTCCCCTTGGTCTCGTACCAATATCGCGCTCACGGGCGTAGCTTGTTGCTGCTAAGTATAAGGTTATTATCTCACCTGGCTCTGATTTCTGTAGGATGGGTGCTGATGCTAAGTACTATTTGATCTTGTGAAAGGCTTGTTCACATTCTGTGGTCCATGTAAACTTGTTTCCTTTCCTTAGCGTATCGAAAAATGCTTTACATTTATCCGACGACCTAGCTATGAATCTTCCCATGGAAGCTAAGATTCCATTTAGATTTTTCAATCCTTTTAAAGTTTGTGGAGATGGCATCTCCATTATTGCTCTGACCCTTTCGGGGTCTACTTATATTCCTCGCTTAGTTACCAAGTATCCCAAGAATTTTCCTGAGGTTACTCCGAATGTGCATTTCTCCGGGTTCACCTTCATGTGGAAGTTTCTCATGGCTTCGAATATTTCCCTTAGGTCTGACAGGTGGTTTTTTGCTTCTTTGCTCTTGAAGAGCATATCGTCCACGTAGACCTCCAGTATCTTGCCTATCCATGGCTTAAAGATTTTGTCTACTAATCGTTGGTATGTTTCCCCCACGTTCTTTAGTCCAAAAGGCATACTTGTGTAGCAATACAAGCCTCGTGGGGTAAAGAACGCAGTATGCTCCTGATCTTATTCTGCAAGGGCTATTTGACTGTAGCCTGAGTATCCATCCATGAAGGATAGCCTCTGGTGGCCTTCGATTGTGTTGACCATTTGGTCAATGTTAGGAAGTGGGTAGTTGTCTTTGGAGCACGCTTTGTTGAGATTGCTAAAGTCTATAAAAATGCGCACACCCCCGTTCTTCTTAGGCACGATTACTATGTTAGATATCCACGTGGGATATTTGACTTCTCGTATGAATCCTGCTACGAGTATATTTTGCAACTCATTTTTTACCGCTTCATGATAGATATCTGCCACCTTGCGGATGCGTTGTTTAAATGGTGGCATTTCTGGTTTGAGCCGAAGGTGGTGTGGGACCAAATTCGGGTCAATTCCTGGCATGTTTTCCATTGACCATGCAAAGACGTCTGCGTATTTCCTTAGCAACCTTTGTAGTTGCATCTCTTCTTCCTCTTCAACTAAGGTTCCAATGTTGAGCATTTTGGTTCTGTCTGCGTTCCAATGTTGATTTTCTTTATTGGTTCCACTGGTGAGCAGGTTTGTTTCTGAGACCGTAGAGGAGTGCTTTTACGTAATTGTCATTTGGCGGAGACGTCCGCTCTTGGAGTGGCGGAGGTGCTTGTCTACGGAACTGAGACGACTTCGGGTACTGAGAAGGCTCCATACTTCACCTTTTTAGCGTTTGATTTGCGTCTTTTTCTTCCATGCTGCTGGGCAGCAGCTCTTTATTTGTTGAGTCTGACCTCTGCTAGATTGCATAGCCTTGCGTCTTGCTGGTCACCTTTGATTTCCATTTCACCCATGGGTGTAGGAAATCGTAGGTATTGATGATATGTCGAAGATGTTCCTCGCAATCTATAGACCCATAGTCTTCCCATGATTACATTGTATGGCAAAGGTGCTTCCACCATGCAGAACTGTGTATTGGTTACTAAGGGTCCTGCACGCACCTGCAAGAAAATTTCTCCTTTCGGTCTAGAGACTGCTCCATTGAAACCGTATATAATGCAAGTGGAGGTATCCATCTGCTCTGCTGTCAAACCCATGCGTAGGTAGGGTTTGTAAAATAGTACATTTAACGAGCTGCCCCCGTCAACGAGGACCTTCGTAACGTTCCATCTGTGTATTGGAAGAGTGATCACTAGTGGATCATTGTGCATCTCGACCTGTTGATTGACGTCTTTTGTTGGCATGGCCATCCATTCTTTCCAAGCGCTGGTAAGTGGTCCACTTAGCTTGAACACCTCGTGGGTTTCTAGGTTTTTTCTGTTTCGAGCTAACTCGAGGATGTCTTCAAGCAGTTCTCCTTGACCTCCGCTGGAAAATGTGTTCATGTTGATGTATTTGCCATCATGAGGTAATTCTACCCTTTTCTTTGGGGCCTCCTCAGTTTCGGATGACTGTATCTATACGTACTCCATGAATTTTCCTTCGTCTATGAACCTCTGAATCACATTCCGTAAATGGTAGCACACGTCAGTTGTATGCCCGTAGTACTGGTGATATGCACAATTTTCCTTGGCCTCCTTCGTTTTGTATGGTTTCTTTCCTCTAGTATTAGGGTAAGGAAAGCCTGGCTTTGCTCCTTCCTTGCTAAAAATGTGAGAAAACGTTGTATTTAGCTTCGTGTATATTTTATCTACAAATTCTTCTCTTCCTTTGCCTCTTTTGTTATCCCCGTATTTGGATCGTTTGTCTTGAGAGCTGGTCCTTCCCCCGACTTCTTTTTGTCACTTAGGTATCTCTGTAATTTGTTCCAGAGAGTTGGTTCGTTGTGGAGTTGTTGTCGCCTTTGCTTATGCCCTGAGGTTGTCCTTCTGGATTTCTTCAAGTCTGATGTAGCGGTCTTGGACCACCCTGAGCTCTCCTTCGGAATCGAGGGCTCTGTTTTGGAGCTCCACGAAGATGGATGAGGTTTTATCAAGTCTATACTTATAGGAATTAATGATAATTTCTGGATTGATGATCGCTGTCGTATGCGTCAAAAATAATTTCACTTTCCTAAAGTATATGATAAGAAAGAGTTCGTTTCCACAGAGAGGCGATTGTAGTTATTACGTATTCAATTTCTTAAAGTAACCAATTGGGGGGATTTCTTATTTTTATGTAAGCAATAAAAGCAAATTAAAAGCAAAGTAAATTGTAGAAGGTAATCAATAGAGAAAGATATTGGTCAAGGAATTCATCTTCAATCTTAGACATGTGCTTGCATATATGATTGGAATTACGATTTAATCTCTTACATTATCAAAAGCCTAGAGAAACAAGAGAGCAAGATAATCTAATAATTTCCTAAGTTCATCAACACACACATTAGAGCTGCGTATGTGAATTCTACCTAAAGAATAACCTAACGCCTTGCGCTAATTAAGTTCGATTCCTAAGAGCATTAAGTTTTAAATAGGTTAATCAATGCAATTGTCATGCGTTCGCATAACAATTCTGACAATGGTCAAACTCTACATATGATTACAAGAGTGTATCACTACAAACCATAAACATATCATGCTACTCGTATTGTGGTTATCGCTCGATGAAAAACCCTAAAATAGCTATGGACTAGGATGCAAGTTCAATTAATTGGCCACTTAACTAATCAAACATCATAATCCTATCACAATACATCAATCATGTGATTCTTAAAACAGTAGAGATGTGAACGATAATCAAGAGAGAAAACTAATACATAAAGCAAACACAAGTTTTAGAAATAGGACTACATCCTTAACCAATAATATTAAATTAGCTACTCATAGCTATGGAGTTCATCACAAAAATATAAGTTGAATAAAGAAGAAGATGAACAAAAGCAAACCCTAGTTGCGTAACAAAAGCGGCTCTCCAAGTTCCCCAGAATAAAACGTGTCTTCCAAAAGTTGTAGGATTTCTCTTTTATAGCTCCTCTTGTTCCAAAATTAGGTCTAGCCTTCAAAGTCCATTAGATGAAAATCCATCAAGCCCATAAGAGAGACAAACCCATGTAGAAAATATGTCCAAAAAATACGTCGCCGGAAAACTGGTATTATGACCGGAAATCGGCCAGAGAGGTGACCGGAAAACGGTTCCGGTGACCGGCAAAGTCCACCCGGTCACCGGTCAAACATAACGGTCAGCTGTTAAAATTAACGGTCAAGTTATGAGACACTAACGGCGTTATTGAGTCAGAGACTTAGTCAGGATCGAGTCAGCTGGGTGGAGTGAGTCAGGGCCAAGTCAGAATTTGCCTAAGCTCTGCTGCATAATCAAGTTCAGCCATGATGGCCCCGTGTCGCACCATCTCGTTTGTAATATCCTCGCCCCGTAACCTTCAAACTCAATTGCATTTGCAATAACACACACAACACCACATTCTCATGTGTTTCCTGCGATTCACACAAGCTATTCCGCCTGCACCAACACTCGCTCTTCGTCACATTCCTTGTTCTACATATACGTTGCAAGACTCGATTTGTAATTCACCTTCTCATTTTTGACTTCCATTCACTTCAAAGAAATCTCTTAAATCAGCATCGATTCGCCACAAGTAAGCATATCCAGTTCTCTGCCTGCCGCATACCTGCAACTCGGCTCCAAAGACATCACCTCTTCTTTCACAGATCCATTCATTCCTTCTCAGTCCACCACAAGTAAGCATATCCAGTTCTCCTCATCCTACGACAACTTCAGCTGTAACTCTTGTAAGTTCAGCTCCACCAACAAGCTCCATCTCAGTTCATCTTACTGAGTCGTTCTCTATGGCGCCAACACCTGCAACTTCACATACACAGCACCAAATCCACCTCCTTAAGCCCACAAAAGCAACATCCTCCATAACTCAAACACCATCAAAGCTTTGAAGCTCAAACCCAACAGCATCAGATGCTCATAATGCTCCAAGTCTTCCATCTCAGGCACTCACCAACAACAGAACCACATCCATTAGCAACCTAAGCTTTGTCACTTGCAATTCCAGCTCTTCCCCTGCAATTCATTCTTTGTAGCCAATGCACCTTCATATCTATTGCCTTGCCTGCAATTCCCTGGCACTTCCTTGGCTATGCACACACCAAGACAAAAGCGTGGCTGCATCTTCACCATTTAGCTGTTGCCATCACCAGCTCTATTTCATGTCTGCAATTAGTCTGACCATATCAGCAACACTGCCATCAACTCAATGCTCTTCTCACCACTGCCATAACAGCACCATCAACTTCTATCACCTTGACAACTTCAATCTGAGTACACCTGCAACATTTCACTATCACCCAAAACCCCAGATTCATTCCATCATCACTGACAATTTCACCTCTTCCCTGTTTAGCCATCAATTCCATCACGAGCAGCATCATCCGCCAAATCTCGCCCATTTCAGTCCCATGACAACACAATACAACCAATTTGCAATTTTATCAAGACCAACAACACAAGCAACCACCATCTCTGAAATCAACAACGTCAACCACCTGCAACTTTATTTAACACATCCATCTTCTAATTCCATCTCAGATTCGACCTCCACTTACTTCATCATCTGAGCCCATGAATATCACCATCACAGTGAAACCCTAACCTCAATTCCACCATTTATTGCACGTTTCTCATCAAAAACCCATTCAATCGCTTCCATTTTCTTCCCCATTTCCTTCTCGATCTATAGCAGAAGTAATATAAAATCCTTGACAGATTCAAACCCACACTTGTACCCTTGAATTACCACCAATCTAAGATCCACCAAGCAACCACTCGTTTCTCTCGAACTCAATTTCGTTCTTCCATTGCTGTGCCTCCATTTCAGTGCAACTAATGATTGAGAAGATGAAAAACGAGAGAATAAACTCTCGATTTTAGGGTTAGGTGGTTCGGGGGTTGGATGGCACACCCCACATTCGATGCATACGACCCACTTATTGATAGCCCCTTATCCTCAGCTGGTCTGTGTCTAGTACTCCTCCAAATAGAGTTGCCCCTTAACCTTGACTGGGCTCCAGATAGTGTTCGCCCATGAAATGACAATTTTGCGCTTTTTCTCAAATTGGATGATTTCTTCTTCTTTTCGTTCGTGCGACTCCATAGTAGCTGTAAAACTCTAAACAAGCGTAAAATACATAATTTACAAGAAAAATAGCAAAGAAAGCATAACTACTAGATAGTAAAATAGGCGTATTCTACACCCATCAAATTCCCCCACACTTGGACTTTGCTAGTCCTCGAGCAAATCAAACAAAACAATTCAAAAAGATACATACAACTCCATGTCGTCGAGGCCACGGTCACTTTTAGCATAAATAACAAGCCTTTAAACCCCTAGGTGTCCCTAGTGGACGAGTTATAGTCTCGTGAGGGTTTACTAGAGATATACCCACAAAACCTACTTTTCCAACTTACTAGTTCTCCGTAATGATAGCATCCAACGCGCTAAGAAGACATAGAAATTCTGCACACTAGTCATAAGAAGTTAGACACATAAATGAACACAATCTCATTCTTAAAAGTTGAGAGAGAAATAACCATCCCTTCTCGACAAAAATTCGGGTTCGGAGTGATCGAAAGTCTCAACTCTGCCTCACAAGAAAGGGTTTTATGAAATTGCTCTCCAATAAACAAACTTTTTATGGGTCACACATGTGTCCAGGTTGGAATGAAGAGAGAAACCTGTGACACGTTGAATGGTAGGAAGGCAAACCCTCCGAAAAGTTTTGAAAACCCACATCTTTTATAATTTTTGAAAACCCATTTTTCTGACGATCTCTTCGAAAGGAAATCAACCACTTAACGAAGGTGGGAATATGCTTACTTACCTCGTTATCCGTTCGACGTGCATCTAGCACCACTCTCACAGCATCCATAGAAACGTCTTCGGTCTTCTATAGGTGTCTTCATCTTCGTCTTCGGTCTTCAACTCTTGATGATAACTCTTGAAATTCGTAGAATCTTGACAATATGATTCTTTCCTCAAATTCCTTGTTGCTTGAAACTTCATTATAGATATTCCTTCTTTCCATTGGCTTTATTAAAATAATACAAAACTAAAAACGAACATACAAACCCAAAATTTAATTTTTTTTTTTTTTTATTTTTTTTTTTAATAATGAGAAATTAAACAAATACAAAATAAAAACGAAATAAAACAATAAAACTAGTAATGAACCTAAAGATTTTCTCTTGTCTTTTTTTTTTTGAGACAAGAGAAAAATAAAATACAAATAAGATAAATAATAACGTAAGTACAAAGGCCATGGTGTAAGTACTTTACCGCTTGATTCTTCACAACTTGTATGTCTTGATATCATAAATTTCTCGAACTCTCATCTTTATAAACTTCGCTCTTGTACAATAGTCTTCAACTTGTAAAAATTCTGCTCCTTGTCTTGTTGTTTTACTCAAATCTGAAATATGCTCATTTCTGTACTGTTGCTTGTAAACCTTGAACGTCTTCAACTTTCCTTCAAATTTGTGATGCTCCTCTTGTTGATGATGATGGTGTTTCTATGGACCTGTTGGTGTAAAGAGAGATAAGGTGGATGGTGCTAATCATGAACAAGATTACAAGTGGTATGTAAGTTAGCAATTCGATGTCACCAACATGGTTGATAAAAATAGTACTAAGAGATCAAAATAGTGCTTCTATGGTGGGAGGTTGGACAGCTCACCATTCTGCAGGAATTTACGTACGGTGACACACACACTCTAAAAGCACAAATTTAGACAGGTACAAATAATTGAAGGTTGGTGCCTCACATTATGTAACATGGGTAGTCTCCACTATAGGGGATCACTACTCTAATACCGAATTTAGTCTGCACCTTATTTTCCACTTTGGCATGGTTAAATCCAACTTTAACTCTCATACAATTAAGAAACCCGATCATGTTCTCTGTCATCTCTAAGTTCAGTCACTCTTATGAGATTCTCGATGTAATCTTAGCGACATGCATACTATGTGACTCTAACCTAACTACAAGTTGGAGTTTTCTTATTCACTATTTACACAAAAGTTGAAAATTTTGAAAAATTTACAAAGCAAACCACTCCCCCACACTTAAACTTTACATTTTCCTCAATGTAAATTGAATCTTCCAAAGAAATTCAAGGTGGGAAATCCTAACGAAAAAGTGACAAAAAATCAGAAAAAGTAAAAACATGACAAGAAAAGAAAATAAAAGATAAGAGATACAAACCCGATGGGTTGCCTCCCATTTAGCGCTTGGTTTAAAGTCGTCAGCCCGACTATCTCCTTGCTTTCTATGACTCCTCCAGAGGGAGTACTTCCACAAGATTAACTCCTTCCACGACATCCGAAGAGAAGTTCTCATAATATGGTTTCAACCGGTGCCCATTCACTTTAAGTTCATTTCCTGTAGCTAAACTACGAATTTCCACTGCACCATGATAAAACACATTAGTCACAATAAAAGGTCCAATCCAACGTGACCTTAATTTGCCCGGAAATAATTGCAAGCGAGAATTAAACAAAAGCACTTTCTGCCCAATGCAAAATTGTTTCTTTGTAATCATATTATCATGAAATGCCTTCGTCTTTTCCTAGTAAATCCGTGAGCTTTCAAATGCATCATTGCGAATCTCCTCTAGCTCTTGAAGTTGTAACTTTCTTTGCCTTCCATCACCATCCAACTCCATATTGCATTGCTTAATAGCCCAAAACGCCTTATGCTCAATTTCCACGGGTAAGTGACAAGGTTTACCATAAACAAGCCTAAAAGGAGACATCCCAATAGGTGTTTTATATGCAGTTCTATACGCCCACAAAGCATCATTGAGTCGCGAACTCCAATCCTTCCTTGTTGGATTCACCGTCTTCTCTAGAATGGATTTCACCTCTCGGTTGGAAACTTTGGCTTGTCCATTTGTTTGTGGATGGTAAGGTGTTGCAATCCTATGCGACACATTGTACTTCCTTAACAAGTTTTGCAAGAACCTATTTTTGAAGTGTGAACCTCCATCGCTAATTATAGCCCTTGGAATTCCAAACCTTGCAAATGTATTAGCTTGCACAAAATCAAACAACTTTAGAATCATTAGTTGGGGTGGCCTTAGATTCCACCCATTTCGAGACATAATCCACAGCAAGCAAGATATAATAATTCCCACTAGAATTGACAAAAGGGCCCATAAAATCAATTCCACATACATCAAAAACCTCGACAAATTGAATAATAGTTTGCGGCATTTGATTTCGAGCACCTAGATTGCATGTTCTTTGGCACCTATCACATGTGATACAAAATGCATGTGCATCCTTAAACAAAGTTGGCCAAAAGAAACCACATTCTAGTACCTTGAGAGCGGTTCTATTGCTCCCAAAGTGTCCTCCACAAGCATATGAGTGGCAAAAAGACAAGATAGAATTAAATTCAGATTCGGGAACACACCTACGTATTACTTGGTCACTACAATGTTTCCATAAGTATGGATCATCCCATATGTATTGGTTTCCTAACTTCTTAAGTTTGTCCCTCTCAGCACGAGACAAGTTCTTTGGGATTTGTTTAAACACTAAGTAATTAACAATATCAGCGTACCATGGTTCTCCAAAGGCAATTGAGAAAAGTTGCTCATCCGGGAAACTTTCACGCAACGGGATAGTCTCCTTGTCCACAGCAAGACGGCTCAAATGATCCGCAACGGTGTTCTCAATTCCTTTCTTGTCTTTGATCTCAATATCAAAATCTTGCAAGAGTAAAATCCATCGTATGAGCCTCGGTTTCGCCTCTTTCTTTGTAAGCAAGTATCTAAGTGTTGCATGATCAGAAAAGACAATAACTTTTGTACCAATTAGATAAGAGCGAAACTTTTCTAAAGCAAAAACAATGGCTAATAACTCTTTTTCAGTGGTTGTGTAGTTTTGTTGGGCCTCATTTAACGTTCTAGAAGCATAATAAATGGCATGAGGTATCTTCCCCACACGCTGCCCAAGCACCGCACCAACCGCATAGTCACTTGCATCACACATGAGCTCAAAAGGCTTGCTCCAATCCGTTGGTTTAATGATAGGGGTTGAAATCAAAATTTCTTTCAAACAATTGAATGCCACCATACATTTCTCATCAAAGTTAAAAACCACATCTTTTTGCAATAAGTTACAAAGTGGTGATGCTATCTTGGAAAAGTCCTTTATGAATCTACGATAAAAACCTGCATGACCAAGAAAAGAACGTATCTCCCTCACCGTAGTGGGAGGGGTTAGAGCACGAATAAGGTCTATCTTAGATTTATCGACTTCCAAGCCTTTAGAAGATATTATATGGCCTAAAACTATGCCATGAGTTACCATGAAATGGCACTTCTCCCAATTTAGCACAAGATTTGTTTCAACACATCGTTCAAGGATTAGAGATAAATTGTTCAAGCAAAGGTCAAATGAATCACCAAAGACACTAAAGTCGTCCATGAACACTTCGATTATGTTTTCAACATATTCAGAAAAGATACTTACCATACACCTTTGAAAGGTAGCTGGAGAATTGCACAAGCCAAAGGCATCCTTCTATAAGCAAAAGTACCGAAAGGACAAGTGAAAGTGGTTTTCTCTTGGTCCTCCGGTGCTATCACAATCTGATTATAACCTGAATAGCCATCAAGGAAGCAATAGTAAGAGTGTCCAGCTAAACATTCAAGCATTTGATCAATAAAAGGTAAAGGAAAGTGATCTTTTCTAGTAGTGGCATTCAATTTTTTATAATCAATACAAACCCTCCAACCGGTTTGCACACGAGTTGGGACAAGTTCATTCTTATCATTCTCCACCACCGTCACACCTGATTTCTTTGGTACCACTTGTACCGGGCTTACCCACTTGCTATCGGATATGGGGTAGATAACACCCACGTCAAAAAGCTTGAGTATCTCCTTTTTCACAACTTCCATCATGGGAGGATTCAAACGACGTTGCGCTTCCCTTGTAGGCTTTGTATCATCCTCCACACGGATCTTGTGCATACAAACGACAGGGCTTATACCCTTGATATCGGCGATTGTCCATCCTATGGCCGTCTTGTACGTCCTTAGCACCCTTAGAAGTTTTTGCTCCTGTAATTCATTAAGCTCGTTAGAAACAATCATGGGTAAATCTTCATTGTCACCCAAGTACAAGTACTTTAAGTGACTTGGAAGAGGTTTCAATCCTAAACTTGGAGATTTAACAATATATGGCACAAGTTTTTCATTATTGCAAGGTAAAGAAGCATAAGAAATATTCTTAATTGCTGATTGTTCCGGTAATGAGTCAAGAGAACCAATGGTTTCTTTAATCTCATCACTATATGCATAACCATTGTCAATAGGTGTAGTGAGAACGGTTTCCAAAGTATCAACACCATTCAACTCAAACATTTGTTGCGCCAATGTGTCCATCACATCAATGGAGAAACAAGAGTGGACATCACTAGGATATCTCATCGTCTCGAAAATGTTGAAACGTATTATTTCTCCATCAAACTCCATAGTTAGCGTTCCCTTGTCAACATCAATAATGGTTTTCGCCGTTTTCATGAAGGGACGCCCAAGTAGCAATGGAAGATACGAGTCAGGTGAACCTTCATCCATCTCTAACACGCAAAAAGTCATTCGGAAATACAAGTTGATTAACCTGCACAAGAAAATCCTCAACAATACCCATTGGGTAGACATTAGAACGATCGGCTAATTGCAACACAATTCCAGACTTTTTAAGAGGACCAAGATCAAGTGAATTATACATAGACGCAGGCATAACATTAACGGATGCACCTAAGTCCAACATAGCTTTATTAAATGTGGTGTTACCAATTGTGACGGGAATGTCAAAGCTTCCAGGATCCTTGCACTTAAATGGGAGTTTATGTTGTAAGATTGCCGAAGCATTCTCCCCCACACTAAGTACTTCATTACCTTTGAGCCTTTATTTATTGGTACACAAGTCCTTCAACACATTCGCATACTTTGGAACTTGCTTGATTGCATCTATGAGTGGTATGTTCACATGGATCTTCTTGAGAATGTCTAAAATCTCCTTTTCTAGTTCCGCCTTCTTAGAATTTGCAAATCTGCGAGGGAAAGGTAAAGGAGGAACATAAGTAGAACTGGAGTTTTAGAGTTAGAAATAGGTACCTCAGAAGTTTGGGGAGAATCCTCGATTTTCTCTTCCAAAACAGGTTCCTTAGGTGTTTCCACCGCGCCCGAATCAGTGACTTCGGGTTGCACAAGTTGTGTACCACTTCTCAACGTAATTGCATTAACCCCCTCTTTTGGGTTGATAGGTTGAGAAGGGAGTTTCCCACCATTTTATGCCTTCAATTGATTCAACTCAATAGCCATAGAACCAACTTGAGTTTGCAAATCCTTAACCGCACTCTCCGTTCTTTGCATAAAAGATTTCAGCAACTCTTCCATATTAGACCCCATATTTTGAGGTTGTTGTTGTTGTTGAAATTGTTGTCTCGGCTGGAATTGTTGTTGTTGAGGTTGAAATCCACTCGGGTTGTTGAAATTAGGTTGTTGAATTGCTCCTTGCTTATTGGCATAGCTAAAATTGGGGTGATCTCTCCATCCCGGATTGTAAGTGTTGGAGTAGGGATCATACCGTCTTTGTTGATTTGGAAAGATCGCATTAGCTTGCTCGTCTTCATAAGCTTGAGTGGAACTCGGTATCACCGCGGCTGCAACTTGTTGAAGCATTGCGTTCATGTTGCCCATTTGTTGACGAAGTTCCTCAACCTCGCTCACTTCATTCACCCTTCTTAGAATCACATCCGAACCACGACTCAAGAATTGTTGTGAGTTCGTTGCCATGTTTTCAATCAACTCTCTAGCTTGTGCCACCGTCTTGTTCACTAGTGCACCACCATGATGGGTGTCGTAACCACAACAAATTAATTAATATTTTTCCACCTAATTAACAAGTAATATAGTGTAGTCAAGATCGTTCCCACGAGGATCAAGAGATTCTAGTTGTAAAATTGTCACGAAAAGGGGGGTGTAAAGCAAAAAGAAAGTAAACAAAGCAATTAAAAGATAAAGTTGAAATCAATAAGAGACAAGATCAAGGAATACTTCTTCGTTGCAAAACAATGAATCAAGTTATGTTCTTTTCTACTTGTTATTAGTCACAAATTATCACCAACCGTAGGTAAAGCAAACGGCTAGATCGTGCTAAACCCCTAAATCCCTTGTATCACCGGACACGGAAGTTCTCGACTACCGGATTCTATTTACCAAACCACCTAGTAGTAGATCACTCAAGATGTAATTTAAAATAAACGCATTAAGATTTATGAACTTATTAGGTTGATATTAGTAGTTAGACTCTTAAATCAAGGTATACTTGCTAACGTTGTTTTCACACACAATTGCTCCACGGAATCCCTCCGCAAGGTCTCGTGTTTGCTACTTATGTAAAGAGTCAAGAAACGATTACTTATCCCCTAACTTTCACTAGCTTTAGATCAAATTAAAAAATCAATTTAGTTGGCCACCTAAACAATCTATCAATCAACCATGAATGTCTTTAAGATCATTCCTATTAGTAAAAACAAACGATAATCATGTGAAAAACTTCAAGATAGAATTGAAAACAAAACTTCAAATCATATATTAAGAACTAGGAATTCATCCTCAATCAATAAGAAAATTAGCTACTCATGCTAAAAATTCACACAAAGAATAAGAAAAGAAAAGTGTTGTGTGTGTAGAGAGGTGTGTCAAAAGATGTAGAAAACTTCTCTATTTATAGGCTTCAATATTCTCCAAATCTTCCAAGGAATAGAATCCTTTTCCTTTAGCAATTCAATTTCCAAAACCAAGCCTTTGTCAACTCTTCCATCTTCTCTTTCCAAATTTGAACCCAATTCTCCATCCAATTCCTAGTCCAAGTCTTCACACCCATGAGAGAAGTCCACAGAAAATTCTGGAATTTTTGGCTGTAGGAAAATCGGTATTATGGCCTAATCAGTAGGAAAAGTCACAAATCGGCCACCCGAGTTCTCTTTCGTCAAACGGTATATTCGACGGAATATTCCGTCAGTCCACCTGTAGGATCATAATATCGCAACGTACAGGGTTCGCGGGATTAATAAACGACGATGTCGCGAGGCAGTCGCAGATAGCTAAAATAAACGACGCAATGAATAACGACAAGTGAAAGATAAAGAAGACGTGAAACCTGGCGAGGGTTGAGGAGTGTCGCGAGAACGAATGTTTGTGCATTTGCGACACTTCGCGGGACATTCCCGAAAATAAAGGATAGCTTAGCTGTCATCCACTATGTATTACCCTATATAAAGGGCTGAGTGAATCTGTGGTGAGAGGGATCTTTTTAGAATTGTTAAGCAAGTCAATAGGAGAGAGAAAGTTTAAGAGTGCTGTAATTTCTAAGTGTAATTATATTTTCTCTCAATCAATAAATGTTCTTGATCTTACATCTTTCAATGGATTAATTAAGCAAAATCGAGTAAGGGGTGTAGTGTGGGATTTCCTGCAACTACATATGCGCTAGAAACAGGGATTGAACAGAGATTGACGTAGAAGTTGGAAAGAATTTGGATTAACGAGAGAAAAGATTTGGAGAAGATACTCAAGAATTCATTGGAAAAGAAAAATGGCTAGAAGAAGAAATGTACAAGAGCAACCAACGACTATAAGAAGAAGTGGGAGACTTCTTTTGGAGAAAGGAGGAGTGAAACGGGAGAATCGTCAAGGATGAATATGAGAAATGATGGAGAAGATCAAATCCACCACCGATCTCCCCGGTAGCAAAACGCAACTGTGGATTATGATAGAGTAAGTGTGCATACTTGGAGGTCTGATTCTCGAAGACGAGAGGAAGAGGAGCAGCTGACTAGTGAACAATGGACAAGGAGAGCAAGGAATGAATGGAGAAATGAATCCGAGAAACGAAGAAATCGCGACATTAGAAAGATTGAGACAAACAATACACGAAGAGAGACGGTTAGAGGCGAGAGGAACGAGCAAACTTGACAAAGAGAATCATGAATTGAGGATGGAAAATATGAGGTTGCAAAATAGAGATCAAGAAGTAGCGTGAGATCAAGTTCAAGATCGAATAGGGAAGAAAGAAGGAGATCTTTTCCAACAGAAAGTACCGAGGAAGGAAACCAACAAGAAACACAAAATCCGAGTACAGAGCATGGCGAGAGAAGAGGGGAAATAGAAGATCGTTATATTCCTCAGCCAGAAAATCTTCAAAATGAGCGGAATAGGGAAAATCAAGGAAACACGCAACTCCAAGAGCCGAATGACCCAGTTCTTGAAGGAGAATAATCTTGCACGGGAGAGAAGAATTGAGAAGAAACCGAGAGATCGAGAATGACATTGAGAGACACTACATTGAACAAGCGCGGCTAGCTCGCGAGAGAGAAAGAATAAGAGCAAGAAATGGAAAATCAAGAGATGGAAGAGGCAATCCGGAGAATAACCATGACAACCGCGAAAGAAGGAGGGAACAAAATCGTACCAATAGAAATATTAATGAAGAATATGAGAGGTGCGAGATGGGAATAGAGAGACAGCCAAGAAGAGAACAACCGATATAATGGCGTGCGAATTGTGAAAGAAACGAAGAAGAGCGTCGCGAGGGAAAGAAGAGGAGAAAATAACGAGCGGGAAGGTCAAAATAGGCACGAGCGAAGAAGGAGAGAAGCGAGTTAAAAAGACCAGGTAGAATCAAACTCGAGGCAAATGAACAAATCTTAAGAGAACTGGGCTGAAATGAGAGGATTCTTTTGAATAATAGAAGGGAAGGAGGAAGGAGACAATTAGGCGAAGCCATCGCGAGAAGCATGAAGAATCCCTTCACGCTAGAAGTACGAGATGGGAGGAATACCTCCTAAGTGCAATCTACCCGCATTAACCAACATCTTTGATGGAACAACCTGTGCGGTACAACATATTAAGGCTTATATGAGATGTATGTTACAATGGGAGAATCATGATGCAATCTTTGTGCAAATATTTCGCATCAAGCTTAATAGGAGAAGCACTAAAATGGTTTGAAGGTCTGCCAAGGAACACAATCACATCATTTTACCATTTACAAGCCACATTCCTGGGAGCATACATAAGTAACAACTCTTCGCGACCAGGTATTGAAGATGTATTCGGGTTGAAACAAAGAGTTGGCGAGAGCTTAAGGCAGTTGACAATAAGATGGAGGACTATGTGTAGCGAAATGGCAGGACGGGTTGAGGAAAGATATCTCATACTCTCATTTGTGAATGCTCTCTTCGCGACCAACTTGTTATATGTTCAAATTTTTAGAATCAAAAATACAATCACAATGGCAGAACTGCGAGAATTACAGGAAGAATATATTGTCTTAGAAGAAAGACGAGAATGAAATGAATTCTTATCCGATCGCGAACACAAACTCTAATGCTGCGAACGCAAGCTTGCTGCCTCAATTCATAAACACAGTGGCGAGTACTTCGCAAGGACAGCAAGCAAGGAAAGTTTATGAGGGATAGCAGAAGATAGTAGCCATGGGAAGCCGCGATCAAGAAGAGTTTGAGCGAGAAAGGAACTACTACAACCATGTAAAGACAATAATAAGATTCGAGAGGCTAGATCATGTGCAAGAAACTTATGGTGGACGAAGGCAAAATAACCGTGGAGGGCAGAGAAGTCTCAGAATAGTATGGGAAGAGATTAAGATGCCTCCAATGAACGCTAGTGTGGAAAAGATCTGGGAAGCTATACTTGTGATGGAAAATGTACCAGCACCTTGGAATGTGGAAATGGAACCACCTTGAGGCGATAGAAGTCATGAGTTTTGTTCTTACCATCGCTTCCATGGGCATCAAACAAACGATTGTAGAAACATAAAGAGAATTATTCTCAGGATGATTGATCGGGGAAGTTTGAATCACTTTCTAAAGGGAGAAGAAGCGGGCCGGATATTACCACCACCACCGAGAGATGCAGATCAGTGTCAGCGAAAGGAAAGGAAACATTTGTGATAGAAATCGGGACAAAAGCTAAAAATTTGAATTGCAACTCTATCGTCCACTCCTATCGCACCATTGAAGATTTTCATGACAACGTGCTCAGTAGAGTCTTTGCGAGAGATGCTAATGATAAAGAAATAATGAGTCGGCGAGAACGACGTGTGATTAGAAAAGTGGCGATTGAAGACTATTTATTTCTCTGAGATGAAGTGCCAAAAGGAAGAGAAACACATGATAGCCCGTTGGTTGTGAAACTAGAGATTAACCCAAAAACCAGTTGATGGAGAAGATGATGGCGAGAAGCTTGCTTGGGCGATCAATAGAATCCTAATCGATACCGGAAGTTCGGTGAATATTCTTTTTTACCATACTTATAAGACGATGGGAGGAAAGGATGAGGATTTGATCCCTTCAACATACAAGATATATGGCTTTAATGGCACTGCAAACAAGCCAAAGGGAGAGGTTCACATGAGAATAACTCTACAAGGATTATCAACTGATGTTTTATTCTGTGTGGTTGACGTGGAATCCCCGTATAATGCACCGATTGGGAGGCCATGGCTTCATGAAATCTTGGGGGTCGCGTCAACATACCATCAATGTATAAAATTTCCACATCCAAACGGCATTGGTGTTATACAGGGAGACTGGAAGGAGTCGCAGCAGTGTCATGAGGTCGACGTAGAAAGCTGCGAAGAAAGAAATGCCAAAAGAAAGGGTTGGAAGCAACATGTGAGAGATGAGCAGAGAAAGGAAAAACTGATGGTGGATGCTATAGAAGTAAGGACTGAACATACCTCGCGAGGTGAATGCCTAGAGACAGGTGAATATTATGATAAGAAAGGAGCAAAGGATATGAGGAACAAAAGGCATAAGAAGTGAATAATCAACAAAAACAGGAGGAAAAGTAGCAATTGAAGTAATGATGTGCGAGAATCTTGCAGCCAAGAGTATATGGGAATTCAGTTAAGAAATGAAAATGCAAATACAACAAATGAAACAGAACTATGCGAATACTCCGTAAACAAATATCAGCAAATAATGAAACATGAATGATTGAATGATTTAACAAATATGAATGAGTAAAAGAATGGGACGAACCTTTATGGCGTACACCTATTTTCGCGAATAACATTTCGTAAGAGGCAAATGTAAGACCTAAAGTGCGTCATATAAGGGGGTATCTCTCGACATGGCTCGGGGAAGGTTACACCGCTCCGAAGCCTGAGTCATGAAAATTTGGGGCCCATGAAAGCCTATCCGGGAGAGGTACCTTGGATTCCCAACTATATATATAAGGTTATACCCTGGTTGGGCGACCGAGAGGTCTCTTCCAAGGAGTCAGTGTATGCTCAAGGCGCCGAGGTACACGGTTGAGCCCGAGTGCCGGGATGGATGAACCTACCCTGGCCATTCTTGGCAAGTCTTGGCATATGCGTTGCACTCGCCCGAAGAAAACTCCACTTAGGGTGCAGCCTCGTAACCATAAACCCTATAGGTATAAGGGATAAGAGGCTGCGAAAACAACAGTTGTTGTTAAGACCGGATGGGAGGAGCTAGTCTTGTATGGCCGATGTTTCGCCTCCTTGAAGGGCAACCGGGGAGATGATAAGGCGACGCTCTCCATAGGGGGGTGTCAAAACAGACGCAAATGTCATAAGGCTATATTTTCGCAAGAAAATTTAGGCTCGTCATATTTGTGCAATGATCTGCAGAGGCAATAATACTAACGCGAGGGTAAGGCGAGATCAATGGGTCTTTACACGAAAGTGTAGGGACGTCCCGCGATTTGCCGCACGACGGCAATGTCATGGGGCTTTATGTTCGCAAGGATATATAGGCCTGTCATATTGTCGCAACTAAAACATCTGCGAGAGGCAAAAATACTTGGAAAATGATAAGGCAAGATCAATGGGTCTTTACATGCAAGTGTAAAAGACGTCCTGCGATTTTGTCGCAATAAAAGGTGGCAGGGGAAGACCTCTAATTAGGGAGGTCTAACTCGGAAGACCACACAAAAATGATAAGGCAGGGCCAATGGGCCCTTGCTTGAAAATGTAAGGGCGGCTTGCGACCTTGTCGCAATGAGAAGAGATAAAATACATTTATGAAGATAAGGCAAGGCAAGTAAAATTCTTGATCTATGAAGATACTGCGACCTCGTCGCAATAATACATTTCAACAACAATAAAATTATTATCCAACCAAATATATGAAGACAACTAAAATCTTCCATCGAAGATAAATAACGAGAGGCAAGTATGGGAATGGAAAAGATGGAATATTGTTATTCATCTTCGACGAAAAGAGTTATACATCAATAATGTTAGCCAATTATATTACAAGGAAGAACTACCAAAAAAGGGGAGTGAAGATTGAATTCGGGGGGGGAAAAATCCAAGAAGTACACCATAACAAAGATACGAAATGTACGAGATATTACAGAAAATAAAGAAAACAAAAAGAGTTATCTCTTTGGTGATTCTTCTCCTTCATCCCGATTCTTGGTCTTATTATTCTCATCGCCAGAATTTTCTTCTTCGCTAGCCTCACTATCAGAAACGTCTGAGACAGGCAGATTCTCGGGAACCTTTTCAAGAAGCCAGGGATATGAATGCAGAGGGATATTGTGGTCCTTACAAACATACTCCATGGCTCCATTGCGAAAAACGAACAACATCATTATTAAAGTTCTCCTTTGTCGTTAGAAATTGTTTCTTCAACTTGGAATATTTATTGTCGCGAAGGGAGAGACTCTTTGCGATTTGTTCTTTTCGTTTGAGTTCTTCAATTCTCATTTGGAAAATTCTGGCGAGTTGTTCTTTTTTCGATTCAAGTTCTCTAATTCTAACCTGAAGCCTCTTCTCGGATTACGCAAATAAGTAACAACAAGTTAATAATTTACAAGCAATACTACGAAGTAAGAAGCAAGAAGGTATAATAAGTAACCTTCTCTATCAGATATCATATCTTTAATCAAGGAAGTATGCTCGGCATGAAGACTAACATCAACACCTAGGTTATTCCTGGCATTATCTAAAACTTTCGCAGCCCAGGCGAATTCATCATCACTATTAATAACAAGAAGAGAACGAACTTGCTCTTCTCATTTTGCTTAAGCATAGTATTCGATGAAGGAGTTCATCTCGTTCAACTTGCACACCAAGAAGAGATTTGTGGAATTCTGCTAACTTTTGTGCACCTCTGTTAGTAATGCGATCGTTCTCATCTATGAGATCACTAATTTTCTTTCTTAAAGTCTTGATTTTCTTCTCGGAATCAAGGTACATTCGTTTAAAGCGATTAGTTAAATTTAAACTAGATCTGTGTTCGATCTCTAAAAGCTGATATTTGGATTGAAGATCCTTTAATGAAAGGAGGTTAGTTTTATTTGGGGAACTACTTAGAGATTGGTTGAGGTGAGCGAGAAGAAGGTCATTATCCATAGGTTCAGGAAATGTATGGAGAAGAATAGCCTCATCGGAGAGATTATATACATCTGCGAAGGTAATAAGTTAGGTAGCAATATGCGACCGGTAAAATGGAAATAATAAATGGAAGAAAAATCTTATACCATAAAGTTGCTGATTAGCGTTCTGAAGAGTGGACACCCTATCCCTTTGGGAGTCAAGTTCGGTATTTAACTTTTGAATTCTCTCGTCTTTATCGCGAGATGACGCAGCTTCAATTTCTAATTCTCGAATCTTCTTGTTCAATTGCGAATTCTTCTTTTCAAGATTGTTGCGTCTTCTCTCGAGATCTGAGGCAACTACGAAAGAAGTTCTTCCAACCTATAAAAGAAGATAGAAAAATCATTAATATATATATATATATATTTAAAAACTTAAAATTAACAGGGAAATATGACTGCATGCATACCAAAGACCCAAGTGCGTTCAAGAAGTCAGGAGACACGATTCTAGAGGCTCCATTGAAAGAATCATTGCCCTCTAGTAAAGTAGCTAGCATTACACACATTTGCGAGAGTCCCGCAAAGGGAAGCTAGGGGAGCATCTCCCATTCCTTGGAAAGAGTCTGAGAAGATGCTAGATAACCGATCCATAGGAGAACCGACCAGTGGAGTCTCTTTAGCGAGAGAGAGATTCGAATCATGGTCATCTTCATCAGAAGATTCGGAGTTTGAGTTAAGGCGAGAAGAAGATTGAATCTTTCGCTTCTTAGTTAATGGAGCAGAAGATTTATTTTTGCGAACGACGGTTTTGCCCTTACTTTTAATCTTCGCGGCTACAGCTTCTTCAACTCCAACCTTCGCATACGGTTAAAGATAAGAAACAGAGGCAACAATATTGTTTCAAATGACAAAGGAAATGTTTCTTACTTCACCCGTAAGCGATCGAAGTATCCTCAGAGTACTCTCCAACGGATTATTCTTGTAGCTTCTTCTCAATTTGGCGATCTGAAAAATTTCACAAACTCAGCAAATATAAAAAGAAAGTTGCAAAGGCAAGATTTGAAGTGGGAAACATACCTCTTTTGCCTTATCGGGCCATTTGAATTCCCAAGGATGATATCCTGCGAGACTCGCAGGAAGAATATGCGAGCCCGCGATATAAGGGCCATTTAAAATCAAGGGTACAACCCACCACTTCTCATCTTTGGAATGGCGAGGAGTAGTATTATTGCCCGGGTGCCAGTCAATATCTTGCATGAGCAATTTATCCTCAGGGACATTATCCTTCTTTTTCAGGCGAATGCCCCAGCGAGATTTCGCATTCCTCATCTTTATCACTGAATAATTTTCAAAAAAGTTCTCCACAGTGTACTTCTCAGCAGCTATTTCCAAGTCTGCGAAATCGGGGTGTCTAACAGTAGTAGGGTATAAAGATCCTTTGCCAGCACCACGATTCGCGAACTCAAGCATTAGGCGAATGCAATCGCCACTCAATTGATAAACAGCCCGAGAGAATTTTTCATGGGCCAAGATTTCATAAAATAAAGGCATCTCAGGATTGTACAAGGGGATGGGAAGTCCCGCGAGAAGCTGACCTAGCGAGACTATAATCTTTTGATCATCACATTGATGATCAGAAAATAACTTTGCAGAAAGAATAGATGAAGATTCTTGATCGGGAATGGTGGATAGAGAGAAACCCTTCTCGAGCAATTTCTGTTGAACTTCATCAAAAGAGGCTTTGTATGCACGACTAATGGAAGCCATTATCAGTATGGGAATGGATGGGAGGTCGAAGATTAGGATCAGCGTTAGAAGAGACGAAGAAAAGATTTGCAGTAGCAGAAGCGCAAATTGCGGAAGGAGAGAATCAAAGAGAAGTTGCAGAGAGAAACTAAAAAATGAAAAGGAAAGGAAAAGAAAAATATATATAGGGAAAAAGATCCTCGAGAAAAACGAGGTCATTTAATGCGAGAAGAGACATGAACGGTCAAGAATAAACGGTTGAAAGAGACGTGTCAAGAAAAGACATTAATAATCAAAATCCGTGTAAAAGTACAAACCGAAAAAGATAAAGATAAGCAAGTCGCAAAGAAATCAAAAGAATCACTCTCATGATACTCTTCCCTTCGCGGGAGAAATATGAGGAGAGACAGGAGACGACACTTCGTATATATCTCAAAGAAGCTTCGGAACTTCGCAAAAGAATAGAGGCAAGTACGTACTTTTCAAGTACAGTATTCTTCTGCTCGTTCCTTCATCAGCAAAGACCGAAGATTACTACAACAACAGGTTTTTCCTTCAAGATCGCTCTTCAAGCAATATTCAAGGAAAAAGAGGCAAGATGTAGGATCATAATATCGCAACGTACAGGGCTCGCGGGATTAATAAACGACGATGTCGCGAGGCAGTCGCAGATAGCTAAAATAAACGACGCAATGAATAACGACAAGTGAAACATAAAGAAGACGTGAAACTCCAGCGAGGGTTGAGGAGTGTCGCGAGAACGAATGTTTGTGCATTTGCGACACTTCTCGGGACATTCCCGAAAATAAAGGATAGCTTATTTGTCATCCACTATGTATTACCCTATATAAAGGGCCGAGTGAATCTGTGGTGAGAGGGATCTTTTTAGAATTGTTAAGCAAGTCAATAGGAGAGAGAAAGTTTAAGAGTGCTGTAATTTCTAAGTGTAATTATATTTTCTCTCAATCAATAAATGTTCTTGATCTTACATCTTTCAATGGATTAATTAAGCAAAATCGAGTAAGGGGTGTAGTGTGGGATTTCCCGCAACTACACCACCGTTAGGACTAACGGTCATAACGGTCAAACCGTCAGTCAACGGTCAAGGGAAAAGAATGAGCCAGTCACTGAGTCAGCTTCTAACTCAGCTAACGGGTCTAACTGGGGTGAGTTGAATCGGCTCTGGATCGGTCATCGCCGAGTTGACTCGCCGGTACAGAAAACCGGCCGAGTTTCTTTTGTTTGCTGAACTTGCACAGGCCAAATTCAGGCCTCTTTTTTTGGGTCTTCTCCTGTTAAGAACCTATACATACATCTATTGAGCTCAACAGCTTCACTTTAAAACACCTTGTTCTTTCAGCTCAGCTTCATACTCTTCCCTGCAATGCCATACACATCCTGCAGCTTAACTTCATGCCATTCCCTGTTTAGCAGCACCATGACAAACCCATAACCATATGCAGCTGCAGCAGTGCCTTCAACCTAGCCTTGCGCCACCACTGCAACCAACAGAATAACTCTCATAGCAGCATCAGAACAATCAAATTTTGGCTGTAATTTCATCCTCAGAACCAAACCCATTCAACAGCAGCAACACTAGACTGTAATGCCTCACAACCCATATCACTCTATCTCATCAACACCAGGATTGGCCACCATCAGCTCAGCACCGCCACCTTGTCTCGACCTCATCTGTTCACAGATTCATCCCATTTCCAGCAAACCCATCTCAGTGTAACTTCACACTTCTCAATTACAGATCCATTTCTCACAAGCAACAGCTCCATCACCAGATTCAACCCCACAGCAAACTCAAATTCAAACTGAACCCATCTGAATTCGACGGCAACAGCTCCAAAACCCATCTCTATTTCCAGAAATTCATCAAAACCCTTTTAACTCATCTCCCAGATCTCTTTCATGACAGCGCCATCTCCCTGAGCTTCAATAGCAGCGTCAAAGACCACCACCATTTCCTTTTCGAAAACCCTAAGTTCCTTGGTTTATCAATCTTCTGCTGCAACTCAACTTCACTACCACAAACCCATCTGTGTTCTTCAATAAACCATCTTCCTCACAGCAGCAATCTCATTTTCACCGAACTTCAAGAACACCATTAATGGCAACGTTAAACTCGGTTCTCTCTGTGATTCTCCCTCGATTCTGCTCTCTCAATTTCTCTGCCATTAATCTCGATCTATTTCTCTCTTTCTCGATTTTGGTCTCAGCTTTAATACAGCCCACTGTCTTTTTTCTCACTTCCAAAGCGAATGAAGAAAATGAGAGAAAACCATCTCTCGATTAGTAGGGTTAAGAGTTAGGGCCGGATAGGTACACCTCAGGGATAAGATCACCCCCAGACTGGGTGCCCTGAGTACTTTCATTGGTGCCTTTAACATTTCCTCTTTTAAAACAAAACTGGCTACCCCTTAACATGTGCCTGGGCTCCTATATCAATTGCCTGTAAAATGACCTTTTTGCCCTTTTGGCTCAAATTGGGTAATTTCTTCTTCTTTTCCTCCGTGTGACTCCAAAGTAGCTACAAAACTCAAAACAAGCGTAAAATACATAATTTACAAGAAAAATAAAGAGAAAGCATAAACAATAGATAGTAAATAGGATGTATTATACACCCTATCGATTCCCCCACACTTAGACTTTGCTAGTCCTCGAGCAAATCAAACTAAAAACTCACAACTTCAAAGCGTTCAAACTTCCCAAGCATCCAAAAAGCTATGAGGACATAGAGTTTCTGCATTCTAGTAATAAGAAGTTAGAAATACTAAAGAACATATTCTCATTCTTAAATGTTGAGTGAGAAATAACCACACCATAATGAGAGAACGCATGTTTGAGAAACGATCAATAAGCATTTCGCCTCGACTTCGCCTTACCAAAAGGATTTTATGATAATTGCACTCAAAAAGACGGCTTTTTATGGGTCTCACATGTGTGCAGGTAGGAATGAAGAGAGAATTCCTGCAACACGTTGAATGGTGGGAAGGACAACTTCCGAAATATTTTAAAAACCCACATCTTTTAATATTTTGAAAACCCATTTTTTTAACGATCTCTACGAAAGGAAATCAACCATTATTATCGAGGATGAGATTACTTACTCACCTTCACATCCGATCGCCAATTATGATAACACCACTCTCACGGCATCCAATAGAAACGTCTTCCGCTCCTCGTCTTGATCTTCTTGGTCTTCGTCTTCGGTTTCAACTATTGATGATAAACTCTTGAATTTCATAAATCCTTAACAATTTGTAACCTTTTTACCTTAAATCCTTGTCGCTTGAAACTTCCTTATAAATTTTCCTTCCCCACGGCTTATAAAAACAAAACAAATATTTCCCTTGTTTTTTTTTTTTTTTTTTTTTTTTTTAAAAAAACAAGAGAAATATAACAAAGTGAAAATAAAACAAACCGTGTCCGTGGGAGAAGTATTTTACCGCTTGATTCTTCACAACTTGTATCGTCTCGAAATCATAAATTTCAACAATTCTCACCTTTTGATTTTCTTCACTCTTGTGAATAAGTCTTCATACTTGAATATAAAATTTGCTCTTTTTCTCGTTCCGTTGCTTGTAAACCTTGAACTTCTTCAACTTTCCTTGTAGATTTTGATGTTGCTCCTTGTTGATGATGATGGTGTTTCTATGGATCCGTTGTTGTGGAGAGAATGGTGCTAACTGCAAATCGAAATACAAGAAGGAGGCTTTCATCTATAGACGTCAACCTTATGATTGACAAAATTAGCACTCAAGATATCAAAGAGTAGTGCTTCTATTGGTGGGAGGTTTGGTAGCTCACCATTCTACCCGGAATTAACGTACGTGTTGATGGGTGAAAATTACTCCTGCTGAATTTGGTAATTTGGGGTGTGATGAGGAATGAATTTAAACCTACAACAAATGCACTGCGCGATGAGTGCTTGTAGATTCGAGAGATCAATCTGTGCAAGTCCGGCCTAAACCAAGAAATGGCCGTTCCAGACTTGTTTCGGTCACAAAGTGAAGGAGATGGGGTTGATCTTAGGGAGGGAAGCGAAGAAGGTGTTGAGATTGTGAAAGATGTTGGCTTGCTTATGACTTGTAACAGAAAGATGAACAAGCTCACGGTTGAATACGATGTTGTATTAACACTTGGTTTCTGTCGACTGAACTTGTGTTGTTCTGTCTGTCTTGTTCCTTTGTTGTTGTTGGAAATAGGGCGGAGACCCTATTTATACAAGTCATTGAGCCTCATTCACGTTTCTCGTGGGAAGTGGAGGTAGTGGAATGATGGAGTAGTGGAGTTGTGTGTCGGTAACACACGACCAGTCTTGCCCACTTTTCCTGTTCATCTCTAACCGTCCATGACTTCCTAACACGTTCTTGTGATGGCGCGTTGCACGCCGCACGCTGTAAACCGCCGAGACCAATACCCCCAAGTAAGTATCCCCAGTTTGTGACATGATTGATGTCTGGAATGTGGATCGTGGATCCACGGAAGATAGCATGTAATGCTGAATTGAATAACTGCGTTATTCAGAAAGTCGATACTTGTGGAGTATCGTGTGTATTCTATGCAGGTACTGCATTACGGTGTGGTAAAGTGATGTGTAATGACTGCTCACTAACCAAATAACTCCGACCATGGTTGTATAACCAAGCCTGGTGAGGTCGGACGGATGAGATGATGTTTGAGACACTCATCCGCGACCGTTGATGAAATTAGGGGTTTTTAAAGAGGTGCGCAAGCATCACTCTTCGCCTTGGTCGAAACCAAGCATGGGAAGGATTTTGAGAAGACCGACCATACATGCGTGTTGACGGCATGATGGTGTAGGCGCCTGTATTCCGTTCCCTCATGAAAGCGCGATCTGGGCCACTCAATTTGACCGGTAAAGAGGAGTGGTCGAGATCGGTTTGCGGCAGAAATCCCTTGCCGCAAAGGAGTTGGAAACCGGCGTGATTTCCCTAGTTTGGGCACGCGTTTCGAAGCGACCAACATTGGTTGGTTTTGGTCGATCACACTACCGTGTAGGTGGTAGGTTGGTGTTCACACCTATACCTGATTATCCCATGAAAACGTGATCTAAGCCATTCAAATCATCCGGTGAAGTTGAGCGGTCGAGATCAGTTTAGGATTTGGGAGGTGTAACCGCACGAGTTTGGGCGTGCGTTTTGGGTTGGCCGGGAATGATGAGCCTTGGCCGACCGCGTGAGGAGGTAGATGGGCCCACGGTGGTCATGCTGGTGTGACCGACCCTTGCTCAATCTAATCTGTGACCCTCCATTCGTGCCGGAGAAGATGGACGCGCGTGATGGCTTGAACCCTAATTTTGGCTTTCAAAGCCGCGACCATGCTCTTTTGGGCGGATGGTTTTGTTGTAACCAACCACGGTTGGCTTTGACCGATTGGTCAAGCGTGTAGGCGGTCACATGGTGATTGTGTCGACATGCTCCGGGCCTTTGAGTTCTACATCTACACCCTCCATCTATGCCTGCGAAGACGGATGGTTGAGACCGTTTTGCGACATATGTAATATGCCGCAAACCCTAATTTAGGGTTTTCCGCCCATAATGCTTGGTATGGACGGTTTCTTGGCAAGCAAAGGCCAATGGTCGACCATGCGGGTCGGCTGTGTATTCCATACCTGCTTGGGGGTGATGGAATTGATCTGTGGTCATCCAATCATGCTTGCGGAGTTGGATGACCGCGATCGATCATATCCGGCAAGCTAAGGCCGTGTGTATTCCATACCCGCTGGGGGTGATGGAATTGATCGTGGTCATCCAATCATGCTTGTGGAGTTGGATGACCGTGATCGATCATATTTGCGTGCTAAGGCCGTGTGTATTCCATACCGCTTGGGGGTGATGGAATTGATCTGTGGTCATCCAATCATGCTTGTGGAGTTGGATGACTGTGATCAGATCATATTTGGCAGGCTAAGGCCGTGTGTATTCCATACCTGCTTGGGGGTGATGGAATTGATCTGTGGTCATCCAATCATGCTTGTGGAGTTGGATGATCGCGATCGAATCATATCCGGAGACCGATAAGATCAAGTCCGGATGCTCAATCGGGCTAGTATAACACACCGAGAGGGGCTCAATCGGGCTAGTATAACACACCGAGAGGGCTCGGGCTAGTATAACACACCGAGAATCGGCCTGTACGGGTATTTCAGTACATGGATTCATTATAGTGCTTGGAGGTTCGTGTTACTCCCCAGAAGAGTGACACTCGGTCGTCATGCCACACCGATAATGGGTACAGAAATACAAGGCCGATATGAAATTCACAGAAGGGATTGTTGCTACATGCTCCAACCTAGAGGAATTTCATGTATTCACAGAATGGGATTGTTGCTACATGATCCATTCTTGGTGAATTAAGTGAGGAGTATCCGTCACTTATAAATGGCTTTATCTTTTACAAGATGTCAGCGCATGATTTTCTCGGTTACTTACAAATTTAACCTTAACGAAAATCCACCATCAACATTAAGTCCCCTGCCTAGCACATAATGGTTACACTATTGTGTGGTAGGCATGAGATGGTGACGGACATATATGAGAAAGACGGGATAAAAGGAGTTTACCCGGAAGAGTGTTGGCCGACCGCTAATTTCCCACGCCGTCACGCTTGTATGGAATCTCTGGTGGGGCCGGTTTCTTTCTTTGGGTATTCGAATCAAAAGAGGAAACCAAATAAGGGAGGAATCCTTCTTCTATTGGGATTCTTCTAAATTTTGTCTATAAAAGAGACAAGACCCTTCTCCTTTCCTCACGAATTTTTCTTTGTTGCTTGCTGCTCTCGCCCGCAACTTTGCTGCTGCCGCTTGCTGCCGGAGCCGTCGCCGGAAACCACCGCCGTCCGTTGCCGGAGTTGCTCCCGTCCGGCCGTACAAGGTAGGTTTCGTTTTCTCTCTTTTTTTTTTTTTTTTTTTTAAACGGTCAAACCCTAGTTTGTTAGGTAAATACCTTTTGTAAGACATGTGCATGCTTAGCTTTTTCCACCATTTGGCTTGAATCCCGTGGACACGATTCCCATGAATAAAGTAAATCGTGTTATGATGCATGCGGATGAATGTGGGCCCGCCGTGTATGCCGGAGCGTGGGCCTTACTCACACATGCTTGACAGACCGAAACTTGTATGATATTTGGACCGGCCATCGTGTGAGTTGTGTCTTGCCGCGTGTGACTACACTTCTCATATGCTTTCATACAAGTTCTAACTTCTGTCTTTTATTTCATTGCGGTAGAAAAGAACTTCTGTCGATATGTCTTCTGAAGATAATGCTGGTGCCAAGTCAGGAAGTGTTGATAGCTTCAAAGATATGCCGAACATCAATGATGAATTGTTCACCTTGCCTTTTCCAAATATTAGGAAGCATCCTTCTCATAAGATAGTCTTGCTTTCTGATTCAGAAAATATGGATGCTGATCCACTTTCTTCTTCCGCACTTGTGATGAGATTTTGTCTCCAGAGAAATGAATATCCGCCTTCTCCTATTGACTTCAAGATTTGCCATGCTCCACGGGTTTGATTACCTTCATTTCTCGGTGGCGTATTTCCACTCACACAGCCATATCTAGATGGGGAGAAATGACTATTACTCTGGAGAGTGTAGCTGCATTAATGAACCTGCCTGTTGCCGGAAGTCTTTCTTACGAGCTCTCTGATACGGAACAAAGTAACTATGATGCTATACTTCAAAAGGTAGAGGGATTCGAGAGTCTGGACAAGGAGGAGAAAAAAGATGCGAGATGCTTTTATACTTGGTGGGTGTCGGAGTGGTCTCCGTAGACCCAGAGCCGGATCAAGAGCTGGAAAATGAGCTCAGCGTGATTGCATTCCTGTCTTTATGGTTATCCAGAGATGTATTCGATGACGGTTCCGGAAAGAAGACCATTAGAAGTGACCTCGTTAAGATTGCTATAAGGCTGGCGAAGGGTGAAGTTCTTCCTCTAGGCGCATTATTCCTTGGATCACTGTATTCTCATCTGGACGCTTTAGCAAGGGATATGCATGTTTCTAACGGGTACAAGAAGGTGGAGTCGCACGTTCACTTCGCTTTTCTTCAGGCGCTCTTATGGGAACACTTCAGAAGTTATGCTCCTACTCCTGCGCCTTTACTCGTTAACTTGTACGGTAGCTCGAGAATACTCCGATGGAATAAGAAGCGTCCTAGAGCCGGTGCGAAACTTGTGGATGTATTTGACAACGTTTCTTCTGTAGATTTTCGTCCATGGGGGCCGATTCACCCTTCCATCGTTCAGCCAAAGACCTTTGCTGACGATCCTGGCGTTGTGTTGCGTACCGATGTTAAGACCATGAGGTCTGGGGAAATTATTTACCTGCGCAGCTGCATTCCAGGATATGTCCCGTCTCTATTCAACGGAGAATTTTCTGTGACTCCGTACAACATTGACAGGGCTGCTCGCCAAATGGGATTTGATCAGGGTGTCCCATTTATCCGTCCACCAGGGGCTCCGAAAGAATTTCTTCCACAAATTCTTAACGCCAATGTGTTCTTAGACCGGGTGTGCCTTCCCTTCTGGCCTATTGGGAGAAACCCAGTGGTAACCGATAGGTATAAGGAATTTTGGAGGAAACAACTGTTGATTTTCCAGAAATTTTCGGAGAGCGTTGTGACGGATTCCCGTAGCGAACCATCTTCTGATGTCTTGACGAAGCATTTCCGGTTGAAGCTACTTCCAGCCAAAAGGACCAGAGCTGAGAGTTGCAGTCCCCAAGTAGGAGTGAGACTCAAGAGGCAAGCATGCGGTCCGGTAATCCTCAATTCTTCCAATATGCAGGTATTTAAATTTCTTCCCGTCGGTTCTTTCATTTCTCCAGTGTAAATTCTTCTAACGATCTTTGTTTCAAATCAGGGAATTTCGAAAGATAATGCCTTCACAAGGTTGGCACGCATTCAAGACGGGAAGGCGAGAAGTCGGCAGACCGGGTCATCATGCCGAGAAGTCGGCAGACTGAGACCTTCATGCCGAGAAGTCGGCGGTACCGCTCCTTTTTCCGACAATGACGAGAGATGATGCAAGCTCGGTTGAACAAGGAGCTTTCCTTAGTGATCTTGTCGACGGGGTCGTGACGGAAATCAGCACCCAGAGTGAAATAGATGCCGTAAGGAATGCAAGAGAGACAGTGGCCGCTGTAGTTGAGACGGCTCCCCTTGACACCCATCCTGAACAGGCTCCGGACCGTATGGCTATTGTGGTGACTTCTTCTGAAAGGCTTCCCAACCGACAAGACTCCCCATGGTCGCCGAATTGCCGGCGATGCAGCCCTGGGGCTTTGTTCGATCCTCCTTTCTTGTCCCTTATCCAGGTCATGTGTTGGTTGGTGGATTCAGCGTGCGGTTCAATTTGAAAAGTTGTACACGATAACTGGAAGAAACACGACCATATTGCTACCACCGCGAAGCTCAAGAGTCGTCTTGCATTGGTCAACGCGTCCAAGAAGCTTTAGTTTCCATCCAGGGGATGAGCGCTGCGGACCTGTGGAACAGCTTTCGAAGAGGTGGTCGAAGATTGGAGGTGCCATCGGACGTGTTTGCGCAGCATGCACTTCAATGCTCCCTGGTTCTTCAAAGGGTTCTCCAAGATTCGGGGAGCTCCAAATTACATGATGAAGTCCCTTCCGCTGACTGTGTTGCTCGTCGGGAAGAAGAGGTTGAAAGGTTGTCTAAAGAAGCGGAGCCGAAGCGGTGCCGTGCTTCAAAGGATGAAAGTCGCTCTTGCTCGGAAGGATGAGTTCTTTCTTGAAGGACTTTCCTTGAAGTATTTGTGCTATATACCGGCGTTTTCTCTTATATGCTTTTCTTTTTGAGTGATAGTGAGGATCTTCTTTGACTTAGGTTTTGGTTTAATAGGTAATTGAATTGGCTTATTTTGAGATAGTTTTGTGAACAACCCTTTTGAAAGATATTATGTTAAATGAGATTTGCATCTTGGTCATGAAGGATTGCACATATGAAATTGCAAATGTTATGTAAAGGGAGGTACGAATGGAAACAAACATGGCGTTTGATCACTGAGCCTCTTTCTCTATGTGCGGGATGCTAAGTCCCCAGTGAATTCTAAACTATCTTTCTTGTAAAGTTGTTGAGTAAAACTTACTTGCCTTTTGAAGCCTCACTTATACCAAACCGGAGTAGTCTCTAAGAAAATCCTTTCGCAAGCTATCTCTCCGGACCAAGCTTCTCCCGAACAATGCACTTCAAAGCGTTGCATTCACCGGTGGGGTGATGGAGGAACCGGTGGTAATGACAAGTACCTCGGGTCCATTACTTCTTGATCGGAGGCGGACGCCATACGGGGGTAGCTCCACCTCTCCGTTTCGCACCCACGTCTCCAGCCAGGCTCCGAATCTTCTTCATTTGGAAGGGAAAATGTAAGTACCTTGAGTCTGGCTTTTCCTGCGTTAGTGGGCGTTGTAACGTCTCTCCGTGGCTTTGACGTGGAGCGGGAGATGAAGTTGGAAGATTTGCGAGTGCCATCACATCTGCGGATCGTTTGCCTAGGCAGAGGGATGTGGAAGATGCCGCAATGTCACCGCCGAGTGACCGAATTGAACGTTTCCATCCTCTGTATTCAGGCATTTCCTGATTGATTTCTCCTTCCTCAGGCATCTCTTCACTTAGTTGAAAGGTTGATGCGGATTGAACAGTCTTCCGAGCTTCGACAAGGGTTTTGAGATATAAATCTCCCAGCAGGGATCCAGGCTCCATTTCCTTATCCGGTAGACGTTGTGGTACTCTGGATAAGTCTTTTCCTCTGTGGAGTTGCCTCGAGTCTTCGTTGTCGGCTGGACCATGTTGTTCGTATCTCCTGAGTCCCCTGTGATCACGCGTTCTTTCTGCATCTCCACTAGTAAAGGTGTGACTCCCGGCTAGTGATTCAACATTTCTTGTGCTCCCTGAGTAGATGCTCGTCGACCCTTCTTGTAATTGTGCCGCTATGTCATTCAAAAGGCGAAATGTCTCGCTCTGCCTCCTGGAGATACCGGCTTGATTTGCCAAGACATCCTCCAAAGCATTCCAGCCTATGCTTCCCATGATATCTCGAACCGCCCGTAGTTTTTGGACACATCATGAGATGGAAACCGAGAAATTGAGGATTCAATTTTATGCAACCGATAGATCAATCTCCCACTGTCGTCGCCAATTGTTGATGGGTGAAAATTACTCCCGCTGAATTTGGTAATTTGGGGTGTGATGAGGAATGAATTTAAACCTACAACAAATGCACTTTGCGCGATGAGTGCTTGTAGATTCGAGAGATCAATCTGTGCAAGTCCGGCCTAAACCAAGAAATGGCCGTTCCGGACTTGTTTCGGTCACAAAGTGAAGGAGATGGGGTTGATCTTAGGGAGGGAAGCGAAGAAGGTGTTGAGATTGTGAAAGATGTTGGCTTGCTTATGACTTGTAAGGAAAAGATGAACAAGCTCACGGTTGAATACGATGTTGTATTAACACTTGGAGGGACCGAACTTGTGTTGTTCTGTCTGTCTTGTTCCTTTGTTGTTGTTGGAAATAGGGCGGAGACCCTATTTATACAAGTCATTGAGCCTCATTCACGTTTCTCGTGGGAAGTGGAGGTAGTGGAATGATGGAGTAGTGGAGTTGTGTGTCGGTAACACACGACCGGTCTTGCCCACTTTTCCCTGTTCATCTCTAACCGTCCATGACTTCCTAACACGTTCTTGTGATGGCGCGTTGCACGCCGCACGCTGTAAACCGCCAGACCAATACCCGGTAAGTATCCCCGGTTTGTGACATGATTGATAACCGGAATGTGGATCGTGGATCCACGGAAGATAGCATGTAATCTTTGAATTGAATAATCTGCGTTATTCGAGAAAGTCGATACTTGTGGAGTATCGTGTGTATTCTATGTGAGTACTGCATTACGGTGTGGTAAAGTGATGTGTAATGACTGCTCACTAACCAAATAACTCCGACCAGGGTTGTATAACCAAGCTGGTGAGGTCGGACGGATGAGATGATGTTTGAGACACTCATCTGTGACCGTTGATGAAATTAGGGTTTTTAAAGAGTGCCAAGCATCACTCTTGACTTGGTCGAAACCAAGCATGGGAAGGATTTTGAGAAGACCGACCATACATGCGTGTTGACGGCATGATGGTGTAGGCGCCTGTATTCCGTTCCCTCATGAAAGCGCGATCCGGGCCACCCAATTTGGCCAGTAAAGAGGAGTGGTCGAGATCGGTTTGCGGCAAATCCCTTGCCGCAAAGGAGTTGGAAACCGGCGTGATTTCCCTAGTTTGGGCACGCGCGTTTGGCGACCAACATTGGTTGGTTTTGGTCGATCACACTACCGTGTAGGTGGTAGGTTGGTGTTCACACCTATACCCGATTATCCCATGAAAACGTGATCTAAGCCATTCAAATCATCCAGGTGAAGTTGAGCGGTCGAGATCGGTTTAGGATTTGGGAGGTGTAACCGCACGAGTTTGGGCGTGCGTTTTGGGTTGGCCGGGAATGATGAGCCTTGGCCGACCGCGTGAGGAGGTAGATGGGCCCACGGTGTTCATGCTTTGGTGTGACCGGACCCTTGCTCAATCTAATCCGTGACCCTCCATTCGTGCCGGAGAAGATGGACGCGCGTGATGGCTTGAACCCTAATTTTGGCTTTCAAAGCCGCGCGACCATGCTCTTTTGGGCGGATGGTTTTGTTGTAACCAACCACGGTTGGCTTTGACCGATTGGTCAAGCGTGTAGGCGGTCACATGGTGATTGTGTCGACATGCTCCGGGCCTTTTGAGTCTACATCTACACCCTCCATCTATGCTCGCGAAGACGGACGGTTGAGACCGTTTTTGCGACATATGTAATATGCCGCAAACCCTAATTTAGGGTTTTCCGCCCATAATGCTTGGTATGGACGGTTTCTTGGCAAGCAAAGGCCAATGGTCGACCATGCGGGTCGGCCGTGTGTATTCCATACCTGCTTGGGGGTGATGGAATTGATCTGTGGTCATCCAATCATGCTTGCGGAGTTGGATGACTGCGATCAGATCATATCTGGCAGGCTAAGGCCGTGTGTATTCCATACCTGCTTGGGGGTGATGGAATTGATCTGTGGTCATCCAATCATGCTTGTGGAGTTGGATGACCGTGATCGATCATATTTGGCAGGCTAAGGCCGTGTGTATTCCATACACGCTTGGGGGTGATGGAATTGATCCGTGGTCATCCAATCATGCTTGTGGAGTTGGATGACCGTGATCGAATCATATTTGGCAGGCTAAGGCCGTGTGTATTCCATACACCTTGGGGGTGATGGAATTGATCCGTGGTCATCCAATCATGCTTGTGGAGTTGGATGACTGCGATCAGATCATATCCGAGAGAGCATATCAGATCAAGTCCGGATGCTCAATCGGGCTAGTATAACACACCGAGAGGGCTCAATCGGGCTAGTATAACACACCGAGAGGGCTCGGGCTAGTATAACACACCGAGAATCGGCTGACGGGTATTTCGTACATGGATTCATTATAGTGCTTGGAGGTTCGTGTTACTCAGTAAGAGTGACACTCGGTCGTCATGCCACACCGATAATGGGTACAGGAAATACAAGGCTGATATGAAATTCACAGGAAGTTGGGATTGTTGCTACATGCTCCAACCTGGAGGAATTTCATGTATTCACGTAATGGGATTGTTGCTACATGCTCCATTCTTGGTGAATTAAGTGAGGAGTATCCGTCACTTATAAATGGCTTTATCTTTTACAAGATGTCAGCGCATGATTTTCTGGTTACTTACAAATTTAACCTTAAACGAAAATCCACCATCAACAGTACGGTGACACACACTCAAAAGAAAGCTCTCTAGTAGATGGAAAATTTCTGGTCGGTGCCTCACATGATATAATACGGGTAGTCTCCACTAATGATTGATCAGCAACTCTAATAATACATTTCTCCCTGCACCAAATTCGCATCACCGGCATGATTAAATCCATTATTTAACACTCTAACAAGCAAGAAATCCGAATGTAGTTCCCTAACATTTCCAAGTTCAATTATGTCGGTCAGAATCTCTATGTAAACATACCTAGAAGTATGCTAGTGACTCTAAAATCTCTAAAAGTTGGAGGTTTTATGTAAAACTTTTTTTTTTTTTTTTTAAAAAATTTAAATACATGCTTAACCACTCCCCCACACTTAAACCTTACATGGTCCTCAATGTAATTGAATCGTCCTAGTAAAGTCAAGGTGGGAAATTTTAACATGATATGGAACAAGAAAAAGAAATAAAAATAAAAAGCAAAAGGATAAGAAATACAAAACCTATGGGTTGCCTCCCATGAAGCGCTTGTTTTAAAGTCGACGGCCCGACTTAGCTCTTGCACAATTCATTAGCCATATACTAACAATCTGAAAATTTGGGGGTCCACCCATAATACTTGTTTTGCAAACAATAACTCCATACAAATGTTAGCACAAGAAAATAATAGTGAAATTATCGCTCGATAGAAATTTCCCCCACACTTATTCTTGTCCACACTCGGAAGTGTATAAAGAACATAGAATTTGGGAACTTCCATGTATTCCTCTTGGAAAACTTTGCATAGTGTTAGCATCAAGTGTTTCCAATGGTGGATATTTAGAAACAAAATCATCCAAAAATACTTTCGAAGCACATACATTCAAACCAATAAGAGGTAAAGGAGAAGAATCAATATGCAAAGGGTTAGACAAACCTTGCACAATCTCTTGTTTTGCGGAATCCTCTTCATCCTTAGAGAATTCATATGAATTACTTACCTCTTGTATTTCGTGGTCCTCTATCAAATCTTGCAACCATTCGTCGTTATTGTCTACCTTAACCAAAGTCTTGGCATTATTAAAATCATTGGCAAGTTCAATTGGGTCTTCCACAAAATCAATCAATTTGGTTTCATCCTCTAGCATCATCTCTTCAACATTCTCATCATCGGAATCGGGCCATTCACTAAAATGATTCTCGTCGGTATAAATTGTAAGATCTTCTTGTGAGGGTGTTACACCGTTTATAACAATAGGTAAGTCACACTCAATCTCCTCCTTTTGAATAGGCGAAGGATCGTTATTATGATCCGGAGTTGGAATAACTTCCTCATTGTTGCAACGCTCATACACTTCCGCGGACTCATATCTTTCCCTAAGGAATTTTTTCCAAGCACTAAATGCATCATCTTCAAGCTCTACCTTTTGAATAGGTGCTTGATCATTATTAAGATCAAGGCTCGAGTAAGCTACACTAGCGTCTTCAAAAGTCTCCAAAGGTTGATCCTTTTCAACACAATCATTAGGGGTGTAAATTTTGCCCGACAACCCATGGCCCAGTACCAACCGCCCTGTCCCATGGCAGCCCATGATTTCCCGTGGCCCTTTACAGGCTAGCCCGGCCTATCCCAGTTAAATAACAGGACAGGTAAAGGCCATGAGTTAAAAAGTCTTTCTCGGCCTTTTACCCGTCCTGTTAGCCCGTCAAAACTACCCGGCATGTATGCTCATTTAATCTACCCGTTTACCTGCCCTAATTGCCCCTTTCCTCTTTCATTCCATTTTATAATATACTCATACGTCAATCTCTCCCGAATATCTTTCTACATATAATTCATTTCGTTAATTATAGTGAAAAAGTATAGGGTTTTCTCTTGAAAGATGATCCAATCTTGGAATAATTATAGGCGATTTTGTTTTATTTTAGTTTAATTAGGTGTTGATGGTGGATTTTCGTTTAAGGTTAAATTTGTAAAACCAGAAAATCATGCGCTGACATCTTGTAAAAGATAAAGCCGTTTATAAGTGACGGATACTCCTCACTTAATTCACCAAGAATGGAGCATGTAGCAACAATCCCATTCTCCGTGAATACAAGTTTCAAGTTAGGTGTAAATTTCAGCCGAGCATATGTGAATAAGACCCACGTTCCGGCATACACGGCGGCCCGCATTCATTCATCCGCATGCATCATAACACGATTTTCTTTATTCATGGGAATCGTGTCTACGGGTTCAAGCCAAATGGTGGAAAAAGCTAAGCATGCACATGTCTTACAAAAGGTGTTTACCTAAACAAACTAGGGTTTCACCGTTTAAAAAAAAAAAAAAAAAAAAAAAAAAAAAAGGGGTGCGAAACTTACCTTGGACGGACGGCAGCTCCGGCAATGGACGGCGGTTTCCGGCAACGGCTTCGGCAGCAACGATCGGTGGCGGCTCCAGCGGCAACGTTTGGCGGCGGCAAACAGATCACACGGGAACTTATTTGAATAATAAAAGAAAATTCGTGAGAAAAGAAAAAGGGGTTTGGCTTCTTTATAGACAAAGATTAGAAGAATCCCAATAGAACAAGGATTCCTCTTTTGTTTGGTTTCCTCTTCTGATTCAAATACCCAAAGAAAGAAACCGGCCCCACCAAGGATTCCATACAAGCATGACGGCGTGGAAAACTAGCGGTCGGCCAACACTCTTCCGGGTAAACCCCTTTTTATCCTGTCTTTCTCACGTATGCATGTCACCATCTCATGCCTATACCACACAATGATGTAACCATTATGTGCTAGGGCGGGGACTTAATGTTGATGGTGGATTTTCGTTTAAGGTTAAATTTGTAAAACCAGAAAATCATGCGGCGACATCTTGTAAAAGATAAAGCCGTTTATAAGTGACGGATACTCCTCACTTAATTCACCAAGAATGGAGCATGTAGCAACAATCCCATTCTCCGTGAATACATGAAATTCCTCCGAGGTTGGAGCATGCGGCAACAATCCCTTCCTGTGAATTTCATATCGGCCTTGTATTTCATGTACCCATTATCGGTGTGGCATGACGATCGAGTGTTACTCTCACGAGTAACACGAACCTCCAAGCACTATAATGAATCCATGTACGAAATACCCGTCTGGTGATTCTCGGTGTGTTATACTAGCCCGAGCCCTCTCGGTGTGTTATACTAGCCCGATTGAGCCCCTCTCGGTGTGTTATACTAGCCCGATTGAGCATCCAGGACTTGTTGTATCGGTCTCGGATATGATTCGATCTTGAGTCATCCAACTCCACAAGCATGATTGGATGACCACAGATCAATTCCATCACCCCCAAGCGGTATGGAATACACACGGCCTTAGCTTGCCAAATATGATCGATCGCGAGTCATCCAACTCCACAAGCATGATTGGATGACCACGGATCAATTCCATCACCCCCGGTATGGAATACACACGGCCTTAGCTTGCCAAAATATGATACGATCGCAGTCATCCAACTCCACAAGCATGATTGGATGACCACAGATCAATTCCATCACCCCAAAGCCAGGTATGGAATACACACGGCCCTAGCTTGCCAAATATGATCGATCGCAGATCATCCAACTCCACAAGCATGATTGGATGACCACGGATCAATTCCATCACCCCCAGCGGTATGGAATACACACGCCCGACCCCGCATGGTCGACCATTGGCCTTTGCTTGCCAAGAAACCGTCCATACCAAGCATTATGGGCGGAAAACCTAAATTAGGGTTTGCGGCATATTACATATGTCGCAAAACGATCTCAACCGTCCGTCTTCGCAGGCATAGATGGAGGGTGTAGATGTAGACTCAAAGGGCCGGAGCATGTCGACACAATCACCATGTGACCGCCTACACGCTTTGACCGATTGGTCAAAGCCAACCGTGGTTGGTTACAACAAAACCGTCCGCCCAAAAAAGCATGGTCGCGCGGCTTTGAAAGCCAAAATTAGGGTTCAAGCCATCACGCGCGTCCATCTTCTCCGGCACGAATGGAGGGTCACAGATTAGATTGAGCAAGGGTCGGTCACACCGGCATGACCACCGTGGGCCCATCTACCTCCTCACGCGGTCGGCCAAGGCTCATCATGCCCGGCCAACCCAAAACGCACGCCCAAACTCGTGCGGTTACACCTCCCAAATCCTAAACCGATCTCGACCGCTCAACTTCACCGGATGATTTGAATGGCTTAGATCACGTTTTCATGGGATAATCGGGTATAGGTGTGAACACCAACCTACCACCTACACGGTAGTATGATCGACCAAGACCGACCAATGTTGGTCGCCTCAAACGCGTGCCCAAACTAGGGATATCACATGGGTTTCCAACTCCTTTGCGGCAAGGGATTTACGCCGCAAAACCGATCTCGACCACTCCTCTTTACCGGTCAAATTGAGTTGCCCAGATCGCGCTTTCATGAGGGAACGGAATACAGGCGCCTACACCATCATGCCGTCAACACGCATGTATGGTCGGTCCTCTCAAAATCCTTCCCATGCTTTGTTTCGACCAAGCTGAAGAGTGATGCTTGCGCACCTCTTTAAAAACCCTAATTTCATCAATGGTCGCAGATGAGTGTCTCAAACATCATCTCATCCGTCCGACCTCACCAGCTTGGTTATACAACCCTGGTCAGGAGTTATTTGGTTAGTGAGCAGTCATTACACATCACTTTACCACACCGTAATGCAGTACCTGCATAAAATACACACGATCCTGCACAAGTATCGACTTTACGAATAACGCGGTTATTCAATTCAGCGATTACATGCTATCTTTCGTGGATCCACGATCCACATTCCATACATCAATCATGTCACAAACTGGGGGATACTTGCGGGGTATTGGTGCGGCGGTTTACGGCGTGCGGCGTGCAACGCGCCATCACAAGAACGTGTTAGGAAGTCATGGACGGTTAGAGATGAACGGGGAGAAGTGGGCAAGACGGTCATGTGTTACCGACACACAACTCCACTACTCCATCATTCCACTACCTCCACTTCCCACGAAACGTGAATGAGGCTCAATGACTTGTATAAATAGGTTCTCCGCCCTATTTCCAAGGACAGGACAAGACAGACAGAACAACACAAGTTCAATCGACAAAAACCAAGTGTTAATACAACATCGTATTCAACCGTGAGCTTGCTCATCTTTCTGTTACAAGTCATAAGCAAGCCAACATCTTTCACAATCTCAACACCTTCTTCGCTTCCCTCCCTAAGATCAACCCCATCTCCTTCACTTTGTGACCGAAACAAGTCTGAACGGCCATTTCTTGGTTTAGCTTGGACTTGCACAGATTGATCTCTCGAATCTACAAGCACTCACCGCGCAAAGTGCATTTGTTGTAGGTTTAAATTCATTCCTCATCACACCCCAAATTACCAAATTCAGCGGGAGTAATTTTCACCCATCAACAATTGGCGACCACGGTGGGAGATTGATCTATCGGTTGCATAAAATTGAATCCTCAATTTCTCGGTTTCCATCTCGCAATGTATATCCGAAACTACAGGCGGTTCGGATATCATGGGAAGCATAGCTGGAATCTTTGGAGGATGTCTTGGCAAATCAAGCCGGTATCACCGGGAGGCAAAGCGAGACATTTCGCCTTTTGAATGATATAAGCGGCACAATTACAAGAAGGGTCGACGATTATCTACTCGGGAGCACAAGAAATGTTGAATCCTTAGCAGGGGAGTCACACCTTTGCTAGTGGAGATGCGAGAAAGAACGCGTGATCACGGGGGACTCGGGAGATACGAACAACATGGTCCGGTCGACAACGAAGACTCGAGGCAACTCCACGAGAGGAAAAGACTTATCCGGAGTACCACAACGTCTACCGGATAAGGAAATGGAGCACTGGATCCTGTTTGGGAGATTTATATCTCAAGACCCTTGTCGAAGCTCGGAAGGCTGTTCAATCCGCATCAACCTTTCAACTAAGTGAAGAGATGCGAGGAAGGAGAAATCAATCGGGAAATGCCTGAATACAGAGGATGGAAACGTTCAATTCGGTCACTCAGCAGTGACATTGCGGCATCTTCCACATCCCTCTGCCTAGGCAAACGATCCGCAGATGTGATGGCACTCGCAAATCTTCCAACTTCATCTCCCGCTCCACGTCAAAGCCACGGAGAGACGTTACAACGCCCACTAACGCGGGAAAAGCCAGACTCAAGGTACTTACATTTTCCCTTCCAAATGAAGAAGATTCTGGAGCTGCTGGAGACGTGGGTGCGAAACGGAGAGGTGGAGCTACCCCGGTATGGCGTCGCCTGCGATCAAGAAGTAATGGACCCGAGGTCTTGTCATTACCACCGGTTCCTTCATCACCCCACCGGTGAATGCAACGCTTTGAAGCGCATTGTTCAGGAGAAGCTTGGTTCAGAGAGATAGCTTGCAAAGGATTTTCTTAGAGACTACTCCGGTTTGATATAAGTGAGGCTTCAAAAGGCAAGTAAGTTTTACTCAACAACTTTACAAGAAAGATAGTTTAGAATTCACTGGGGACTTAGCATCCCGCACGTGGAACAAGAGACTCAGTGACCAAACGCCATGTTTGTTTCCATTCATACCTCCCTTTTACATAACATTTGCAATTTCATATGTGCAAACCTTCATGACCAAGATGCAAATCTCATTTAACATAATCTCTTTCAAAAGGGTTGTTCACAAAACTATCTCAAAATAAGCCAATTCAATTACCTATTAATCCAAAACCGGAAGTCAAAGAAAATCCTCACTATCACTCAAAAAGAAAAGCATAAGAGAAAACGCCGGTATATAGCACAAATACTTCGGGGAAGTCCTTCGACAGCAACTCATCCCTTGGGGCAAGGGCGGCTTTCATCCTTTGGAGCACGGCCTGCTTCAGCTCCAGTTCTTTAGACAACCTCTCAACCTCTTCTTCCTGACGAGCAACACAGTCCGCGGAAGGGACTTCATCATGTAATTTCTGGAGCTCATGAATCTCGGAGAACCCTTTGAAGAACCAGGGAGCATTAAAGCTGTACTGCGCAAACACGTCCAGATGGCACCTCCAATCTTCAATCACTTCTTCAGAAACTGTTCCACCAGTCGCAGCGCTCATCCCCTGGATGGAAACCAAAGCTTCTTGGACGCGGTTGACCAATGCAAGACGACTCCTGAGCTTCGCGGTGGTAGCAATATGGCCGTGTTTCTTCCAGATTGTCGTGTACAACTTTTCAAATTGAACCGCACGCTTGAATCCACCAACCAACACATGACCTGGATAAGGGACGGTAAAGGAGGATCGAACAAAGCCCCGAGGCTGCATCACGGCAATTCGGCGACCGCGGGAGTCTTGTCGATTCGGGAGGCCTTTGAAGAAGTCACCACAATAGCCATACGGTCGGAGCACTGTTCGGAATGGATGTCAAGGGAGCCGTCTCAACTACGGGGGGCACCGTCTCTCTTGCATTCCTTAGGCATCTATTTCACTCGGGTGCTTTGATTTCCATCACGACCCCGTCGACAAGATCATTAAGGAAGCGCCTTGTTCAACCGAGCTTGCATCATCTCTGTCATTGTCGGAAAAGGGCGGTTTCTCCGGACTTCTCGGCATGAAGTTCCATACCGTCGAGACTTCTCGGCATGAAGTTCCATACCGTCTAGACTTCTCGGATGAAGTTCCATACCGTCGGACTTCTCGGCATGAAGGTCCGTACCGCGGACTTCTCGGCATGAAGTTCCATACCGCCGAGACTTCTCGGCATGATGACCGAGTGCCGCCGGCCTTCCGTTTTGGATGCGTGCCAACCTTGTGAAGGCATTATCTTTCGAAATTCCACGATTCAAAACAAGGATCGTTTTAGAAGAACTTACTTTGGAGAAATGAAAGAACCGATGGGAGGAGGTTTAAATACCTGCATATTAGAAGAATTGAGGATTACCCGGACCGCATGCTTGCCTCTTAGGTCTCTCTCCTACTTGGGGACTGCAATCCTCGGCTCTTGTCCGTTTGGATGGAAGTGGCTTCAACCGGAAATGCTTCGTCAAGACGTTAGAAGATGGCTCACTACGGGAATTCGTCACAACACTCTTCGAAAATTTCTGGAAGATCGACAGTTGTTTCCCCAAAATTCTTTTATACTGTCGGTCACCCTTTGGGTTTCTCCCAATAGGCCGAAGGGAAGGCTCACCTGGTCTAAGAACACATTGGCGTTAAGAATTTGTGGAAGGAATTCTTAGGAGCCCCTAGTGGACGGATAAATGGGACACCCGATCAAATCCCATCGGCGAGCAGCCCTGTCAATGTTGTACGGAGTCACGGAAAATTCTCGTCGAATAGAGACGGGACATATCTGGGATGCGCTGCGCAGGTAAATAATTTCCCCAGATCTCATGGTCTTGACATCGGTACGCAACACAACGCCAGGATCGTCAGCAAAGGTCTTTGGCTGAACGATGGAAGAGTGAATCGGCCCCCATGGGCGAAAATCTACGGAAGAAATATTGTCAAATACCTCCACAAGTCTCGCACCGGCTTTAGGACGCTTCTTATTCCATCGGAGTATTCTCGAGCCAGCCGTACAAGTTAACGAGTGAAGGTGCGGGAGTAGGAGCATAACTTACGAAGTGTTCCCATAAGAGCGCCTGAAGAAAAGCGAAGTGAACGTGCGACTCCACCTTCTTGTACCCGTTAGAAACGTGCATATCCATTACTAAAGCGTCCAGATGAGAATACAGCGATCCAAGGAACAATGCACCTAGAGGAAGAACTTCACCTGCGCTTGACCTTATAGCAATCTTAACAAGCTCACCTCTTATGGTCTTCTTCCCTGAACCATCATCAAATATATCCCTGGATAGCCATAAAGACAGAGCACGCAATCACGGCCTGAGCTCTTGATTCAACTCGGGTGCAGAGAAGACCACTCAGAAACCCACCAAGTATAAAAGCATCTCGCATCCTTTCTCTCCTCCTTGTCCGGACTCTCGAATTCCTCAGCCTTTTGAAGTATAGCATCATAATTACTTTGTTCCGCATCGAGAGCTCGTAAAAAGACTTAGGCAACGGGCGGGTTCATTAATGCGGCTACACTCTCCAAAGTAATAGTCATCTCTCCCCATCTAGATATGGTGTGTGAGTACAAATACGCCACCGAGAAATGAAGGTGATCAAGCCCGCGGTGTCTTTCCTAATTTCGAGGGTAGCGGATGCCATGACCGCATCGAGAATTTGTGCTTTGGTCAAATTTTCCTTAATGCCCTTATTACTCAACATGCGTCTCATCCATCCTTCATAAGAACCAAGTGGAGCATGGCAAACCTTGAAGTCAATAGGAGAAGGCGGATATTCATTCCTCGGAGACAAAACCTCATCACAAGTGCGGAAGAAGAGAATGGATCGGCATCCATATTTTCACGAATCGGAAAGCAAGACTATCTTATGAGAAGGATGTTTCCTATTATTTGGAAAAGGCGAGGTGAACAACTCATCATTGATGTTCGGCATATCCTTGAAAGCTGTCAACACTTCGACTTAGCACCAAACATTATCTTCGGAAGACATGTTGATAGGAGTTCTCTTCTTTCTACATGCAATGAGATAAAAACAGGAGTTAGAACTTGTATGAAAGCATATGAGAAGTGTAGTCACACACGGCAAGACACAACTCACACAATGGCCGGTCCAAACATCATACAAGATTCGATGCAGTATTAATTTCAAGTTCTCGGTATAACTTTCAAGTCAGTCTGGTATTGGTTTCAAGTCCGGTACAAGTTTCAAGTTCGGTGTAAATTTCAGCCGAGGTGAATAAGACCCACGTTAGGCATACACGGCGGGCCCGCATTCATTCATCGCATGCATCATAACACGATTTTCTTTATTCATGGGAATCGTGTCTACGGGTTCAAGCCAAATGGTGGAAAAAGCTAAGCATGCACATGTCTTACAAAAGGTGTTTACCTAAACAAACTAGGGTTTCACCGTTTAAAAAAAAAAAAAAAAAAAAAAGAAGTGCGAAACTTACCTTGGACGGACGCGGCTCGGCAATGGACGGCGGTTTCCGGCAACGGCTTCGGCAGCAACGATCGGTGGCGGCTCCAGCGGCAACGTTTGGCGACGGCAACAGGATCACACGGGAACTTGCTGAATAATAAAAGAAAATTCGTGAGAAAAGAAAAGGGGTTTGGCTTCTTTTATAGACAAAGATTAGAAGAATCCCAATAGAACAAGGATTCCTCTTTTGTTTGGTTTCCTCTTCTGATTCAAATACCCAAAGAAAGAAACCGGCCCCACCAAGGATTCCATACAAGCATGACGGCGTGGAAAACTAGCGGTCGGCCAACACTCCTCCGGGTAAACCCCTTTTATCCTGTCTTTCTCACGTATGCATGTCACCATCTCATGCCTACCACACAATGATGTAACCATTATGTGCTAGGCAGGGGACTTAATGTTGATGGTGGATTTTCGTTTAAGGTTAAATTTGTAAAACCATAAAATCATGCGCTGACATCTTGTAAAAGATAAAGCCGTTTATAAGTGACGGATACTCCTCACTTAATTCACCAAGAATGGAGCATGTAGCAACAATCCCCGTGCGTGAATACATGAAATTCCTCCAGGTTGGAGCAAGCAACAATCCCTTCTGTGAATTTCATATCGGCCTTGTATTTCTGTACCCATTATCGGTGTGGCATGACGACCGAGTGTTACTCTCACTGAGTAACACGAACCTCAAGCACTATAATGAATCCATGTACGAAATACCCGTACAGGCTGATTCTCGGTGTGTTATACTAGCCCGAGCCCTCTCGGTGTGTTATACTAGCCCGATTGAGCCCCTCTCGGTGTGTTATACTAGCCCGATTGAGCATCCGGACTTGGCTGTATCGGTCTCCGGATATGATCGATCATGATCATCCAACTCCACAAGCATGATTGGATGACCACAGATCAATTCCATCACCCCCAAGCGGTATGGAATACACACGGCCTTAGCTTGCCAAATATGATCGATGCGCGTCATCCAACTCCACAAGCATGATTGGATGACCACAGACAGGTATGGAATACACACGGCCTTAGCTTGCCAAAATGATGATGATCGATCGCATCATCCAACTCCACAAGCATGATTGGATGACCACAGATCAATTCCATCACCCCCAAGCGGTATGGAATACACACGGCCCTAGCTTGCCAAATATGATACGATCGCATGTCATCCAACTCCACAAGCATGATTGGATGACCACGGATCAATTCCATCACCCCCAAGCGGGTATGGAATACACCACGGCCGACCCGCATGGTCGACCATTGGCCTTTGCTTGCCAAGAAACCGTCCATACCAAGCATTATGGGCGGAAAACCTAAATTAGGGTTTGCGGCATATTACATATGTCGCAAACGGTCTCAACCATCCATCTTCGCAGGCATAGATGGAGGGTGTAGATGTAGACTCAAAGGGCCCGGAGCATGTCGACACAATCACCATGTGACCGCCTACACGCTTGACCAATCGGTCAAAGCCAACCGTGGTTGGTTACAACAAAACCGTCCGCCCAAAAAAGCATGGTCGCGCGGCTTTGAAAACCAAAATTAGGGTTCAAGCCATCACGCGCGTCCATCTTCTCCGGAACGAATGGAGGTCACTGGATTAGATTGAGCAAGGTCGGTCACACCAGCATGACCACCGTGGGCCCATCTACCTCCTCACGCGGTCGGCCAAGGCTCATCATTCGGCCAACCCAAAACGCACGCCCAAACTCGTGCGGTTACACCTCCCAAATCTAAAGCGATCTCGACCGCTCAACTTCAGGATGATTTGAATGGCTTATATCACGTTTTCATGGGATAATCGGGTATAGGTGTGAACACCAACCTACCACCTACACGGTAGTATGATCGACCAAGACCGACCAATGTTGGTCGCCTCGAAAGCGCGTGCCCAAACTAGGGATATCACGTAGGTTTCCAACTCCTTTGCGGCAAGGGATTTACTGCGCAAACCGATCTCGACCACTCCTCTTTACCGGTCAAATTGAGTCGCCCAGATCGCGCTTTCATGAGGGAACGGAATACAGGCGCCTACACCATCATGCCGTCAACACGCATGTATGGTCGGTCCTCTCCAAAATCCTTCCCATGCTTGGTTTCGACCAAGATGAAGAGTGATGCTTGCGCACCTCTTTAAAAACCCTAATTTCATCAATGGTCGCGAGATGAGTGTCTCAAACATCATCTCATCCGTCCGACCTCACCGGCTTGGTTATACAACCACAGTCGGGAGTTATTTGGTTAGTGAGCAGTCATTACACATCACTTTACCACACCGTAATGCAAGTACTGCATAAAATACACACGATCTTGCACAAGTATCGACTTTACGAATAACGAGTTATTGATTCAGCATTACATGCTATCTTTCGTGGATCCACGATCCACATTCCAGTACATCAATCATGTCACAAACTGGGGATACTTGCGGGGGTATTGGTGCGGCGGTTTACGGCGTGCGGCGTGCAACGCGCCATCACAAGAACGTGTTAGGAAGTCATGGACGGTTAGAGATGAACTGGAGAAGTGGGCAAGACTGATCATGTGTTACCGACACACAACTCCACTACTCCATCATTCCACTACCTCCACTTCCCACGAGAAACGTGAATGAGGCTCAATGACTTGTATAAATAGGTTCTCCGCCCTATTTCCAAGGACAGGACAAGACAGACAGAACAACACAAGTTCAGTCGACAGAAACCAAGTGTTAATACAACATCGTATTCAACCGTGAGCTTGCTCATCTTTCTGTTACAAGTCATAAGCAAGCCAACATCTTTCACAATCTCAACACCTTCTTCGCTTCCCTCCCTAAGATCAACCCCCTCTCCTTCACTTTGTGGCCAGAAACAAATCTGAGCAGCCATTTCTTGGTTTAGGCTGGACTTGCACTGATTGATCTCTCGAATCTACAAGCACTCACCGCGCAGTGCATTTGTTGTAGGTTTAAATTCATTCCTCATCACACCCCAAATTACCAAATTCAGCAGGAGTAATTTTCACCCATCAACATTAGGATACAATCTAAGTTATCTTATTCTCATATTCATTTTCTGGTCAAAAATATTACTGTATATTCAAGGCCCGACCGGCCTTGCCCGCCCTAGCCCAAATTATTTAACATGCTTGGGAAGGTCATGGGTAGTTTATTTTGTAGTATAGCCCTTCCCGCCCGGCCTTTTTAATTTTATGGGTAAGCGAAGTTAGTGCCCGCCCTGTCCCGTCCCATTTAATAATTAGGCAGGCTGCCCAACCGCCCTAATTTACACCCCTAACAATCATCTTCATTTTCGGACTCACCATAATAAGAATCTTCATCGGTTTCATAACCTTTATCCCGACGTCGTTTAAGTTCTATATGAATAGTCCTACTAATTTCTGTGACAAGATCTTCCGAGTCTCCATCATCTTCCAATTTGTATAATTTATGTGCAAGTTTTAAAGACGTTCACACGCTTACCACCGTTGATAGAGTTTCTTTATCTCCTCTTTTGGAAAAAGTGAAGGAAAGACACGATGAAGAGGTATATTCCAAATTCTCTGTCTACACATTACTAGAAAACAAATTATTAGATGCATAACTATCCTTCCATCCTTGTGATTGTCCACTTACATACCCGTCATAAGGTTGTTGATATGTATGAGAATATCCATAAGGTTCTGTAGGAAATTGATCATAGCCAAAATATTGGTTTTGATTGTATCCTAAGGATGGTTGGAAGTTGTCATAATGTTGAGGTTGAAAACCGTATTGATTGTTGTAATATGCTTGCTCTTGTCCACCATACATGGAAAACCGGTACACTGAAATAAGATTCTCGAAACTAAGTTAGATACGATATAGAATCTAACAAAGCAAGAATAAAGCAAAAGAAAAATAAAAACAACTAAAATCGTCCATTTGCTACTAACAGCAGCACCAAAATTTGATGTGTGTCGTAACCACAACAAATTAATTAATATTTTTCCACCTAATTAACAAGTAATATAGTGTAGTCAAGATCGTTCCCACGAGGAGCAAGAGAATTCTAGTTGTAAAATTGTCACGAAAAGGGGGGTGTAAAGCAAAAAGAAAGTAAACAAAGCAATTAAAATATAAAGTTGAAATCAATAAGAGAGACAAGATCAAGGAATCCTTCTTCGTTGCAAAACAATGAATCAAGTTATGTTCTTTTCTACTTGTTATTAGTCACAAATTATCACCAACCGTAGGTAAAGCAGCTAGATCAGTGCTAAACCCTAAATCCCTTGTATCATAGGACACGGAAGTTCTCGACTACCGGATTCTATTTACCAAACCACCTAGTAGTAGATCACTCAAGATGTAATTTAAAATAAACGCATTAAGATTTATGAACTTATTAGGTTGATATTAGTAGTTAGACTCTTAGATCAAGGTCTACTTGCTAACGTTGTTTTCACACACAATTGCTCCACGGAATCCCTCGCAAGGTCTCGTGTTTGCTACTTATGTAAAGAGTCAAAAGCGATTACTTATCCCTAACTTTCACTAGCTTTAGATCAAATTAACAAATCAATTTAGTTGGCCACCTAAACAATCTATCAATCAACCATGAATATCTTTAAGATCATTCCTATTAGTAAAAACAAACGATAATCATGTGAAAAACTTCAAGATAGAATTGAAAACAAAACTTCAAATCATATATTAAGAACTAGGAATTCATCCTCAATCAATAAGAAAATTAGCTACTCATGCTAAAAGTTCACACAGAGAATAAGAAAAGAAAAGTGTTGTGTGTGTAGAGAGGTGTGTCAAAAGATGTAGAAAACTTCTCTATTTATAGGCTTCAATATTCTCCAAATTTTCCAAGGAATAGAATCCTTTTCCTTTAGCAATTCAATTTCCAAAACCAAGCCTTTCTCAACTCTTCCATCTTCTTTCCAAATTTGAACCCAATTCTCCATCCAATTCCTAGTCCAAGTCTTCACACCCATGAGAGAAGTCCACGAGAAAATTGGAATTTTTGGCTGCTGGGAAAATCGGTATTATGGCCAGGAATCCAGTAGGAAAAGTCGATCGGCCACACGAGTTGTTGCCGTCAATGGTATATTCGACGGAATATTCCGTCAGTCCACCGTTAGGACTAACGGTCATAACGGTCAAACCGTCAGTCAACGGTCAAGGGAAAAGAATGAGTCAGTCACTGAGTCAGCTTCTAACTCAGCTGACTGGTCTAACTGGGGTGAGTTGAATCGGCTCTGGATCGGTCATCGCCGAGTTAACTCGCCGGTACAGAAAACCGGCCGAGTTTATTTTGTTTGCTGAACTTGCACAGGCCAAATTCAGGCCTCTTTCTTGGGTCTTCTCCTGTTAAGAACCTATACATACATCTATTGAGCTCATGACTTCACTTTAAAACACCTTGTTCTTTCAGCTTAGCTTCATACTCTTCCCTGCAATGCCATACACATCCTGCAGCTTAACTTCATGTCATTCCCTGTTTAGCAGCACCGTGACAAACCCATAACCATATGCATTTAGCCCAGTGCCTTCAACCTAGCCTTAGCGCCCACTGCGCAACCAACGGGAATAACTCTCATAGCGACATCGAACAATCAAATTTTATTTTGTAATTTCATCCTCAGAATCAAACCCATTCAACAGCAGCAACACTAGACTGTAATGCCTCACAACCCCTATCACTCTATCTCATCAACACCAGGATCGGCCACCATCAGCTCAGCACCACCACCTTGTCTCGACCTCATCTGTTCACAGATTCATCCCATTTCCAGCAAACCCATCTCAGTGTAACTTCACACTTCTCAATTACAGATCCATTTCTCACAAGCAACAGCTCTATCACCAGATTCAACCCCACAGCAAACTCAAATTCAAACTGAACCCATCTGAATTCGACGGCAACAGCTCCAAAACCCATCTCTATTTCCAGAAATTCATCAAAACCCTTTTAACTCATCTCCCAGATCTCTTTCATGACAGCGCCATCTCCCTGAGCTTCAATAGCAGCGTCAAAGACCACCACCATTTCCTTTTCGAAAACCCTAAGTTCCTTGGTTTATCAATCTTCTGTTGCAACTCAACTTCACTACCACAAACCCATCTGTGTTCTTCAATAAACCATCTTCCTCACGCCCGGCAATCCCATTTTCACCTAACTTCAAGAACACCATTAATGGCAACAGTAAACTCGGTTCTCTCTGTGATTCCCCCTCGATTCTGCTCTCTCAATTTCTTTGCCATTAATCTCGATCTATTTCTATCTTTCTCGATTTTGGTCTCAGCTTTAATGACATTTGTATTTTTCACTTCCTGCAGAATGAAGAAAATGAGAGAAAACCATCTCTCGATTAGTAGGGTTAAGAGTTAGGGTAGGATAGGTACACCCCGGGGATAAGATCCACCCCAGTCAGGTGCCACTGAGTACTTTCATTGGTGCCTTTAACATTTCCTCTTTTAAAACAAAACTGGCTACCCCTTAACATGTGCCTAGGCTCCTATATCAATCGCCTGTAAAATGACCTTTTTGCCGTTTTGGCTCAAATTGGGTAATTTCTTCTTCTTTTCCTCCGTGTGACTCCAAAGTAGCTACACAACTCAAAACAAGCGTAAAATACATAATTTACAAGAAAAATAGCAGAGAAAGCATAAACAATAGATAGTAAATAGGATGTATTATGCACCCTATCACCGGCAGCGTCAAGAAGATTCCTATCACTTGATTGGAGTCCTTCGTAGAAGTATTGGATGATCATAGCGTCACTGAATTGGTGGTGAGGACAGCTTCCAACCAATCTCTTGTATCGTTCCCAACATTCATATAAGGATTCTCCCACATTTTGCTTCATCCACAAATCTCCTTGCGAATTTGAGTAGCCTTGGATGCGGAAAATATCTCTCTAGAAAAGAGTTTCTTGCCCATTCCATGTTGTGACACTTAGGCGGAGTAAATAGTATAACCAATACTTGGCACTATCCATTAAAAGAAACGGAAAACTTTCAACATTGCACCATCAGCCTCAACATCCGCTGGAAGCATGGCCATGACAATGGTGTGGAAGTCCATAAGATGTTTGTTTGGGTCTTCATTCACCATGCCATGGAACTTTGGTAATTCTCTAAGCAACCCCGGCTTGATCTCAAAAGTAGAGTCCGTTTGAATACACCCCTGTTGTGTATCAAGCTTATGAGAAGCTAACTCCTTGAGTGAACAATTTGCATCACCCATTGCTTCTTCTTCTTCTTGTTGGAAAGTCTCTTCTTCTACTTCCAACTCTTGTTCGTCCGTTGCGTCTTGACTTGGTTGGAGTATTGTGCCTCTTCGAGTAGCTATCCCGCACCTTGGATAATTCCAATCTTTAGTAGCCAGGGATTAGGTACCTGAAAATAATTCTCCCAAACAAGTGAGAAACAAGACAAGAGAACAAGAAGCAAAGATAAAAGCAAAAACAGAAATAAGAAACTAAAAACTTAATAACTAGCCGTATGCTTCCCCGGCAGCGGCGCCAAATTTTTTATCGCTGTCGTATGCGTCAAAAATAATTTCACTTTCCTAAAGTATATGATAAGAAAGAGTTCGTTTCCACAGAGAGGCGATTGTAGTTATTACGTATTCAATTTCTTAAAGTAACCAATTGGGGGGATTTCTTATTTTTATGTAAGCAATAAAAGCAAATTAAAAGCAAAATAAATTGTAGAAAGTAATCAATAGAGAAAGATATTGGTCAAGGAATTCATCTTCAATCTTAGACTTGTGCTTGCATATATGATTAGAATTACGATTTAATCTCTTATATTATCAAAAGCCTAGAGAATCAAGAGAGCAAGATAATCTAATAATTTCCTAAGTTCATCAACACACACATTAGAGCTGCGTATGTGAATTCTACCTAAAGAATAACCTAACGCCTTGCTAATTAAGTTCAATTCCTAGGAGCATTAAGTTTCAGAAATAGGATAATCAATGCAATTTTCATGCGTTGCGCATAACAATTTGGACAATGGTCAAACTCTACATATGATTACAAGAGTGTATCACTACAAACCGTAAACATATCATGCTACTCGTATTCAGGGTTATCGCTCGATGAAAAACCCAAAAATAGCTATGGACTAGGATGCAAGTTCAATTAATTGGCCACTTAACTAATCAAACATCATAATCCTATCACAATACATCAATCATGTGATTCTTAAAACAGTAGAGATGTGAACGATAATCAAGAGAGAAAACTAATACATAAAGCAAACACAAGTTTTGAAAATAGGACTACATCCTTAACCAATAATATTAAATTAGCTACTCATAGCTATGGAGTTCATCACAAAAATATAAGTTGAATAAAGAAGAAGATGAACAAAAGCAAACCCTAGTTGCGTAACAAAAGCGGCTCTCCAAGTTCCCCAGAATAAAACGTGTCTTCCAAAAGTTGTAGGATTTCTCGTTTATAGCTCCTCTTGTTCCAAAATTAGGTATAGCCTTCAAAGTCCATTAGATGAAAATCCATCAAGCCCATAAGAGAGAGAAACCCATGTAGAAAATATGTCCAAAAATACGTCGGCAGGAAAACTTGTATTATGATAGGAAATCGTAGGAGAGGTGGTAGGAAAAGCTATTCGGTGGCCAGCAAAAATCCACCCGTCACCGGTCAAACATAACGGTCAGCTGTTAAAACTAACAGTCAAGTTAACAGACACTAACGGCGTTATTGAGTCAGAGACTGAGTCAGGATCGAGTCAGCTGGGTGGAGTGAGTCAGGGCCAAGTCAGAATTTGCCTAAGCTCTGCTGCATAATCAAGTTCAGCCATGATGGCCCTGTGCTGCACCATCTGTTTGTAATATCCTGCCCTGTAACCTTCAGCTCAATTGCATTTGCAATAACACACACAGTACCACATTCTCACTGTGTTTCCAGCAATTCACACAAGCTATTCCAGCTGCACCAACACCTGCTCTTCTGTCACATTCCTTGTTCTACATATACGTTGCAGACTCAGTTGTAATTCACCTTCTCATTTTGCAGCTTCCATTCACTTCAAAGAAATCTCTTAAATCAGCATCAGTTCCACCACAAGTAAGCATATCCAGTTCTCCTGGCCACCTGCACAGCTGCAACTCAGCTCCAGCACATCACCTCTTCTTTCACAGATCCATTCATCCCTTCTCAGTCCACCACAAGTAAGCATATCCAGTTCTCCTCATCCTACGACAACTTCATTTGTAACTCTTGTAAGTTGACTCCATCTGATTCATCTTCTTCGAGTCGTTCTCTATGGCGCCGCACACTGCCTTCACATACATAACACCAAATCCACCTCCTTAAGCCCACAAAAGCAACATCCTCCATAACTCAAACACCATTAGAGCTTTGAAGCTCAAACCCAACAGCATCAGATGCTCATAATGCTCCAAGTCTTTCATCTCAGGCACTCACCAACAACAGAACCACATCCATTAGCAACCTAAGCTTTGTCACTTGCAATTCCAGCTCTTCCCCTGCAATTCATTCTTTGTAGCCAATGCACCTTCATATCTATTGCCTTGCCTGCAATTCCCTGGCACTTCCTTGCCTATGCACACACCAGCAAAATTGTGGTTGCATCTTCACCATTTAGCTGTTGCCATCACCAGCTCTATTTCATGCCTGCAATTAGTCTGACCATCTCAGCAACACTACCATCAACTCAATGCTCTTCTCACCACTGCCATAACAGCACCATCAGCTTCTATCACCTTGACAACTTCAATCTGAGTACACCTGCAACATTTCACTACCACCCAAAACCCCAGATCCATTCCATCATCACAGACAATTTCACCTCTTCCCTGTTTAGCCATAAATTCCATCACGAGCAGCAGCATCCGCCAAATCTCGCCCATTTCAGTCCCATGACAACACAATACAACCAATTTGCAATTTCATCAAGACCAATAACACAAGCAACCACCATCTCTGAAATCAACAGCGTCAACCACCTGCAACTTTATTTAACACATCCATCTTCTAATTCCATCTCAGATTCGACCTCCACTTACTTCATCATCTGAGCCCATGAATATCACCATCACAGTGAAAACCTAACCTCAATTACACCATTTATTGCACGTTTCTCATCAAAAACCCATTCAATCGCTTCCATTTTCTTCCCTATTTCCTTCTCGATCTATAGCAGAAGTAATATAAAATCCTTGACAGATTCAAACCCACACTTGTACCCTTGAATTACCACCAATCTAAGATCCACCAGCAACCACACTCGTTTCTCTCGAACTCAATTTCTGTTCTTCCATTGTTGTGCCTCCATTTCAGGTGCAACTAATGATTGAGAAGATGAAGAACGAGAGAATAAACTCTCGGTTTTAGGGTTAGGTGGTTCGGGGTTGGATGGCACGCCTTAACGATGCATACGACCCACTTATTGATAGCCCCTTATCCTCGGTGGTACGTGTCTAGTACCCCTCCAAATAGAGTTGCCCCTTAACCTTGGTGGGCTCAGGATAGTGTTCGCCCATGAAATGACAATTTTGCCCTTTTCTCAAATTGAGTGATTTCTTCTTCTTTTCGTTCGTGCGACTCCATAGTAGCTGTAAAACTCAAAACAAGCGTAAAATACATAATTTACAAGAAAAATAGCAAAGAAAGCATAACTACTAGATAGTAAAATAGGCGTATTCTACACCCATCAATTGACTTTTCCAATTGCTTGGCACGTATTTTGCCACTGTTACGTGTATTGCATCAATATTTCAAAGGTCCGATAGCTAAAGAAAATAGCCTATCTAACCTGCCTTTGTTGATTTGTTGTACATGTATGTCTCCAAAAACACCGTAGACAATTGCTCAAAAGAGTCAATTGAGTTTCTTAGTAAATTTTCATATCGGGCTAGTCTTGATCTCGTCAAGCTTGTAGGGAAGTACCTACAAAGTACTACCTCATCTCTTTCCCAATGGGTAAGGATATGAGTGTAATACTGTAGGTGGGTTGCGGGATCTGAGGTACCGTTGTATGCTTGGAACGTAGGTACCGGGCATTTCGGAGGGATGGGTTCCCTCAAAATGCGAAAAGACAATGGGGATGTGGTTGCCTCTTGAAGCACTTATTCTAGTCTTGCACCTGCGTGGCCCGTTTTTAGGCCTTGTATTTCCTTCCGCATTTTCTCCATTTGCACCATAACCATGTTCACATTGTGAGAATCTCTGGACAATGCTTCGTCATAGTAGGATTGAGAGGGCTTGTATGTTGAATTCGTCTCGTCTGAATCATGGTGCGCTTTCCTGGCTCCCCTAGGTTGGTTGGCCTTCGGTGGGTTAAGATCCACCCCATGTCTTCCTGAGATAGTTTTTCACGCCTCTTTGACGGATGGTGAGCTTGGGAGCCTTCGATCTGTATGTCCAGCATGCCTTTGAGATTCTGGTTCTCTTGGGCTATCTCGTGCATTGCATCCTCATGCTCTTTGTTACGGAGTAGCAAGGCTGCTATTTGTGCCGCCATTTGGTCTTCATTGTGGATTCCCGCACCCTGAGGAGTGCTGTCATCCAGATCCTCTGAGTTATCCGCTCCTTCTTCTATAACTTGTGCGTCTGGATCTATCTGGATTGGAGTTAGGTTTCCCAACCCTCGTCCCGTAGGAACTAAGGTTAGGTAACCTGCGTTGGCGAAGGTGGTTGTGTAGTGGTGGGATGCTCCGGTAACGGCATGCCGTAAAGTGGTTGAGCTCCCGATGTTTGCCCCATCCATTCGGCAGGAATAGGTAATTTGTTAGCAATCGTTCTTCTGGCTATTTCGCTTTGTCCGTCCTCTTCGGTTCTTTGATTCGCTTGACACGGCTTTTGAGATCTTCCTATGGTAATTACTGGTCGTGATCTTGTTGGTATATCATTTGGTTTCTGCATGCCTTCGGCTTTTGTTATCCTGCGGACACAGAAAGTCGACAGAATCTGCTACTTGGGTGCCTTCGTCAAAAGTAGCAATTAATGCTCGACACGAGAAGGCAATTTGGCGACTTTTGAAAAATGGTTTGAAATAATGTCTTTTAAAGACATGAATTAAATGTTTATGACACCCTTGTAAAAAACAACCTTAAACGTTGAAAACCAATTAAAAAGAGGTGTCAAATCTTAAAAAAACAAGGTTATTAAATGCTTGAGAAGATCTTTCTTTCTTAAAATCTTCTTGAGATTCCTTTGTTAGTCAAAGGTCTCAGATCTAAAAGATTCTTTGTTTGAAAAGGCTGTTTTAGTACAAAACAAAGGTTTTAACGTTTTGTGAGTACGTTTTTGGGAAAAAAATTGTAGATCTGTGACTTGGTATATCTTTAGAGGTTATGAACTCAAAGAACATACATGAATAACGGATGAACAAATCACTAGAAAGTGAGATTCATCGTTGTAGATCACAGATCCCTTCGTTACAGAAGATGCGTAAGTTAAAGATAAAGCTATGTCTAAACTCAAGCTTGTGAGCAAAACACTTTGTGGGAGCCAAATTGTGACTACTCGTTTTCCCGTAGTCTACGTAATGTATACCGCTCGAGAGAACTAGATACTAAGTAGTATCGATACCTCACATGTGAACCGATAATGCTAAGTAATAAAAGATATCCAAGATCACAATAATAACGAAGAACACAAATATAATGTAAAAGCTTCTAAGTTATCATGAGACACAAGAGATTACGTGGTTCGACTTTTGTCTACGTCCACGAGGTAATGAGGGATTGTTTTGTATTAAGTTATGTTGGTTACAAAGATCTTAAATGCTTTCCAAAGTAATAGAGAGAACTCAAGTTGAAAATACTTAAGTTCTAAACATTAAAAGGGTATAAGCTTAAGACTATATCTTCTCTCCTAGATATTGAATGCCCTTAGTTTGTTGGTAAGGCTTGGTATTTATAGCCCCTTCTTGCTCGGTATATCTTTGCTGCCGGGGTCCATCGTTTGTTGATATACCTTTCGTACCAATGGTACCTTCGTTCACCGCGTGCTTTCTCCAGTCGCACTCTGCCACCTCAGCTGACCCACGTTCCTTCGGGAACTTCCCAACCCTAGTACAGGTTGTACCTTCGTTCACCTCCAGCCTCCGTCAATCAGGTACATCTACATCATCTCTATCCTCGTGCTTTGATTATGCGTGTAGATAAGAGATTTGTGCATTTAATGCTGATTAGATGCGTCATCTAACTATGTCCCTTTGCCAGCTGCCCCTTCCTAGACTAGGCATTACTTTTTCCATCCTGGCCGTCGAGGTATCCCTTCTTGGGATAAGATAAAATAGATCTGCGAAGGTATCCTCTGCTACTCAAGTCTCTCTGCATAGCGAGAGATACACAGTTATCTTGTATGTGGCCACTAAAATCGTGACACGTGCTCCGCAGAATATTGGTATTCACACGTTGAATTAGAGAATTAGCAATGCGGCTGAGCACATTGTCACCAAGCCTTAAACACTACTAATGGTCCCAACTGGCTCAGGTAGAGAAGCATTCCTTGGGCACAATGTTGGAAACATATAACTTGTAAGCAAAATGGATTACCGCATTGTTATTATTGAAGGGGGAATCTCAGGTCTGCAATCCCTTGGAGAATTTTGCATTCATTTCATTTTGTTGAAGACTGTTGCAAAGAATCGCCAAAAATCCGATTTTTATTCAATAAAGCCCCACAAAATTGGAACTTCTTGTACTCCGTGTTACTTGCAATGCGCAACAGATCTTACCTAGCGATAATGCGCAGTTCAATTGGTCAGTTCATTTTTGGTCTTAGAGGTACTCTAGTGTCTTGTAAACTTGTTAACCAGAAAATACAGGAGAGAGCTGGTACAAGATGAATACCGATTTACATGTGATCACAATCCCCAAATTGACGTAGAACACATAAAAGCACATAGGATAACTGAAGAAACGCCCCATTTTATTGCTATAACGAGAATTCCAAGTCCTACTAGTAAAATCACCCCGTAGAATCACCGTACATGAAAGATATTGGAATTAATAGAGAAATGTAATGAGGAATTACAGTTCATTCAGAGTTTAAGGACACAGAAGCCACCACCGCTAATGCAATTACATTTGCTTCTAACCCAGGGAGGGTATGTTACAGCCATCACAAAAAACGAAAAAATACATAAAATATCCGTTATCCGTTAGCGGAATCCGAATATCCGGAATCCATTAGGTTAACATTCGACATATCGGTAATCGGATATCCGTATCCAATAACATAACGGATATTTTAATCCTAACCTAACGGTACCGGTTAAGTCTATTTCCGTTAGCCTTATTTCCGATATCCGATAACGTGTGTTTAGCACGTGTAAATTCCTATACATAGGTAAATATATTTCGAATGAATCACTCATTCTTCAGTTCAGTCAACACAAAAGCGAGAGAAAAAAGAGAAGAAAAACTCACCTCCTCGTCTCCTTCCTTTCGATTCATGCAAAATCATCTTCTTCTCTATTCAAATCATGTGTGATTACTAATTAGAAAACTAGGGTTATCTTCTTCTATTTATTTTGAGTTTAATTTCAATCCTAAAAACTCAATTTTCAATTTAGGGTTTCTGAAATTAGGGTTTTCAGAACAGATTGAGATTTGTGAAAGTAATCATGTCCCAAAGCAAAAGAGGCACATCCAATCATGTTGGTTCATCAAGCAGTCCCTCACATTCAGTTGCATCACAATTACGTACCTGCTGCTTCAAACCAAGTTCAAGGTTCGGGAATTAATTCAACACCTGCTACTATTACACCTGTGATTTGTCCCAGATAACAAGCAGAAGAAGAAATAGAAGTAGATGAAGATCCAATTATAGCTGAAGAAAGGAAAAAACTACGTTCAGTAAGGTATGATGTATGGATTGATTTTGAAAGTTCAGTTGGAAAGAAGATTGTAAAAGGGAAGGAGGTAGGGATACTTATAGCTGAATGCAAACATTGTAAGAGGAGAATGCCACGCACCCGGTAACCAAGGAACAGTAGCTTGCATCACCATGCTAAAACCCGCAAAGAAAATCCACGAGAATAAGAAAGGACAAAGAAAGATTACTACAATCAAAACAGTTAATGCACTAACTAAGTTAGCTAATTGGAAGTATGATGCTGATGCTACTAGGATACTTGTTGCCAAAATGATTGCTAAGCTTGAGCATCCATATTTTAGAGAGTTTTTAAAGTCTTTGAATCATCTTTTCTAAGCTTTACACTAGGAATACAATTAGGGATGATATCATGAAACTAATTTGAGTTCAAACTCCAATTACTAGAATAATTTGACACAATTACATCTAAAGTTAGTTTGACAACAGATATGTGGAAATATAAGCATTCAAAGGATGGTTATTGTTGTGTGACAATGCATTACATGGATGATGAGTGGAAAGCTGGTTAAGAAAACACTAGCTTACATTTTAGTGCCATCACCACATCTTTGGAGAAGTTCTAGCAACGTAGTGAGATCAGTAGCTCTAGATTGGAACATAGATAATAAACTTTTTGCTGTAGCTGCTGACAATGCTAGAGCAAATGATGTTATGATGGCAAATTTGAAGTCATGGCTTGATAGCAAAGATTATCTAGTTCTTAATGGAGATTTGTTCCAAATGAGGTGTAGTAATCATATATTGCATTTGATTGTGTTGTGTGGAATGAAAGTAGCTGCTCCATTTATAGAATCAATTAGAGAGTGTGTGAAATATGTCAAGTCAAGTCCGGCTAGAGAAGACAGATTTGAATGTGTTATTGCGAAAGTTAAGCTTCCTGCTTCAAGGTCTGTTGGTTTAGATGTGGATACCAGGTGGAACTCCACCTTTAAGATGCTTAAAGATGCAAATTTTTTTAGACAAGCTTTTGTTAGGCTAGCTGATTTGGATAATGACTTCAACATACTACCAACTTCTCAGCAGTGGCAACAAGGAGTAGTATACATATATGTAAATGTTTGGAATTATTTGATGTGATTTCAACCAAATTTGCTGGGATTAAGTATCCCACAGCAAATTTGTATTACAATGGGGTTCAAGAAGTTAATAAATGCATTAAGGCCTAAGAATTAAGTGATCATGAGTATATCAGAGACATGTGGAAGAATATGAGGTCAAAATTTGATATCTACTGGAAAAAAAGTAACACTTTGATGGTCATTGGAGTTGTTTTAGATCCTAGGTATAAGGCTAGATGGGTGGAGTTTGTTTTGAAGAGAGTACATGGTGTGCACCACTATCAAAGTCACTATAACAAATTTCGGGGTTCACTCAATGTTCTTTTCTTGTGCTTATGAAACCAACACTACGGCTCAGTTATTTTGATCTTGGAATGAATTCAGTTGGAATGGAGATCTCTGCAGCTACAACAACATCAAATGAATTTGGTTATGATGATTTTATAACGGATAACAATGTGTTTGAGGTTCGGAAGTCATAGTTGGAGACATACTTAGCAGAACCAGTTCTTCCTAAAGGCACATCCACTGAAGAAATGAGGTTTTATATCTTAAGTTGGTGGAAGAATCATGCTCCTAAGTTCCCAACTCTCTCAAGGATTGCAAGAGATGTATTGGGTACATTCCAAAGTGACAAGTGTAGCATCGGAATCAATGTTTAGTGTTGGTGGTAGGGTTATCACATCTCACAGGAGTTCATTAGCTCCAGAACTTGTTCAAGCATTGCTTTGTTTGGGTGATTGGCTGCCAGATCTCAGTCTTAGTGACAGTGATAGTTGTATTACTGGTAACTTTCCAGCTTAATCTTTCATTTGCTTTTATATTTGTTGCACTGACATTGCCAACTTAACTAACAGTCTAACACTTTTGATTTTGCTTTTGAAAATGCAGAAGTTCAGGACTGAGGAGTAAGAAGTAAGGATTCAGGGAGGGAAGACTAAGGAGGAATGCATTTGCGGTTCGGCGGTTGCACATTTGCACTACGGTACGCAACACATGGAGATGGAGTTTCTTTGTCTTTTCTTTTGCAAGAACATGGTTTTTTCTTTTGTTAGAACATCTGAACATGTAATTTGGTCCTTTTGGAACATCTGTATCTTTTTATTTTGTGTGGCATGGATTTAGAACTGATTTTCTTGGATTTAGAACTTGTTTTGTCTTTGTGTTCTCATGTCGTCACGTGACTTAACGGATTTTATCGGAAAAATATCCGATAAGTCCAACGTAACGGAATCGGAATTGAATTTCAGATTTCCGTCGAAAATTAACGAATATCGGATATCCGTTAATTTTAATGGTAATGGCAGCGGCTAAGCCAATATCCGTTACGTTGAGTGTCGTTGACAGCCCTACTTCTCATACATTTGAATTCAATTCGCCTTTCGCTGTATTAGGAGGAAACATACACAGGCGACTAGCAGTAGCTTTACAGTTTTGGGGAACATTATCCAAACTAGTTCTGATATCCATTTATCACATCCCATCCTAATCTTTTCAAGAGTACAGGACTACCTAAAATCCTTACATTAGAAAATAAGACCGTAAGTCTTGCAACTCTTTCCATGCCATAACCACCACATATTATGTTGTCTGAGTTTCAGATTACCAAGAACTTCAAGTGTACATAGTGAACATTAAATTAAACTAGCTAAAATTACATGCTCAGATTCAGTGTAATAACTAAGAGTGTGTTTGTTTCAGTGAAATAAAACTTATTAATGGGGAATTGAGAAAAACAGAACTTACTACTGAGAGAAGTCATTAAAGCAATGTAAAAAATCTATATTCTAAGCAATGTTCATCAATTGTGCAAAGAAAGCATAATAACCTAACCTACACCAGTGCCATCTCCTTTGCCGAGTTCATTCTTTGAATCATCAAACTCGGAGGAAATCACTTTGGTGTTGTTGTGAGGTGTTAACAGATCCCGACCTTGGGCAAGAGTACCATTCCCTTCCAATGGGAGTTATGGGAGGAGGAACTACTTTTACTTCATCTGCAAATGGTACTGTGAAAATACTTGTCGTTCCATGTGATAAACCGTTTTTTAAATCCTGTAGCAGGAACCAGTACCAGGCCATATACATCAAAAGCAGGTGCATGCAAGAAACCAAATTCCCTCATTAACTTGTTCTTCACATCCTCAGTGGTGTACTCATCCGGTAAAGTCCCATCGTAGTCATCGTTTCCACCATTTTTCACCCATTTACCATTGTAATGAATCAAAAAATGTTTGCTTTTACTTGCCATATGAGGCAATTTTTTCATTGAAAAACGCCTGCAACACAAGCACAGGATTATCAACACAAGCATGGTGAAATTACCTACCATGTTAAGCAATCTACATTACTTCAATGGTTTGTGTATCCTTTAAAACCAATGGAATTGAGAAAAACAGAACTTATTAATGAGAGGAGAAGTCTTTAAAGCAATGTCAAAAATCTATATTCTAAGCAATGTTCATCAATTGTGCAATGAAAGCATAATAACCTAACTTACACCAGTGCCATCTCCGTTGCCGAGTTCACTCTTTGAATCATCAACCTCGGAGGAAATCGCTTTGGCGTCGCTGTGAGGTGTTAACGGATCTCGACCTTGGGCAAGAGTACCCTTCCAATGGGAGTTATGGGGAGGAGGAACTACTTTTACTTCATCTGCATATGGTACTGTGAAAAAGCTTGTCGTTCCATGTGATAAACCGTTTTCTAAATCCTGAAGCGGGAACCAGTACCAGGTCATATACATCAAAAGCAGGTCCATGCAAGAAACCAAATTCCCTCATTACTGTACTCATCCGGTAAAGTCCCATCGTTTCCACCTTTTTTCACCCATTTACCATTGTAATGAATCAAAAAATGTCTGCTTTTACTTGCCATATGAGGCAACTTTTTCATTGAAAAACACCTGCAACACAAGCATAGGATTATCAACACACAAGCATGGTGAAATTACCTACCATGTTAAGAAATCTACATCACTTCAATGGTTTGTGTATGCTGTAAAACCCAAGAAAAGCATGTTAAGAACAATTTCACACTAAAGAATCATGCAACAATGAAACCAAATGCTAAAACCACAATTTGAACATCAATGCAACAGCTCTCTACCCTCTAGAATTCTTTGCAGTTTTTGTCTCTCCACCAAAAAGCTTATCTCCTGAGCTCACAATTGATCCAGTAACCATTCAGTAATTGTAACCACAACTGCTTTTCCCTTCACATGACTTAATTTCACATAATCGTCAAATAAAAATAAATAAAGAACCCCTAAATCAAATCCTCAGGCTAATTTTGTACGCCTAATTAAATCTGCTTTATACACTACGAATTGACAAGAAAATAACACATTAACTATAGAAATTAGAAGAAAAAAATGAACAGCACATTTCATCAAGACGTAGTTTCTGAAAGGAAAATTAAAAATTACATTTAAAATTGATTTTGAGTAGTTGTTTGATACTTACCCTTGAGAAGAAGTGCCACATCCCACATGCTTCTCATTGACCAGAACAGGTACTGCTACCTTATCCTATTGAAGTCCGCCGACCGAAACACCATTTTCCGAGTCCGCACAAATCAAACATCCAAAATCAACCATTTTGCCTCCCACCTTCCATGATATACGAAACACAAAACCCATATTCCATTTATAACCCATTGATTTAGTGTTGCTACTGGAGTTAACAGTGGTGGTGTGTAAAGAAGAAGATGGTTCACGGAGGAAGGGAGAGGAGGATTATGGATTCGCGCCGCCGCAACCGACTGTTTGATGTGGTTCTTATGAGCAAGAGAGATAATCTATCCTCCTGAACCCTAACGCATTCTATTTATATAGGAACACTAAAATGGGCCCATGAGACATTGTGGGTCTGTTCAAGCATACAACCCGCTTGATAATAACTGATACATCCGACAACCTAGTGATTTTTTTTTCTTTTAACTATCCGGATTATTACCGGAAGTTTTGTAAACAGTTTTATCTAAAATCTTTGATATTCAAGTTCAAGATTTACTGCATGATTGAAATAGCAGTAAAGGCCATGGTAAAACAGACAATCAAACAGGTTGACGGCTACTGGTTTATCTTCAAAGCCGGCTCGAATCGCTATCCTCTTAATCGACAATTATTGATAAAGAATCAAGAAACTTGGCTTTTTAATTTGATTCCATAAAATATATGTTTAGACAATGGAAATTTGTTCAGAAGTTACTGTATACACAAAGATAAACCTCAAACACAAGCTGATGCTCTGAAAGATCTAATTGTAGCAAAGTCAAGTGAAAAAGGAGCTATTTCGATCCGCAAGGAACCATTGGCAAAAGAAGTACCAACTATGACCCCTTTTAGTAGCATTACTTTACTCTGAGTACAACCACCTTTAGGTGTCAAACGATTCTCTTCTCTTTGTTTGCATCAATGGATACAAATTCCAAAAGCTCTAAACGGGAAACGTTAAATGCAGTAGAGCTGGACATATTTTGATCAATAATATTTGTAATACCCGGCTGTAAATAAACAGATCAAACTCATATTAAAAGTTGAAATATAAAGCTAGAAAGAGAGAAATGAAACTTTCAAGTTCTTTAGGCAGAGCTTCACCTTTGTCTTCGAACAATATTCTTGCAAGTATGGAGAGCCACAATGATCTGTAGATATTACGTGTTTCCCAGTAATCGGTGCCAAAGAAGAGCACTGGTTCAGAAAACTAACAAATTAAGACGACTAATCGATATGTGAATTTAAAACTTTGATATGCAGAAATACAGAACGGAAAACATGAGCATTGACCAGTGGCAACAGACCAGACAGCAATAAAGACTTACCTATAGTAATCTGGATTTCAGAACCACAGTAGCGGTTTTGTGAAGACCGTAATTCCACCAATTAAAGTTTGTCAGCAAAAGGCTTTATCGTTGAAGGTCAATGTCACCCCAGCTGATCTAAGTACCTAATCACGCCAGTAAAATGAGTTAGATACTAAGAGCGAAACTTCTGTCACTTGAGAGCAGTATTATTGCTACTAAACAGACGATAAAGGGTTTCATTTCACACCAGAAGCTATTAACAAATGTATGAGAGACAGTTGCACAACTAGTGTGAGTACCTCCTGATGCAAATGTAAAATTCTTTGCGTAGAAGAAGTCACCGTTTGGAAGTTTTACATGAGTGAGTGAGTTCCAGAAGTAGTAACTTCAAGTTTTAAAAAAGAGGCTACTTTGAAGAAAAGCAAACGGCATCATAAACACTCGAAAATTAAGACAGAAATCATGCATACTCGTAGAACACATACACAGGGCATGTGAGTCCAATTGTAATTTATCAATACCCTAAAATACATACACAGGGCATCAGGTCACGAAACCAATTTGATACGAATATTCGGCATGTGAGCCCAATTGTAAATTTATCAATACCCTAAAACACATAAACAGGTCATCGGGTCATGAAACCAAAAAGACATCCTCAATGTAATCTAGTCTCCTCTAGAATACAGTGAATGCTGACAACTACGTCCTTAGGTACAAAACGCACATAAATTTTAAAGAATTAGCAATGGGGTTGTGCATATTGTCACAAAGCCTTAAACACTACCAATGGTCCCAACTGGCTCAGGTAGAGAAGAAGCATTCCTTGAGCACAATGTTGCACTAGCAACATTCTATGTCGACGACATAAGTTGACCAAAATAGAATGATATATCTCTATGGAGCATTTTGCACAACCTTCTCAAATCTTGGAAGGTTGCAGCATGATCATCCACAATTTTTTCCTAAAGTTGGAAGTTTAAGGGGACCATAATGATAAAGGTTGGTTCATTTGTACCACAACAGAAACTTATTTTCTTCTATAAGGGCAAACAAAATCATCATCAGAAGCCTTCTGAATATATAGTGAAATTAGCTTCAAAGAGATGCTAATAACTTCAGCAGCAAAGAAATAGAAAGTTATTAATTTTATTATCCAGGCATAAGAGAAACAGATAATTTCACCAGCAAACATGTTGAAGCGAGAATGATATAAATATAATCATCATAAGTTTCTATTTCATTGCTATCTTTTAATCCAATTATATGTAATGGGAAGGCATACAACATCTCTGCGTTCAATGTTTCAGATTATCAAGCACTTCCTATGGTGCGTGTTTAACATTAGTTACATTAATGCATAAACTTGGTGTAAAAAAAGTTAGTCAAACAAGACTCTGGCAAACGTATTCACAAGAATCAAGTAAACAGCTAACATTTAGACAATAATATTGAAAATGAGAAACAAGACTTACTGATAAGAGAAGAAGTCACTGTGACAATCAGATAACTTATCATGGTTGGAAAAATCTGCAAATACTTCAGCTAGCTTGAAACAAAATTCGAAGAAGAGGCGAAATCACATATCATTGGTGCAGAGCAAGAGGTTTCATAAGAGACGAGAAGAAATTTCAAGACTTAATTCTTGTGAAGGGTAAGAAACTCAGGTGCTTTTAACATACTTTCGTCAAAATCAAAGCTGAATTATCGAAGAGTTTGTTCCCAAGACTGACTTCCATTATGGGACCCATGACCAGGGTTTGAGATGGAGTTCTAGACTTTCAGTGCTAGGCCTCTTAGCCTTACCAGACTGCTCCTTCACTTGAGGTGGAGAAGCTTCAAGATCAACCACAGTCGAACCTGCACTCCCTTGTGGCACATATGCAGTTGGTGTCATAGGATTAGTAGGTACCTGCATGTAAGCTAGCAGTTAGCACACACATTGATAAATCCACTAACAGCAGTATTAAGTACAGCTGCAACAAAGTTAAATTGTGTAGTAAAAAACAATTGATTCGATCCATACTTCGGTTGTTGAAGCTGGGGTAATTCCATCGATTGCATCCGTCATTTGCACTTTGAAAAATTAAAAAAGGCACAAATTAGAAGTTTAGAACATATAAGTACATCTAATAAAAGAAATTGAATAGGCAGATCTCATACTAAGGAAACCTAAAAGCTGTGTTTCATATTTGTTGTCTAAACCTATATGTCAAACAAAGAACAAATACTTGAAACCCAAATCTCAGATAACCTAATCATTTGGAGGTTGTGGACATTAGCATATAGTACTGAGTAAGTGCACAACACTATCGGCAAAGATAATGAGTTTTTTTTTTTATACTTACAGGAAAAAAAAAATTAGTTTTCATTTATCTTCTGCATCCACTCTCCAAGTTGCCACTGTTTTGTTAGATTACAGTTTTCATATGGGCTGATGTGCATGAATAACTCCGGATCGGACACCTCTACATTAGGAGCAAGAGAAATCAATTAAAATCAGTCAAAAAAAAATTAAAATTTGAAACTAATTTTGGGAGCTTTAGATACTCACTCCTCCCGTATATAAAGATATCGGTGGTTAGTAAGGAACAGCTACTACCACATTATCCTACAACAACCCCGAAATGAGAACCCTACTTCCGAATTCGCCCATGCCGAATAAAATCCAAATCAACCATTTTCTCTTTCTCCCTCCATGGTATATGAGACACAAAACCCATATTCCATTTATAACCCATTCATAAGTGGTGGTGGTACTGAAGATAATAGTGGTGGTGTTGTTAGAAGAGAAGATGAAAATGGCGGCGCTGTGTAATGGAGGAGGAAGAAGAGCGAGAACACAGAAGGAGGCGGAGAACTGAGTGAAGTTGGGATGGTGTATTTAGGTTTTCAAGTTGGAAATTAAATTACCGAAGCTACCCCTGAAACGGTTTCACAACTATTTGCGGTTCACAGTATGTGGCGCCGGACCACTATTCGGCGTCCACTTAGCTTACAAAACCAACTTGAAGAAAATGTCGCCAGCATACTTGCATGTAAGACAATTTCTATTTTCTCTTTTGCAATACTTCACATTTCAGCTGCTGCTTCCAAAAAGTAAGCTAATGCAACTTAGTCTTATGGGCTAGATTGTGTTGGAAAAAGCGGGTTGCACATTTTAAATGGTTAGCCTGGGATACGATCGAGTGACTTCAAGGAGAGACTGCTTGGCCGATGCCGTGCAGGCCAAGCCTCAGCATAGTTCTACGGCTAAAGAAGGTAGCTATTGGTGATGCAGATTCACGGAACAATGGTCACTTTCTGCATTTTCCCAACAAGGTTCCAGCAAAAGTATGCAATGATTCACATCAAATATCTCCTTCACTGGAGTGTTTCACATTCAAATATCCAGAATAACATTGTACACTGTACACATAATATCACTACATAGAATTATAGCCGTTAGTAAGTAGATGGATTGTTCTAGGAGTCCTAGGAGTACTATTTTTTAATGACCAAAAGGATCTTGTTGCAACATTTTTTTGTCAAAATTTCCCTTCTACGGTCCAGTTTAGATTTTGTTAGTCGGAGTTCTTCCGCAAAAAACTTATCTCCGGATTAAGCAACGATCTAGTGTTAATTGATTTCTGCATCACAGTTTTCAGCTTTCTTTGAGTTACATCTTTTGGCAGATTTGTTCAGCATCTACTGTCTTGGAAGATTTACTTTATCCAGCTTTGTTCTGCTCATCGACCTTCATATCACCAATGTCGTTGGAAACTTTAAATATATGTACCTGTACAACTTTGATTGTCATTTAAATCCAACACAAATATTGTCATTGAACAAAAGTTCTAGGCATATACCCACCCAAATGTCTACCTTATTATGAAAAGCAAAAGCATGGCTTTTTTGAGGAAATAATTCAGGATATTTGAGAATTAAGAAATTGGGCAGATGTGCTAACTGCTAAATTTTCACTTTCTACGTAATACAATGTTTTTTATACTATGTTCAACCTTCACTTTATCTTACTTTACATGTGTCTTCAAGTGGCTGGTAGCAATGTCTTTCATAAAGAACTAATATATCCTACATCGTGTGACTACAATCTAGTGACGCAAAGAGTTTGCATATTCTTGGAACCATGTCCATCATTTTATTTCGGAAAAGATGAATTGGACATAAGAAGATTAACAATGCTATTACAAAAATGCATAAAACTAGCAAGTGAAACAATAGCGTGATTGGTAACGGTGATCTTACCTTAAATCTTGTTGGCTTAATAAGCTCAATTACCAGGGCATCACCGAAATCCAACTTATGATCCACACAAAATGTTTTCCATCCAGTAGTAATATACCTAGTTACCCAATAGTAGTTTGTCTCATACACTGAACCATCCTCATCTTCTAACATAATTCTCAGTTTCGGTTCCTTGGGAAGGTGATTTTTGCAGATTTCCGATGGTATATTCTTACCAAATAAAAACATGAGCAAGTAAGTAGTATCAATCGATGCAAATGAAACAAAATAAAAATTTAGAGACCTTAATATCAAAGTTATCTTTCTAACTTACCAGACCAAAGCTCCCGGACACATTTGAAAGAGACATTGATTTAACAAAAGATGGGTTTCTAGACAGTAAACCACTTTGAAAGCTCTTGGCACGCTTCAGTGTGTCGGATCGCTCTGCTTCAGTTGCAACTCCTGCTATGAAGCTGCAAGTTCATCACCATTTAAACGAATCTAAGAGTTACTACACCTAAACAACTCAAATAGATTCCACTTTAGCTAGAAATTATACCTTGTTTTGCGATTTTTCCTTTCGGAGTAAGCAACTTGATTTCGAGGACGTGAAGAGCGTCTCACTAAATCAGGGTTCACTGGATCTGTCTTTGATCTCACTTGATATTTCTACATCATTACAGTGGAATAGATACATATCAAACAAGGTACAAAATCAAACAAACTGATTGTATTAAGTAGTCGAAAAACTTACCCTGGAAGTCTTGTTTTTCTCTTTGATAACATTTGAAAGACTGTTTGCTATCTTTAAAACACCCAATTCCTTCGATTGAAAATATAAAACAAGAAATCAATTTAATCTAACAAAATGAAAAAATTTATTACAAAAATGGATAAAAGAGGAATTAAGGCAACGAAAAGAAAAAAACTGACCTGAAATCGTTTCTTATTTTCTTCTAATCGTTGTTTCCGAGCTTCTTCATAGGAGTTACCTTGTGCCATGAGAATTGAATTTCTTGCTTTCTGATTTGGGGTTTATTTTCTTCTAATTTCTAGGGTTTGAAAAAAATTAATTGAACCTGAGTAAATGAATAACGATTGGTATTGTCGGTGTAAGATTCAAAATCTATGTAATGTGATTCTGATTTTGTGAATTTTTTTTATGGCGCATTTCGATTTCTGTTTAAAATTTTGAACCGATTGGAGTTTGCTTTTCCTTTTATTCTTTTTTGGAGCCAACTTCGACTGAACTCACTAAAGAGCTCAAGTACAGGTTTGAATTCGGACTCTCATCATAAGGAAATTAGGCTAGTGAAAAATACTAGAACCCCCTACTCTATGGGTTCAATATATATATAGAAGCCCCACTAAATGGATCCTTCACTATCAACTCCATATTTTCATTTTTTGATATTTCTAGTTTTAACTTTTATTTTTGGGCGGGTTTTGAAATTTTCCGGATTCTTGCGTCAAGAACCTTTTTAAATAAATCCTAAAATACCAAAACTAACCTCCACTATTTATAATTGTTTTGTACAATTAAATCAAATCAAGTATTTTCGCAAATCAAATCGAGAACTCTCTCATCTCTCTGCTCTCCGTGATTTTCTTCTTCATGATTCAAGTAAAATTCTTCTAAATTCGAAAGTAAAATTCTTCACACAGGTGGATTTGTTCATTTGTATTGAAGACGAGATGAAGAACAACAATTATTTTTAGTTCGTTCAAGTGATTGGTAATTTCCAGATCGACGGGAGGAGATCTTTGCATTGAAGAACAACTAATAGGTATACGTATTGAAGAACAACTAATAGGTATGTTATAATTTATCTGTTGTGTTATTGTTGTTTGTGTTTTGCTTCGTTTTTTTTTTTTATTTCGAACTGTACTGATTTTTTTTTAGCTGGATTTTGTTGAGTCTTAGAAGAGGAAGAAGACAGGTTTGAAAATACAGTAATCAATATAGGTTTGTGTTCGTTCTTATTTATGAATGCTTTTGATTTTGATTTTTATGATTTGGATCTTATTGATTTGATTTGTGTACATTAGTTTTCACTTTTTGTATTTCGATTTTGTTGATCTTTGAGAACGAGGAAGAAGAAATAACATTGTTTCAAATTGAAGAAAACAACAAATCTAGGTACGAATTCTATTCGGTTTGATTTCAAAAAAAATTTCAATTTTTTGTTGTTCTTTTTTCTTGCATGTACGATATGAGATTTTGTTCAGAATTTGTTGGTTATTTTTTGTTGATATTGAGAAAATGATGAAGAAACAATACTGTTTCAGAACAACCACTAGAAATTTAGGTAGAGATGTTGTTTTTTTATGAAATGTGTAACTTGAGGTTACACATATATATCCTGTTGTTGTTTTTAGCATGTGTAAGTTACACATATATATCCTGTTGCATGTGTATTTGTAAACAGTTGTAGCATTTGTATCTTTTACTCATATTTTCTCTTTTTTTCCTTTAGCTTGCCGCTTAGGATATACTTCTCACGAGGGGGCAACGCCCCCGAGTGAATTGTGTTCGTTTTTTTTTTTTTTGATATTTTTATTTGTATGTTTTGTATTTTTCAGGTTGTCTTGGCTGTTGCTAGTTCCATTGCTGTTGTTCGATACTTTTCTAATTTCATTAATTACCACTCGTGTTAGTATTGAAACCACACTTGATGAGTTTAAAGCCGAAGTTTGCAGGCAATGGAAGCAATTTACTCCACTTGGTATTTGTTTCTTCTTCCGAGAAGGTGGGAAAGATCTTAGGTTGATCGTGATTATTCGCTTCAAGCTCTTGCTTCCCTCACAAATAATAAAAACAAGACCAGTTTTAATATATTCTTGCAAAATGTTACTCATGTAGCCTCCTCATCTAGCTCTAGGGCAGTTTCTTCTATTTCTAATGGTTCTAGTACGTCTTCTATTTCTTTTACTTTTCAGATTAGGATGAAAGTTACGAGAAAAAAATGGCAAAACATCGTGTTGTTGGTGATAGTATGATGACTCCATTAACTCCAGAGTATGAGAAAAGGCTTGAGGCTCTACAAGATGGAGGTTTGGCTTGGCAAGTATTGGTTGCTAGTCCTACCGTGTTTGCAGTTTTAAGCGAAAGAACTTACAGAGTGGATCTAGAACACTGGACCTGCACCTGTCAAAGGTTTTCTTTCTTATGCTTTTTTTCTCTTTATATGTTAATTTTTTGAAAGTTTACAGAGTGTGTAACTTTTAGTTACACTAGGTATAAGCATATGTAACTACCGGTTACACATTCTGTATATGCATGTGTAACTGAAAGATACACATCCTGTATATGCAATGCTGTTTTTTTTTGAATGTTTATATTCTTTTTTTTTTTTTTTTTTTTTTTGAAGGTGGCGTGTATACGGTTTCTCTTGTGCTAATTTTCTTTCAACCATACGAAAGATTAAACGTGAAGCTATTTATTTCATTTCACCGTACTTTACGAGCGACTATTTTAGGAAGACTTATTTGCATGCTATCCAGCCAATTCCCAACCACAACAGGCCTGTTGATATTGATAAAGACAACACCATCAACTCGCCTATCGTAAAGAGACAACCAGGTAGACCCCAAGGGAAATGGATTATAAGTAAAGGTGAAAAGAAAGTAAAGAGGAAAGTTCATTGTAGCAATTGCAAGGAAGCTGGTCACAACATGGCAGGTTGTAAGAATCCTCCGAAGTACATGCCCCCTAGCTTGAAGCTATCAAAGTCCATTTCTGGGAGTATTGGTTTATGTGTAGTTTATTTATTTTTTTAGTTTTTTTCATGTAGGTTTGCATCAACCAATTTTTTTTTCTTCTGCAACGTTGATTATGTGCAAGGATCATTTATTCGAATTGTCATTTTTATATTTTTGTGAGTACACAGGTGTGCATCTTCTCAACACAGGGGAAATGCATGTGTAACTCTGGTTTACACTTATAAAATATGGATGTGTAACTAATACTTACACATTGTTATTTTTACAGTTTTTTAATTTAGCATGTGTAACTATGATTTACACATGATTTACTTAACTTATTTTTTTCAGCATTTTACACTGTTACACATTCCACTATCTTGTCTTACATGTTGACCTGAAACTGTTATATTTTATAGCATATGTAACTTGAAGTTACACATCTTAACTTGATGTGTAACTTCAAGTTACATCAGGTTACTTGAAACCTTTTGGATACTTTTGAAACTTTATCTTACACATTCCACTATAAAATTCAGAACCTACTTATAGCAAGAATTACTGAACCTATGCAAACAGCAAAGAAGTTCTAACAAGATATTTTTTTGCAAGTCTAATAACTTGACTTGTATTTAGCAAAAGTATAGAAGTCTGCAAATCCAAGAACCGCTTAAATCTAGTAAATCGACGAAGTTTAGAAGTTTTAACTACATATCTAAAAACATATCTGCAAGTCTAAGAAAAGTATAGAAGTTTTTTTAATCCAAAGAACCGCTTTACACAACTACGAAAGGATATGAAATAATCTTGTAAAGCATGCTTGCTCTCATGATGTTCACCTTGTTAATCATTATATCCACCATTGGTGTAGCTACTTTTGTTTCAAGTGTCCAATTCTTCATCCTTGTCTTCATGTAATAGCATACAAATAGAAGACATTCGGGAAATGAACCTTGTTTGGGCGTATTGACATTTTGCGCTGGTTTCAACCCAACAGGAATGAGGTATTTCAGTGTTGTAGTTATTGCAGTTGCATATGCCTTGGCTTGCTTCAAGTGATTTTTCCTGTTGACCTTATTGTTTGATGAGTTCATGTGGGACCAAGATTGACCTTGCCTCAAGTCAAACTCCAACAAGTGTGTATTGTGTGTTTTAGTTACACAATGGTGCGAAAATTTCGATTGGGTTGCGACACTCATTGAAGTCCTTATGCAGCTCGGGAATCCAGAATTTCTTGAAATCACCATCCTTCTGCATAAAGATTGCTGCACAAACCATTTGGAATATCAACCACACATTTTAATTTGAAAATCAAAAGCTACAAATGCAAAGAATGAATTTCTTATATTCACACGAGTCTTGGGTTTTAAACTCGAAAAATATGCATGTGTAACCTCAGATTACACATTATAAATGCATATGTAACCTCAGGTTACACAATTTGCAAACCCAACATTTTCACATTCCACCATCATGTGTAACCTTAACTTACACATGCATATGTAGGTTTACAGACGTCATTTTTGATGTGTAACTATTATTTAAACACAATACAATCACAGGTGATATTTTTGCATGTGTAAATTTTAGTTACATAGGCAATTGGAAAATCAGTGGTGAGATTTTGCATGTGTAACTTCTAGTTACACAGTCAATTGGCAAGTTAGTGGTGAGATTTTGAATGTGTAACTTATAGTTACACATGCACCTTTTTGTAAAGTTACACATTCACAGGCACAAACCCTTGGCAAGCCAGTTGTGGGATTTTGAATTTCTAACTTATAGTTATATAGGCTCATTTGTATGTGTAACTCCAAGTTACACACTCAATACACACACCACAATACAGTCAGTGGTGAGATTTTGAATGTGTAACTTAAAGTACAGGCTCTATTTCTATAGTTACACATGCTATATCACAAAAGAATGTTTTCACTAACATTATATATATATATATCATCACAAAACATATACCCCAATAGTATATGGCATCTTAAAGGGAAAGAATCATAATACCTGTTAATGCATGATCTTCTTTAGGGGCATTCCTTCTTCCTCTCGTCATTTGGATATAAATTAGTTGATTATCGCCTGAATCTGAATCTACAGTGCAAATTGTAAGAATATAAATCAGTTGATTTCGAATCATGAAACCTAAATCAGTCAAACTTAGTTGTGAAACCCTAATTTTCAAAAATAATCACAAAATCAAGAGATAATTGAAATCAAAACATCAATCATGATGAATCGAAACATGTGAAAGGTAAATCGAAACCTAAAACCAGAGAGTAAAAGGAGAAGAGAGAAAACTGACCTTTCTTCCTTCTTTCTTCTCAGCAAACAAATCGATAAACTACTGTATCTTCCTAGGTTTTTTGGTTCTGTTTTTTTGGCTGGAAGATTTAAACAACAACAAGAAGAAGAAAACATTAAATCCCAATCAACAATTCCATCGAAAATTAGTAAACAGGAGGAAGAAGAAAAGATTAAACAGGAAGAAGAAGATTGATCGAAAACCTACCTGTTTTTGGTTTTCGTTTGTTCGATCTGCAAAAAAAAAATTCTCTGCAATTCTTCGAGAGTTTCTCAGGTGAGATCCGGTTTCTCTCTCCTAAAATGAAAATGAATGTGTTTGTTTGAGAGAAAGCCTAGGTTAGATAGTTATATAGTGAAGGTTATTCTGGTCATTTCGACCTCTATTAAAATTTATATTTAATTAGGGGCCTGGTTTTAAAACTCTTTTAACTAGGGGCCTCATATTATGGGTTATCCATGGGTGGGGCCTTAACCTAATTTCCCCGCTAGGCTAAGTGTAAATTCGGGCAGGCCAGGCCGCCCAGCCCAAAAATTAAGACAGACCGGTAAAAATAGATAATTTGCTACCCAAAACTCGCCCAAAGTCCGCCTTTTATATGGGCAGGCCAGATTAGACCGGACAGGAAACTATTTTGAAAATATTTCTTTTTTAAGAGTTTAAATTTTCAAATGGATGGTATTAAATTTATTTATTTTTAATACAAATTTTTCTTTCTAACATTACATTACATATCATAAGTGATACTTATTTTAGTAGTACCCCTCTGTTTTTGGAAAAGAGATACTTTCACTTTTTCATTTTAGCCTAAAAATAGGTCAAATTGAAAAAGTGAAAGTATCTCTTTTCCAGAAACGGAGGGAGCATTATTTTATATTACAATAAACTTTCTTTCTAACATTGCATATCATAATCAACAACCTAAAAACTCAATACCATCCCTCACTCCAGAATAAAAGTAGCACTGGTGCTGCTTACCCTCCCTCCTATTGGCTGGTGAGCGTAACCTCGCGCTCTCATTGGCTAATTGAGAAACCATTCGTATTCGTCGGATGAAATTTCGTTATATATGGTTCGTTGATCTGGCAATGTGTGGTGTAGATTGGGTGATTGGTGGGACACATGCGACGGACGGCCTTCATTGTTTAGAAAAATTGCTATATTAATTCGTGTATTTATTTTGAAAATCCAAAAAAAAAAAAATACTATATTAATTCTGGACATTTATGATTAAAATTAAAAAAAAAAGTCAATTAAACATATTTATGGAATAAAATAATCTTTTATAACTTCATTTAGTTATTGTAAAAGATCCAAGAATTTAATAAAATACTACATTATAATTTTGGACATTTATGATTAAAATAAAAAAAAAAAACTATTTATGGATTAAAATAATCTTTTATAATTTCATGTACATAAAATAACCTTTTATAATTTCATGTAATTATTGTAAAAGATCCATAAAATAGAAAAAATACTATATTAATTACATACAATTATGACTAAAATAAAAAAAAATCGTGTAATTATTATAAAATATCTACAATTTAGAAAAATAATAAATTATAAAAAAATCAACATATTTACGGAATAAAAAAAGATTTATATTTTTTGAATCTTTTAAAAGTAAAAAAAATATATAAATAACTATATTAATTTTTAGTATTGATGATAGATATTTAAAAAAGGAAAATCCAAAAATGGCGATCTCCTCGCAAGAACTCAGCCTTCTACTTGCTTTATTCCTCCGATTTTCTTGGAGAATCCAAAAATGGCGATCTCCTCTGAAGAACTCAGCCTTCTACTCGCTTTGATCCTAGTGATCAAATCATTATAGAAGTGTGTTATTCTGAACTTCTCCGCCGTCCAAGGACGGATCTTTGATCCTTCCCCTTGGGGCCGGGATTTATTGGATGGTAGAGTTCTTATTAGCCATTTTTCGTTTTTAGTTTCTCTGTTTTTTAATTCACTTCATGTCTTCTTCAACGACGATTCTTCTTAAATCTAAATCTTTTGATCTCTCTTGGGTGCATAAAGGTAAAGATAGAGTACTCAAGGTTTTAGAGAGATTCAAAGGAGTTAGTAATTGGATTTTGGTTCCTGAGAATGATGTTTCTTGGATTCACGAGATAACTTTGGAAGCGATTAATTGTCTAGATGGGAAACCAAGCAAATGGACTAGAAGATTCGATCAAGTTGTATTTTTAATTGAGATGCAATCGAACTTTTTTGGGTCTTTCCTGAAGGTATCAAGATTTGATCCGGATAAGGATTCTCGTCAAAGATTCATATGTATCCCTTCGGGGTTTGAAGGTGCTACTTGGAAAATGTTTTGGACTTCAGTGTTAACTTCTGCAGTTCAAAAGAAGGCGTTCATATTGGGGGCTAATGAGTTTCCTCTTCTGAAGGATAATTTGCATCAATGGCGGATGAAATCAATAGGAGAATTTGGAATTGCGATAAAGGTTTTAAATTTTCATTCTGGATGGAATAAAATCTCTGCAGGTTTGATGAAGACTTTCAACTGGTCTGGTAAATTGAACCTCCGAGCTATTAATGGCAAGTTATCATTTTTTGATGCAAGGTCAAGAGATTTGTTCAATTATTTTAAAGAATAAAAGCTTTACTCTATAGGTAAATCCAAAGTTTCTTTAAGTCAGTGGTCTACTAATGATGCACTAATCTCCAAAGCTAAAAGCCAAGATACAGATCACTGGTTAGGGATTCGTGGTTTACCATTACATCTTTGGAATCCTGCTTCTTTCCATTCAATTGTTTTCTCATGGGGTATATTAGTTGATATTCATACTACTACTCTAAACCTGGATAAACTGAATTGCTGCAAAATAAAAGTCTCGACTGAGCTCTGTAAAATCCCTGTGGCCGTGAACTTTCAAGGTCATTGGTTGAGCATCGAGTGGATGCAAGAACGTTTGGATGAAAATCAGAAACTTCATCATGATCATCATATGATCAAATCAGTAGTGGTGAATGAGGAGAAAAATCAGTGCGAATCTACAGCTCAGTCAAGATCTACTTCCCATGATTCTAGTTCGACAAATTCGACTACGTCTTCTAAGGCAAGATTATCGCCTGAAAACAAGTCTGTTTCAAATTCATATTCTTCTTCCACTACAAATTCGGCGGTAAAGAAGTTAAATTTGGTTTGGAGAAAAGTAGCAGATAAGCAGATAAGGGGTAACCTGCCCACATCCAATACTTCAATTACAGAACCATATGGTGACATATGTATTCCGTGGGTAACGGTTCGAAAGAAAAAGTCGCGTTCAAGTTCGGGTCATGATATGGGCCAGATGGGGGAAGCGTTACCTATGGGTTTTGGCTCTACCATTTTGATGGGAACTCCTGCCCATGACCCGAACCGCTTTAGTGTATTGAATCAAGATATGGGCCAGATGGGGGGGATGTCTTCTAATGATGAATTCGGTCCTACCATTTTGATGAGAACTCCTGCCCATGATCCAGTACAACTAAATCCGATTCGTATTTTGCCTAGTACATGCAATGTTGCTTCAAAGTCGATGTCGTTAATTAATAGCCTTACATCTACTCAAGATAGTTGCTCTAATACTTCGTTGGATAATCATTCAGTTTTGATGAGTTCGAAGTTGAATATTAATCCAAATCTATGTTCTTCAAGCACATTTCACTCTATCTCAGAGAACTCACAGGTTGATGCTAGAGAGTTGAATAACAAAATTGATGCTCAACTAAGTTTCGATAAGAAATTATATATCTCGACTGATCATCCAAACATGAGATTAATATGTCAAGAACTCATTATCAGAGACTCAAGACCAGTAACGGATATGGAAATTCGTATGAGAGAAGATGTGGATGGGTTAGGTGCTTTTGATCCAGATGAAGCTAATGATAATAGTCTTGTACATAATAATGAGGAACAGATTGAAGCGGTACATTGTACTTCTGATATTGAGAATTTGGAATTGGATTCGGTGTTTAATCCAATTAATTCTAGGGCTTCTATAGATATTAATGGATGATAAGATTATGAGATGGAATATAAGGGTTTGGGTCATGATTCTAAACTAATTGCAATCCGCAATGCTATTTTGAAGAATAATCCAACTATTTGTACTATTCAGGAGTCCAAGACTGAGAAGGTTGATGATAGTCTCATTCGTTCTCTTTGGGGGAGTATTAGGTGTAATTACATTTACTTACCTTCAGAAGGTTCTTCAGGAGGGATAATCGTCATGTGGAAGGAAGGCATTGTTCATATGGAAGATCAATTGTTAGGTGCTTTTTCAGTTTCTATCAAATTTAGAAATGCAGCTGACAACTTTGTTTGGTTGTTTACTTCAGTTTATGGTGCTTCAGATTCGGGATATTACAATCAATTCTGGCAAGAATTAAGAGATATTCGAATTTTTTTTTATGATCCTTGGCTAATTGGAGGAGATTTCAATGCCATTTTATCTGTAGAAGAGAGAAACATTCATGGTGGTGCTATGAGGAATAGGAGATCTTTTAGAGCCTTTGTTAACAGATTCTCTCTAATAGATTTACCAATGGCAGGTGGAAGATTTACCTGGACAAATTCTCAACAACAACCTTTGCTTATCAGGTTAGATAGGTTTGTCATATCCCCTGATTTCAATGAGCATTGCCCTGCACTAGTTCAGTTGAGACTTAGAAGACCAGTCTCAGATCATACACCAATTTTATTGTGTTGCAACTCAGGTGATAATTTTAAATCTCCTTTTAGGTTGGATAATTACATTTTATTTCACCCTGAATTTCTTAACAATCTGAAAATTTGGTGGGATTCTTTAGTATTCACTGGAAAACCTAGTTTTATCTTTGCTAAGAAGCTCTAGGATTTAAAACCTTTCATTAAAAGTTGGCAGAAGAATACTTTTGGTAATCTGCATTCTCAGCTTGATAATTTAGAGTCTACTATTGATGTTCTGGATTCTCTAGAAGAGGTACTGGGTCTTTCCGATGAAGAGATAGTGGAGAGGGAGCAAGCCAAACAACAACATTCTTCAATTGTAATGAATATAGCAAGAAAAGCTAATCAGAGAGCAAAGGAGAAATGGGCTAAAGAAGGTGAAATGAATTCTACATACCTACATCAAATGGCTAATTTCAAATATAAATGCAATAGTATTTCTTTCCTTTCAGTAGATGGTGCTCTCACTTATGATAAGAAGCAGATTGCTACAGAAGCAAAAAATTTCTACTCCTCCTTATTTAAAGAAAATCATAAAGTGAGACCAGGGTTTGATCAACTTATAATGCCTACACTCTCAGTGGGAGATATTATAAATTTGGAGAAACCTTTTACTGAAGAAGAAGTGTACTCTGTGATTCAACATTTTGGAGTTAATAAAAGTCCAGGGCCAGATGGTTTTACCATGGAATTTTATAAAGTTGCTTGGAGTGTGATAAAACAAGATCTCATGTTGGTAGTGAAAGAATTTGAAGATACTTCTATGATGGATTAGAGGATTAATTGCACTAATTTGACTCTCATTCCCAAATGCAATGGAGCTGTGTATTTGCATAACTTTAGACCCATTAGTTTAATTGGGAGTGTTTATAAAGTTATATCTAAATTGCTTGCTGAGAGAATGAAACTAGTGCTTCCTTCTATAATTTCAGACTTTCAAGGGGCTTTCATCCATGGGAGACAGATACAGGATAACATTCTAATTACTTCTGAACTTATTGATTCTAAACTAAGACAGCATGATACTGGTTTAATTTGCAAAGTAGATTTTGAGAAGGCTTCTGACAATGTTAACTGGAATTGTGTGGATATCACTCTGGCAAGATTTGGTTTTGGGGTTAAATGGAGATCATGGATCAAATGGTGCATATCTACACAAAGATTTGCAGTTCTATTAAAAGGGGAAGCTACTGAAATGTTTAAGAGTCAAAAAGGAATAAGACAAGGTGATCCAATATCACCTTTCTTATTTATCTTAGTAGCTGAGGTGCTTTCTTTATTGCTCAAAAAAGCTGCAGATGAGGGTCTTATAACTGGTTTTTCTGTCTCCCAACAAGGTACTCTGATAACTCATCTTCAATTCGTTGATGACTTGGTTGTTTTTCTTAAAGACGATGATACACAAATTCAAAATTTGAGAAACATTCTTCTGGATTTTGAGGTTATTTCTGGTCTTAAAGTGAATTATAGAAAAAGTATTGTGGTGGGTTTAGGTCAGTTCCATAATGCAGAAGTTTGTGCTGACATTTTTGGATGTTCTGTAACTCAACTTCCAATGAACTACTTAGGTATTCCTCTTGGCAGTAAGTCCAAAAACAGAATTATTTGGAATGATATCATCCATAGACTACAACAAAAACTTTCAAGTTGGAATAGAAGATAATTATCAAAGGGTCAAAGGCTAATTCAGAGTGTGCTCTCTAGCTTACCTATTTACTACCTCACAATGTTTCAAATGCCAGTGTTGGTTTCTAAAGAAATTGAGAAAATTATGAGAAATTTTCTTTGGGGATCAACTAATTCTACTAAAAAGAGGAGCTGGGTGTCTTGGTCAAGAACTAATTTGCCAAAAAGTAGAGGTGGTATTGGTATTAAGAAGTTGCAGTTGATAAACAAGGCTTTGCACTCTAAATGGATTTGGAGATATGGCTCGGAGAAGTTTGCTTTGTGGAGAAGAATTATAAATCAAAAATTTGGAGGTGCAGTATAGGCTTTTTTTTCCTTCTCTGACAAGGAATTCAATTTGTCATAGTGTTTGGACTGGTATTTTAAAAGCTAGAGAGTTTGTAAAAGATGGAACAATTTTGAATATTGGTTCGGGTGTGTGCATGCATTTCTGGGATGATGTGTGGATTGGGGAATTTCCATTGAAACAACTCTTTCCTTCTCTCTTTCAGATTGCAAGACAAAAACACGCTATGGTAAGTGATTTGATCTCAGATGAAGGTGCTTGGATTCTAAACTTTTCTAGAACTTTAAATGAACAGGAGGTATTGGAGGTGGCAAATTTATTGCAGAGTATTGGTGATCCTTCTAGCCTTGTGAATGAAGATTCAAGACAGTGGCGCTATGGAGAGGAATTTTCAGTTGCTAATGCTTATGCTGCTCTTGAAACTGGTGGTTTGTTAACTTTCCCTGATAAGCAGTTGTGGAACTCAAATGTGCCTTTAAAGGTATCCTTTCTTGTCTGGACTTTGTGCTTTAATGTCGCGCCAACATTTGATTACTTATACAATGCTGGATTAGTGCAAGATCCCACTTGTATATTCTGTGAAACCTGTCTGGAAACAAATGAGCATTTGTTCTTGCACTGTAAGTTTGTCTTTGATATATGGGCTTATTTTCTTAAAAGTTTCAACATAAACTGGGTTTTAGCTAGAAATGTGAAGACAAACCTTTGGGAATGGGGTGATAGGTGCCGGCCAAGATCTAGAAGCAGAAAAAAGAAAATCTGGAGCATCTTGCCATTTGCTATTTGGTGGTGTGTCTGGAATGAACGAAATGCGAGAGTTCATAATAATGTGAAGAAAGATTTGGATCAGATGATTAAGGAGATTAAATGTTTGATGTTTAATTGGGGTTTGAAGTCGCAAATTTTTTCAGGCTTTCAGTTATCCACTTTGCTATGTAATTGGAATGCAGTGATGCATTAACACTCTTTGTAACTTTTTGTTCATCTTGTGTCACTTTTTTGGTGACATAATGATATTTTAATCAATTTTGCCCTTTAGTCAAAAAAAAAAGGAAAAACTAATAATATATAAAAATTACTATAATAATTAATATTTATATTTATGTTAACAATTTTCATTAATATATAAAGAAAATCTAATTATTTACCTCAACACAATCTAACAAGTTCCATTAATACCGATAATTTACTAATAAAAACAAAGCCAATGGTTAATAAAGGATGCAAATCATTTTTCATCTCTATTTTCTTTATAGCACGCCATATAACTGTAATTAATTCCATAACAGTTTTAAAGATTTTCTTTGTAACCAAGTTTCCATCATTTATATAAAGGAAGCAAATCAATCTTCATTCCTATATAAACCACGTGCTTTCAGTTTCTGTGAAAAAAGAAGTAACGCACAGAAGATATCGACTATGACTTTTGAAGAAAAATCACAACAAAGATGGAGCAATGGTAGTTGATTCCGATGGTATGTACGCTTATTCAAGTGTCACAATTTATTTGCATTCCTAGGTTGTTGTTTTTTTTGTCTTATCAATTTTTTCTCTAAAACAAGCAAGTACAAAATTTAAATATATGATGTTTATATGTAGGCAAAATTGGTCTTCTTAGGTTGTTATTTTCTCAGGAAAAATTTTTCTTTATCAATTTAAATATATGAAGACCAATTTATTTGCATTCCTAGGTTGTTGTTTTCTTCGGGAACAGTTTATAACAAAAGTAATGAATTGACTTAAAAAAAAGTAATTACAACAATTGCATTAGTCAAGTGTGTAAAAGTATAAGTAGCACTAAATAATTTTTTCTTTATAACAAGCAAGTACAAAATTTAAAAATATATAATGTGTATATGTAGGCAAAATTAGTCTTCCCTTCTTTTAAGTTTTTTGGTGATTTGTAGCACTAATGTTTATGGTTTTTATTTCTGTTACAGATGTGGTTGGAGATCCTGACGTCGTTTTTGGCCGAAAAGTTTACCTGGTAAAATCATTCTATCATGTCTTATTTTGTCTTCTTTATCAATTTGTTAAACTCCTTTTCTATGTTTTATCTGGATTTTTGATGTTTTTTTAGTTTCTCCAGGATGTTCTTATTTTTTACTTATTCACTCCTTTTCTAACTGTTTTCCCCGTTTTGTCAGTAATAGTTTCTCAATTCAAACAAGACATAAACACTAGTACAAATCTTCACATTGGCCACACTTAATCACCGTGTCCATAGGGTTTTGGCCATGGATTTTTTTCACTCCAAAAATGTGGCATCAGGTGCCGTGACAAAGAGGTACCTTTATGGCTACATAAATTTTGAGTGGCTATAAAATATGATTTACCATGGCCATAACTCTAAAACCGTGTCTATATGGTACTCATTTTTTTTTGTAGATAAGCATTTTCACTATCACCATGGCCATAGGATCCTTATACACACAATTTAATTATATGTGACTAAAGTTTACCTTAAAGTCACGTGAATTTTATTATAGCCGTGGCCTTTGTCATCAATTGGACATGCAAATTAATTTTATTATGGCCAATTCAAGAGTTGCAGCCACACTAATTTTTCTTAACCATGGCCATCTCTATCATTTGGACACATGAAAAATAATTTAACATGGCTAATACATGACTTGTAGTCACGTTTAATCTATAATACCATGGCCATCGATATTTTCGGACACGTGATAAACATTTTACATGGCCAATTAATAAGTTATGGCCACTAAGAATTTGTAGCACCGTGGCTAAAAACTTGCCAAAGACACATCAAATGTTCTCAACGTGGATGTTGTTCATCTTTCGGACACAGAGGATACAACAAACCATGGCAATAAACTTTATAAAATGACACAAAACGTATTCAATGTGGCAAATATTAGCTTTTAGCACTCAAATATTGCAATTTTCATAGCTCAATTTATTGAATGGCCATTGTTTAAAATCTAAATGGTGGCGTGTTTTACATTCAACCACAGTATTGGCCACTATTGGCCACTTCTTTCGATCATGTGTATCAAACCTCACCTTAATAACCATCCACAAAAATTAATCACACTAAAATTAGAATTGAACCAAAATAATTTTATTAATCATATGATCAAACGTATTAATATCTGATCAACTCTGCAATAACCTTAAGATAACAAAATTTCAAAGGGATATCTACAAGTTTAAACATCCAAATTCTACGGTCCTCGACTATGTCTCTTAATAATTAGGCTGCAATCTTGAGTCTCTTGCTGGATCTCGGAAACTTCAGTTCCCCACTCTTTGTATTTGAAGGTTTCTTCTTCTTTCTCTTCTTAGTGTTTGGGTCGGCATCATGTTCATCAGGGCCTGAAAGTTTATCAGGGTCGGCATCATGTTCATCAGGATCTGAAAGTGGCTGGCCATGCAGCAAGCAAGTGGATGTATAATTATGGAAACAAACCATGTTAACAGTTATATGCTCAGGATCAACAAGGTAATAAACCATGTATAATTAAGCAACTTACAGTAGAGCAATATATCACAAACTCTTTAGGCCAAGCTACTACAGATTTTTCAGCATCCTCTACTGTTTTGAGATGAGTAGATTGATGAGTGCCAAATAGTGCATATTTATACACCGTTTTATTGGCATTTTACTCATCTTTTGCGCTTAGAAATCAGATATTATCCCAGATTCTGTATTTTATTTGTTTTCAAGAATAAATATTTGTATTAATTAATTTTGTGTTTTTAGGTACTAAATAAAGCCCGGAGAAATTGAGGAGCCAAAAAGAGCGAAGAATTGGAGTCGAGCATCTATGGAGTAGATAGCCAAAGCCCGCGCGCGAATCAGTTGCAACCCAACAAAGAAGACATGGGCCAGAGCTACCCATGACCCGGATCAGCACTCCGCTCATCCCGAGCCGTTAGATTCGATCTACCCTAGATCCGACGCTCGCTGCCTCCACGCGCATCGAAGTTCGCTGCTCCGTGCAACACCGAGATCACACCAAAACCGCCAACCAACTCCGAGCCGTGCGATCTTCCATCCTATGCATCCTACGCTCACTGCGCCTTCCTCATCGATCTTCGATGTACCCGCTCAACACCATAGCCCCTATATAAACCCCAAAGCCTAACCCTAAACTCATTTCGTCTCCCTCACCCCGACAGAGAACTCGCAAAACCCGTACCACCCTCATCTTCTTCTCCCGACCGAGCTTGCAGAGCCGCTTCAGAAAGGCATAACTCCGCCACCACCTCCATCCCCGACATCAACAAAGATCACAGTCTTAAACTCCGCCACCCTAAGCTTTATTTCTCTCTCACATAGCTTCTATCTCAAACCCTGAGGCTAGGTAAGAGATAAATAAAACTAGGGTTTCATTAGCATATCGACTCAACAGCCGCAGGAGCAGAGGAGACCAAAGAGAACAGCGATTCAGAGGCTATCAGTACAAGGGTTTGATTTATTTTTCTTTAATTTCGAGTTTGTAAATTAGGGTTTGGTATTTTGTTCTTCCTTTGCATGTATAAATAGAACTTGATGGGTGTGTAGAAAAGCACGCCTGGATTAGCCAGAGCTGTCACTTTAGTTTTAATTTGTGTTTTATTTCTTGCAATGTTTTAATTTCAATTTGGTGTGTTGAAACCCCTCGCTCATATGCTAAGATTGTTCTTTGTCATGTATTGTTCTTGTAAGCTTCATGGTTTGATTGGATAAGCTAGTTGAGTATATGACCCCGTGATGGAGTGTATCTTGAAGAAGACACTCCATACTAGGGGGAGTGTATAAGAGTAGTCAAAACATTAACATGGTGTTCTTCCCTGGAATGAACCAAGAATAGAACTTGATTAGGAAATGCCTTAGCATAGGTGCAGGTGGTGGATTCACCATCCTGGTAGCTCTCAAGTTATTTCTTTACCTTAGTTTAGAGTTCACTGTCACTCAAATCAGCCGTATCGGCAACCAAACATTGTCACTTGTTACATTTCCTTACTTGAATTCAGTTGAAGAAGCCGTAGAATCAACTAGAGCACCCCTAGTCCTTGTGGGATCGACCCGGCACTTAGCGTCTCCAATAGACGCCGTGCACTTGCGGTATAACCGTAGGCCGTAATTTATATACATCTCGAGGCCTACCATAGATGGGATTGGCAAACAATGATTCTTGAATATCGATTTTTCAACCGTCACTCTGACACAATCATCCTTGAGCTCATCTCCATGTACTAACTGACCTGGCACTGATGGAATAATGCTACCCAATGCAATGATATTTCTCAGTGAAGCATGAGCTAGTTTACATTTACCACCAATCTGCAAAACATATATGCTATATTGACATCACGATTCAACTCTCAAAACAATATATACTTAAATACCCGTGAAACGGACATACCGTTGAAAGTTCGGTTTTGTCTTTCGATTGAGGCTCTTTTGGAGAATTAAGGGCGGATGCTCGGATGCAAGAGACTTTTGTTTGTGTTTTCCAGATCGCAAAATGATATGTTACATTAACATCAACAAATGGAACTCTCAAAACAATATATATTTAAATACTTGGAAAAAGAACATACCATTTGGAGTTCGAATCGTCTTTCAATGTCGTAGACCGAGATATGTGTTGAGATTCAGAGTACTTTCTATTTGTATTAGATTCCCGCCTTTCAATCAAAGAATTGCTTCTAACAGGGGCCTCAGGCATAAGTGACTTCTCTGAGTTCTCTCTAATAGGAGACTTCTATAGAGTGCAGTTGACATAGTAGATACTTCAATTTTATTAGGATATATATACTTGATCAAAATTACTTAGATGATGTTAAACATACCCGTGCCTTTTTGCTCTTGGTTTTTTTCTTTTTCAATACTCCTTGAGATTTTAATGAGACACTAAGTCGCTCATCATTTTTGCCTGCGCATTCATTGCTTCCTTCATTTCCTTCATTTCTTCATCATTCCTTTCTCTCTCTCCATTTGGTTCACGCGTCTTTCATCATCCAGTTGTTTCTTCAGTTCAATGTGCTTGGACGCTCCTTTCCGTGGTAGGTGCCAATATGTTGTTGGAGTCACTCCCTTTCCTGCACATCTTACACGCCCACCATGTTCTTCCCCAAACACAAGTGTGATAGAATCAGTGCCTGGTTTTTTCGTCAAAGTTCCATCTTCGAGTTGCTTATCAAACTCCTCCTGCACAAAAAAATTAGGGGATTAAAATTGTTAATCAATTAAAACCAACTTATTTGCACATTTACTCAAGCACAGAACAAATAGCTAGGTAGTTTCAAATCAGTATTACAAGTTGCGTCGCCTTTTCCCTAACATCATCGTCATCGTATTCTCCATTTTTGTTTTGATGTGCCTTCCTCCACAAGAAAGACCGTGAAGGATTTTCATCTTCACGAATCTCTTTTTTTTTAATCTAGCAATTATCAAATAAACAAGCCTAATATTAGATACATACTCTTCATATCATTAGATGTACTCTTTAATTAAGCATACAAGCTAACGGGACATTGGTGTATGGAAATAATACTAATTTTTATAAGAAACTGGACTTACTAATTTTTCCAATAGCCCAGAATACCATGCTCTTACCATCCTATGGTTTCTCACGCGCCTTAACTCCCTTACTGGACAATTCCTAAGCATACAGATTCAAAGAATTTCATTCATAAGAAAATTATACTAATAGATGGAATTAATATCAATAATAACACTAAAAAGTGTAATATACAACCTTGCATTCATCAGACAGCCTCCACTTTACGAACTTGTCCCAGTGTTCTTGGTTAACAATAACACGATATTGTTTAGGAACCCTATTAAGTTTAGCAGGTTTACCCAAATTGGGCACTATAAACTTTACATACAACTTTCTTATGAAGTTGCGCAAATGTTCACCAAAATATTTCATAATTTTTCCTCTCATAGTCTCCTCAATTTCATAAAACCGCTGCCAAAATATGAGTCGGATGTTAATGCCGGGTAACCTAACAAAAAATTAATAACAAATATAATATTAAAATTGAATATAAATCAGCATATACATACCAACAGTTCGTGCCATAACTTATCCCTCAACACTGACTTCACTTCCTTCCACTTCAAGTGCCTGAGACCAACGTCTCGACGTACCAATACACCCATGTAACTAGCAATTTCAGATTTATACTCCCCCTTAAATCGACCAAGTTTATCAAATTCCATCACGTGTTTCTTGTCGTTAAATTTTTTATTCAGCTTCTTAAGTCTTGTTAAACCTCGAACAGTATTCTCCTCAGACTCTACTGTATTGTTTGGAGCCCCTGTGTCTTTTATAGTTTAAAACCCAAAATAAGAGTAAACATGGTGTAAGAGTATACTCATTCTACTTAAGTCCAAAACAAACAAGATAGTATAACAGATCGACATTACCAGGATGTTCATGACTTTCAAGAGATTCATCATCGAATCGAGTTGTCACCATCGGAATCGGAGCTATCACCATCGGAATCGGTGCCACTACCATCGCTATCTTTGCCTTCATCCTCTCGACTGTCCTACATTCTCGCAAGGCTTGAACCTCCAAGGTTGCGCCTCATTGTCAAGATACTCATCATCATCATACTGCCTCCCAACCGGAATTCTCGTGCGTAGGAATATTTAAACCGCATATACATATATATGATTCAATCAAATATGGGCTAAATTCTTTTCAATCAAAAGTCAAAAGTTAATAAGCTAGACACAAGCAAAGGATTATATTATTGGTTGCATATATTTCATTCTTGTATACGCTTAGAAAAGAATAACATCAAACAAATACTCGATCCAAAAATCGAGCATAATGATGATTTGATTATAAAATATGATATTATGTCATAACATTTGAGTTGATGAATGTGTCCGTATTCAATATAAAAGTCAATTAAAATGGTCTTGATTATGTCAGTACTAACTTGGATGAATGCTCCTCCTGATGATAGTATTTTGGGAAAAAACTACAACTATTCTGTAACAAAGAAAAAGGAAAGCACAGCTTGAATTCTCCTTTCATACTGCTAGCATGACAGTTAATAGAAGTAATAGTATGCTTAGGTGCAAGAGCAGGATGCGGTCTCAGAACATCAAAAGAAAAAAAATTGTAAAAACAAATTAGTTGTAACTTGTAACAAATAGAAAATTAACGTTCATAAATACAACAAAGTAAGAAAGGTTTAATAAAACTAGTAATGATACCAGACCCAAACAAACAGCAAGAATGGCTAGTTAAAAAATTTGTACCTAATACGCTAAGGCACAAAATTGACACATTATTTTTCTCAATTCAAAAATGATAGTTATTACCCACCTAAGTTTAAGACTTAGCAAGAGAAAAAAATCACCTTAAGATAATAGTAATGCTCAACCCCAACCTGCAAACAATCAAGTAACTCCTCAGTTCATTGAGTATGCCTTAAAAAATTAAGTGGACAAATTCCAAAAATAATCTCAACATAGATTGAAACTCAGAGATACTCATAAGGTGCACTTTGATATTACCATACTTAATGCAAATGTACATCCACACTCGAAAATCTGATCGAAGGTAGTCTAAAAGTGATCACATAGGTATTCCAAACCTCAAACTTCTATTTGATGTCTTTATAACAGCTTAACACCTCTAACCAAACCTATCCAAAAATATGAAACTATTGTATCGAACCAATTGTAAGGTGACTTATGTCCATGAGGGTTTTTCTAACAACCTCGAGTCAGTAAAATGATCAGTCATTGAGGTTTTTACTAGAGCATTGAAAGCACTCAAGCAAGATTCAAGTTCAAACATGCACAACACCTTAAAAAAATCAAAGAGCAACCTATGTGTAGAACACTGCGTGTATGCACAACCATGAAATATACATATATACTCTGAAATTCATGTCTTTAGATACTCATTCTAATAAATAAATTATGCATAAAGATCCTAAGCATAACAGAGGAAAAGCTTAAACATGCATATATGTATCTAGACTAAACACTAGAACAATGGGTAATAGATTCATCCGTAAGTTCCCAAGAGAACACCAGTCTTCTTCTTAATAAGACATAAATAGGTGCATAAACCCCGCCGCCAATGAATCAAATATGAAAATAATCTATCAATTTTATTGCTTTTCTTACACACCTTGATTTATGTTCGTAAATTAGATGCATAACTAAACACTAAAAATTGACTGACTTTTATAAAATCTCAAGTATTCACATATATTCCCTTTCACAAAAACCAATAATTAAAATAAGAATGTAGAGCAACATCCAAGTACCAATTACTCATACTAATAAAATAAAAAAAGAAAAAAACTAAAACACGGAAACTAAAATCAATTAGGGTTTTGTTTGAGTCAAAAATTAACCTTTGAATCAAAAATTAAGAATTAGGTTTGAGTCAAATCTTAACCTTGAATCAATTGGGTCTGAATCAAAAATTAAGTTTTGAATCAATTAGGGTTTGAATAACTAAGCTTTCTTGACGAAGGAAAAATTGAGAACAAGATCTACCTTTGTAAGATTTAAATAAATCGGATGCAATTCCTCATCATCTTAGGGATCTTTATATAGTCGAATGATTGAATAATCCCGCCCAAAAGATTTTACATTTGATTTTCATCCTCTCAAAATTATTTAGGTGAACTGAAAAAAGATTGAGTTTCATCTACGATTTCTTCTTTCGGAAAAAATCTCCTAAGAAAACACCATTTGATTTTGATCCTACGGTGGAGCTAAAAATATTTCCAAAATTTGGAAACCTGATTTCCCTTTTTTCTCTAACAAATCTCAAACTTTCCCTGATTTTCAGCCAAGAACTTTATCTCCTTCGACTTAGTTATCTCTAGGTCTCTCCGCTCTGTAACTTTGGTTGAGGAGGAAAGATAAAAGAAAAAGAAATTTGTTGTGTTGCAGAGCGTAAGATAAGAGGTGCTTGTCTATTGATCTAACTAATGGTTGGGCTGATGATAACTATCGTGCACCGTTATATTTACTAAGGACATCCTATTCGATGTATGTGGAAATAACATAATTAAAACCTTAAAACCATAATGGATCAATGGATCCGGGTGGGTTAAACCATGTGATCTAAAAATATTAATCAAGACATTTTGTTTTCTTTGTTTGGAACAAAGTAAATTTAAATGTGGAAATTGAAAAAATACCCCTCCTTTTCAAGGTCTTCACAAATACCCTTAAGGATTTCACAAATACCCCTAAAGGGTATATTTTAAGTTTTTAGGGTATAGTTTTGGCACATCTAAAATTATATTAAGTCAATTCAACCTCCGTAGGAGGTTGGGTTGACGTTTTCACGCGTCAAGAACATACTAGTTCATTTTCATTATCCAAAAAAAGTACTAGTTCATTTTCATTATCCACTTAAAATATACCACTTAGGGGTATTAATAAAATGGACAGGGGTATTTGTGAAGGCCTTATATTTTAGGGGTATTTAAATAATGTTCCCAAATTAAATTGCATTGGATTTTATGGATAATTAGGAAAATAAGTGTGGATCCAGTAATGTTAGGGGAAAATTGAGGAAAATTGGAATACATATAATCAGGCGTGTAATCAGTTATACCGAGCCCTATTTGATAATTTCGACAATGATCTAAAGGTTCAATGGAATAACCAAAGATTGTGTACAGTTGGAATGAATTTGCTGATAATCATTCCTGACGAGTATGATCTGGTAATGCTGACCATAATTGTGGATAGTTTGATTGAAGTGAATGAAAATAAATGGATATACCAAACATAGTGAGTATATTCAGTCATAATGACTATGATCTAGTGATGTTCGATTTATGTAAAATTGTGAATAGTTGGATCAAATTTGTTGAGAATTGGTCATAGCAAGTACATTCATGTAGTCTTATGGGAATATTGGGGACAATTTGATTGAAGTATTATGGAAATACATATGGATAAACCATCCATAACGAGTATATTGAGTCATAATGACTATGATATAGTGATTTTCGATTTATGCAAATTTGTGAATAGTTTGATCAAATTTGTTGAGAATTGGTCATAGCAAGTATGGTCGAGTAATCTTCTTGGAAGATTGCAGGAAATTTGATTAAAGTAGATGGAAATACATGGATAAACCGGCCATGACGAGTACATTCAGTCATAGCGACTATGATCTAGTGATTTTAGATTTATGGATAATTTGATTGAAGTATTATGTAAATACATATGGATAAACCATCCATAACGAGTATATTGAGTCATAATGACTATGATATAGTGATTTTCGATTTATGCAAATTTGTGAATAGTTTGATCAAATTTGTTGAGAATTGGTCATAGCAAGTATGGTCGAGTAATCTTCTTGGAAGATTGCAGGAAATTTGATTAAAGTAGATGGAAATACATGGATAAACCGGCCATGACGAGTACATTCAGTCATAGCGACTATGATCTAGTGATTTTAGATTTATGGATAATTTGATTGAAGTATTATGTAAATACATATGGATAAACCATCAATAAAGAGTATATTGAGTCATAATGACTGTTAGATCAAATCGTCAACAATTCTCCCATAAGATTATTAGACAAAACTCGATATGACTGATTATCATCTAAGCCAATCCAGTTGTGTACAATTTTACATAATTTAATAAAAAAATCACTAGATCATAATCACTCATAGTGATTATACTCGCTATCACTAATTTATGTATCTATTTCCATTTAATTCAATCAAGTATTTCTATTTAATTCAATCAAAATATCCACAGTTCTCTCAGAGGATTTCTTCAGTTTTCCTCGAACTCATTCCAACTCGATCAATTTTTCATTTGAAGTATCGAGTCTTGATTATGTAACTAAATTTTGACCCAAATCGCCTCAATTCTAAACGATAAAATTATTGTTTCTTCAGTTTTTCCCGAACCCGTTCCGACTCGGTCGAATTTTGAAATAAAATGTCTAGCCTTGATTATGTAACTAAATTTTGACGCAAATCTTCTAAATTCGAAAATTCTTCAGTTTTTCTCGAACTCATTCGAACTCGGTCTATTTTTCATTTGAAGTGTCGAGTCTTGATTATGTAACTAAATTTTGACCCAAATCGCCTCAATTCTAAACGATAAAATTATTGTTTCTTCAGTTTTTCCCGAACCTGTTCCGACTCGGTCGAATTTTGAAATAAAATATCTAGCCTTGATCATGTAACTAAATTTTGACGCAAATCTTCTAAATTCGAAAAGTTGAAGTTACAATTTCTTCAGTTTTTCTCGAACTCATTCGAACTCGGTCTATTTTTCATTTGAAGTGTCGAGTCTTGATTATGTAACTAAATTTTGACCCAAATCGCCTCAATTCTAAACGATAAAATTATTGTTTCTTTAGTTTTTCCCGAACCCGTTCCGACTCGGTCGAATATTGAAATAAAATGTCTAGCCTTGATCATGTAACTAAATTTTGACACAAATCGCCTAAATTCGAAAAGATGAAGTTACAATTTCTTCAGTTTTCCTCCACTTTCCAACTCGATCAATTTTTCACTTGAAGAGTCGAGTCTTGCTTGTGTAACTAAATTTTGACCCAAATTGCCTTAATTCTAAACGATAAAATTACTGCTTCTTCAGTTTTTTCTAAAAACGTTTCAACTCGGTCAAATTTTTCACTTGAAGTGTCGCGTCTTGCTTATGTGACTAAATTTTGGCCCAAATCGCTTGAATTCTAAAGGATAAAGTTATTGTTTCTTCAGTTTTGCCCGAACCCGTTTCGACTCGGTCAAATTTTGAAATCAAATGTCTAGTCTTGATCATGTAACTAAATTTTGATACAAATCGTCTCAGTTCGAAAGGATAAAGTTCCAATTTCTTCATATTTATGAACGAAACTCGACAATTACCCCAATATTGGCCGCCATATGCCATGTAACCCCAATATTTAACAAAAAAACCTCTGCATTTTTTTTTTATTGGTGTCAGTCAATCCTAGTCAAGGATCATTGAAAATAAAAGACCAAAGCCTTTACTTCTGCCTTGTACGCCCCCAACTAAAAGAAAGATAAAAAAACAAAAAATTGTACGCCCAACTAAAAGAAAGAAAGAAGGAAAAAAAAAAGATAAAAAAACCAAAAAAGCTGACGCGTGTTTTGATGGAAACAATGTGAAAATAGTTTTCTCCTCCACAGTCCAGTCTAGATCTAGCGTATTCATCCTCATCTCTATCTTAGGTAGCAGATTTCTCCTCCATCTGATATTTTTCCAGAAAATTAGGGGTTATTCATCGAAATTTTGTTCTACAATTTTGGAAATATATCTGCATCGCCGTAGGATGATGGTGTTGAATGGAAGAAGAATATCAAGCGGTAATAATCTCAGTCAAAAAACCTTCGATTTGAACCCTCACAATTTTTGTGCGGGGATTATTCCCTCTTGGTGTTTTGGAATAGCTATAAATCTCAACCCTAAAATCAACTAAGAGATGTTAAGAGATATAACTTATTTGGGGAATTATCGAGGTCAAATATCTGACAAGGTATATCCTTTTTATGCTTATCTGTAGCTAAATAACTTATGATTTTTGATTTGAGAGACACTAAAAAATGAAATTGGGTTCTTATTTAGAGTGACAGATGGTGCATCTTGATATTATTTTGTTACTGTTTTCGATTTCAATCCAGTTCTATTAAGGTTATACTTCAGTTACAAACATTGCCCCTTTTCTGATTCATTAAATCTTCAATATTTGTTGATTAATGTGTATTTTATCTGCAGGGACTAAAATCAAAGAAAGAAAAGTTGAAGAAATTGGGGAGAAAGGTAAATTTCTGCTTATTTTTTGATTTACAACTTTGATTTCAATCAATTTCTCTGCAAAATCCTGTTAATAAGTTGATTATTTTGTAAAGCTGTATTATGAGCTTTATATTAGAAGCTCATAAACTATTCATCTGGGAACAACCAGTAATACTGACATACTCATCTAAGCTCAACAGCATTAGCACCCATATTCTTTGAGTCTGCAGACCAAATGTACAATTTTTAAGTGATAGCCATTAGCTAGATAGTTTAGTTGTAATCTGAGTTTACATGTGATATGAATCATGTTGACTGAATGCATTAGATTATTGAATCGAGGCAAATCTTTGGAAGGTTAAATTTGAACTGGAGCATCTATTGTGTTCTTCTCTGGTGTTTGTTGAAACTCTATGAAAAGTTAGTTCCAGAGCATGGAGATTTAACTAACTTATTGGGTATATTCTTGCAGGATAATCACATGCTTATGAGATTTAACTAAATTTGTGTAAGGTCTTGATTTGATGTCTTCTGCCTCTCGCTTATGTGAATCGATATTTGAGGAAGAGGTTCCATTTTTCTCTGATTTCATGAAATGGGTATATTCTTGCAGGATAATCACATGCTTATATATATTTGCACCTTTAGTTTATCCTAATTGTGTATTACTAAGTTGTACTTACAGACTCCGTCTAAGCTCTTCTTATCAAAGTATTTAGCTAATTTTTATTTGTCACTGGGTAGGAGATTTTGCTTATGAATTGTTACATTTTTTAAACTCGCTGGTATTCTTAAGTCTGAAATTTTGTATACAAATTATTGGTGTACTCGGCCTTGTCTTATATGCCACTTTCTTTTAGTTTTCTACTGTGTGTGATACTGAGTTTTCAAAATGCTAGCTATAAGACTAGAGTGGATGGTAATTGGTCTTGTTTTAGTACAGAGTGTTCAATCTTATTGCGTGCTATTACTTAAGTATTGTGTTCTGTTCAGTAACATTTGTATCCACTGTTGCTTGGCGTCTAGTTTTCAGAATAATTTTCTACAAATGATTACTTATATTCTCATTTTTACCATTGACTGGTATCCTTTGTTGCTTGAATTCTGAATTAAGAGTATACTCTACTATTTTTATTTCATTTTTACGAGTGACGTGATGGAAGATTTGTGCTTTCTAGTCGAGTCGGATCCCGATTCGGTGGGAGCTAAAAATTTCTGTCTGTTACAGTTATAGTCTAAATGTGTATGCTTTTGTTGACAATTTGGAAATTACATGTGTCAATGTTATATGTATTTGATGATTGAGAGAGCTTAATTACTAGATATTATATGCTTCAACGATGTTGATACAACTCTTCTTGGAAACACGTTTTTGTTGTTACAATCTTTGGCTACATTCATGTGTTTTTGGAATCCTTCTATTCCGTTTCATGGGTGTCATTATTCTTCAGTGAAAGCATTAAGTTTCCAGTTCCAGGGATTATGAACTTTAGACAATAGTGTGACTGTACTAGGAGAGCCAGATTTAGTGATTTGTTTTATATATAATACCATCGTGCAGTTTCGAGCATTTTTAGTTAAGACCTCTGGAAGAATTTGAAAATTCGCAATGATAAAATTCTTAACTTTTTGCAACAGTTGCCTGGGATTTGCTGTTTCCGGATCTAATTTCTACTAAATCAGCACTTTGAGACGAGGAGAGAAAAGCCATAAAAGGAAGGCAGTTTTTTAAAGAATCACTAAAACTGATTCAAATTTACTTTTAGGTATGTTATCAAGCCTTGCTTTACTTAGATATCAGCATTTGGCCTTTTGCTTTAGGCGACTCTTTAGTTGCTCATTTTTCATATTCGCTGCTGTACTATAAATTATAAATAGTACAAACTTGATGTCTATGCATTATAAATAGTACCACTTAGAATCTGTCTTATTATCATCCAGATTCAGTTTGATCCCATCTTCTCCAGATTGAGTTTTCCAAAACTTGAAATGACACAATATACTGAAAGTACTAGACCAATTTTCCCGAGTTAATAATGGATGTGTGATTATGGGTTTGTGTGGAATGATTATGGGTTTCTATGAGGGAAATTGCATATGGTCTGTTTCATCTGTTATTGCCATGTTTGTCCATATAAATTTTTTATGTTTCAAATGGTGCTGAATTTATTAGTAATTTCAAAACTTGTATGTCTAAATTGTCAAGTGAGGGGATAACTACTGGTTTGAAATGAAACATATTTATTAGTTATTGCTAATCTTGTATCTGAATTTATTTATCGGTTTTTGCTTTCATTGGAGTGCAACTGATGTAATTGATCTACTGGTTCTCTTTGCGTTTCAGAATGGATAAATCATGGATGAGTACTGATAGAACGAAGAAACGCTATGGAGAAGGAGTCGCGGCATTTCTGCGGTATGCTGTCAACCATCTCAAGGAGAAGGGTGAGACATATGATGAATTTCTTATGCTGTGTCCATGTACGGATTGTTTAAATCTTTGTGCATGCTCAGTTGGTGACGTAGAAGATCATTTATTCGTAAATGGAATCGATCAAACGTATATTATTTGGAATAAGCATGGGGAAAAGGATGAGGCAATAACTAGTCGTAGGCCTGTTAACGTCAACAATGGTATGCACGCTGAATTTGAAATGGGATCTCCCACTGATGCTCTAGACGAAGATTTTGGAATGGGAACTCCCACTGATGCTCCGTACACTATAGATATGGTGCAGGCTGAAGAAGAGTTCGCAGATGACCCTATAAAGTTTAAAAAATTACTTGAAGATGCTGAAAAGCCCTTATACGAAGGATGTCCCAACTTCACAAAGTTGTCTGCAATTGTGCAGTTGTTCAAGTTGAAGAGTAATCACGGTGCATCAGACATGTTTTTTAATGAATTGTTACCCTTGTTAAAGGACATGCTTACCAAAGAAGGTAATTTAATGGCGAGGAGTAAATATCAGGCAAAGAAAATATTGAAAGCAATGGGTTCAGGGTACACAAAGATACATGCATGTATCAACAACTACATTCTTTATTGGAACGAGTACAAGGATGAAAAAGTGTGTCCTACTTGTAAAGCACCCAGATGGAAAGTTGACAGGGATGGTAAAGTGTACGAGAATGTTCCAAAGAAAGGTACTTGTGGTACTTCGACATCATCCCAAGATTTCAGCGGCTGTTTCAATCGAGGCCTACAGCAGAAGATTTGATATGGAACCATACCACTAGAAACAAAGACGGTGTTTTACGTCATCCGGCAGACTCACATGCTTGGAGAGAGATAGATAACAATTTCCCAGAAATTAAAGGTGATCCAAGAAATCTGCGGTTAGTCAAGTTTTTACCGATGGAGTTGATGTAAACACAGGCACCAAACATCACAGTGTATGGCCAGTTTTGGTTGTGATTTATAACCTTCCACCGGGCATGTGTATGAAGAGAAAGTTCATCATGTTGTTGTTGCTTATAGACGGTGCGCCTGGAAACAACATTGATGTCTTTTTAGAACCTCTTGTTAAAGATTTTCAATTCTTATTTGAGAAGGGAAAGAGAACATGGGATGCATATGCCCAAGAAATGTTTACTCTACGTGCGGTTGTTTTGTGGACGATAAACGATTATCCTGCTCTTGGTAGATTATGTGGTTGTCGCTACGCTGGATATCATGGTTGTGTGGTGTGTCGGAAAAAAACTCACAGTATTAGGCTTCATGACTCAAACAAGAATGTTTATGTTGGTTATAGAAGATTTTTACCCTATGAGCATCCATTCAGAAGGCAGAAGAAGGCATTTGGCGGAAAACAAGAGTGGGAGACTGCTCCAAAACCAATGACCGGGGAAGAAATATATGAGGAGGTAAAATGCATAAAGAATTCATGGGGAAATAAGGGGACGAATAATCAAGGGGAAGATGTGCAGGCTACACCTGGAAAAGGTGGAAAGATGAAGCGCATCAGAAAAACGAGTACTCAAGGGGAAGACGTGCAGGCTACACCTGGAAAAGGTGGAAAGATGAAGCGCATCAGAAAAATATCAAAGGAAGTCGATAGGTCAGGTGAGTAAGAGGAAGGCAGGGAAACGACTTACTGGAGCAAGTACAACATATGGCAGTGACTACTTAGATATTGGCGTTATAATGATGTCCAACATTGTATTGATTTCATGCATGTCGAAAAGAATGTAGGACAAAGTCTTGTTGGAACGTTGTTGCACAACGGGAATACAAAAGATGGATTAAACGCCAGAAAGGATTTGGTGCGTTTGGGGTTAAAATCGGAGTTACACCCTAAGACAGATGACAAAGGAACGATACTTCCCGCAAAGATGTTATACATTAACCACGGAAGAAAAAGACATATTCTTGGAGACACTATCCGAGTTAAGAGTTCCAGAAGGGTATTGTTCGAATTTTTCCACCCTTGTGAACCTAAAAGAGCGTAAGCTGGTCGGACTTAAATCACATGATTATTATATGCTTATGCAACAATTTTTGCCCGTCGCTATTCGGTCAATTATGCCTACACCTGTGAGATATGCTATTATCAGGTTTTGTTTCTTTTTCAGATCAATATCTGCCAAAGAAATCAAGGTGGAAGAGCTAGATAAATTGCAAGAGGATCCCTGTGTGACGTTATGCTTACTAGAGAAGTATTTTCTTCCATCCTTCTTCGACATCATTTAACTGTACATCTTACCAGGGAAGTGAAATTATGTGGTCCGGTTTGCTTTCGATGGATGTATCCTTTCGAAAGGTGTATGAAGGTTATAAAGGGGCATGTGCGTAACAAGAATCAACCTTGTGGATGCATTGCCGAAGAGAATGTTGCAAAAGAGACGATTGAGATATATTGTGAGTACCATAAAAGCATCAGGACAATAGGTATTCCACTGGATAGGAATAATACATCTCAGGAGGGAGAACCGCTATCACTGAAGAGTTGTGTATCGTTACCCCCGAACAGTTGAGACAAGCACATTTTTATGTAATCTGAGAACACGCTGAAATTGAGCCTTACATAGAGTAAGTATTAATTTGTTTATTTTCTTTTTTTTTTTTTTTTTTTTTTTGGTACAAAATATAATAACATTGGTTATTGTACATACCAGCCGACACAAGCTTTATTTGGAAACTAAATATTCTACTAAAAAGAGAGCATGGCTGGAGAAAGAGCACTCTAACTCTTTTGGCGAGTGGTTAAAAAATGAGGTAATAGGTTGTAGAAAAAGTGTCTTGTTTGATGTGTTATATTCCTTTAAAGTCAAGGTTCATCCTAATAATGAATTTCAAAGTTGAAAAATAGTTGTCGACGACAGAGAAAGTATCTCGAGAGAACTTAAGATGGATATCACATGGCCCACACTACGAGGTAACGAAATACACTGTATATCGCATCAATGGATATCTATTCCGCACAAGATCCCGTGATGGTAAAATTCACCAGAATAGTGGGGTTAGCGTCGCGGCAAATGACATGCACATATCTAGATATGATGGCGTTACATATGGTAAAGCCTCTTATTATGGTGTCTTGCAAGAGATATGGGAGTTATATTACTGTGAAAGAAAAGTTCATCTGTTCAAGTGCAATTGGATTGATAATAAACGTGGGGTCAAAAGAGATGCTCTTGGCTACAAGATTGTTGACCTTACTATGTTGGGATATAAAAATGATCCTTTTATTTTAGCCTCACAAGCTAGGCAGGTATTTTATGTCAAAGACCAGCTAGATAAGAAAAATTCTATTGTTTTTGTGACACCTCCCAAAAATTATAGAGATGCGTATGATGATGGCAACGATGAGGAATTCAAAGAGTACAAGAATCTTTCCTAGGAATGATAATATCTTGCCGTCTCGTAGATCCACAAGACTTGGGTAAAGAATCCCGAAATGATTACTTCCGAATCGATCACCGGGGTTTACTTATACGCAAGCCAAAATGACACACTCCCGCTGGTATGTCGCTTTGTTTCCTTTAATCTGTGGTTATTCAATGTGTCCTCTTCTACTGTTTTACGTGTTTTGGTTGCATACTTAACTAACTTCTATTATTGACTGGTGTTAGGAACTTTTTTAAAAGTTAGTTCTAAAGCACGGGGATTTAACTAACTTCTTCTATATAAATTTTCTTGTAAGAAATTCGCACGCTGTTGATAAGAGGATTGAAAAGATTTGCACAAGAGCAATCAATTGGGTTGAACTGAAATGGAATACAAAGGTAGTTCTTTGCTTGAGCTCATTCATACTCCTGTTACCTGTTGTAGTTTATTACTCTTTGTCATTGTTAAATCATACTTCATGAACATTAGAATCTTTCTTACTGATGTGACTTCACATCTATCAAAAGAAAGCAAATTTGATTTCGTGTAGAGCCACATAAAAGTTTCCAAGTATATCAACTATCGAACTTACTGCTCTAGGAGTTATTATGATCTGATATTGCAAAGTTAGACTTTCCAATTTCTTAAATTTGAGCATCATTGATTCGTAAAAAAACAGGATGTTTTACCTTTTTTTTTCCAATCGTTAGTGATTGTATTGCTACTTGAGTTCTCTCGTCTGACTTCACTAATGAGGTATTGCTACTTGAGTTCATTGATGACCAAATAGGGCTCAAATTTGATAGGGGCTTCTGATTCATAAAACAGTTACTGCAATTGTAAAAACTAGTTTGCGATATCCATTGATGCGATATCAATCTGTGGATTAGCAAATTGTACATTTGATTCATAAAACAGTTACTGCAATCTGTTGACCAAATAGGGCTCAACTTTGCGATATCCATTGATGTGATTTAAGTATTGCTACTTGAGTTCTCTGTCCCAGCTTCACTTTTTCATCCTTATTAGTGATTGGCTTAGATGAAAAAACAAGCTTAAACAGCTACTTGAGTTCATAGTTTTGTTTAGATTGTAACATGTTCTCTGTTCCCATTTCAAGAACTTCTTTACTTTTTGGTAAGCAGCTGAATGTCCATGTACTTGGAAAAAAGTAGCCTATATATTATAATTAATTCGTATCTTCTCATTGAAACTGATTAATTCATATTGAATGTCCATGTACTTGAAATCCCTCTTGAATTCAGTTGCAAGAAAAATTAATTACAATTTAAGCGAACAATATCTTTGTCTAATACTTTTAAAATTTAAAATATTGGCAGAGAAGAGGATAGCACTCACGGTTTTTCAGCTTTTCGTCAAAGGAAATGTTGAAACTGCTGCTTTTCTAAATGTGTGTTCTTTTATTTACTCTGTCCTTAAGGATCTCCACGGTGATGGGTACAGTGTTGAAGGCCTGCTTGAATCAGCGGAAGCCCTAATTGAAAAGGTTATTCATAACAATGAGGTGCGATGCAGCATCCCAAATCTCAACATCAGCACCAGAATCTCACTCATTACTTGCACCGGGAGAGTGTTAGGATATGATGGTGAGAAATCTCAACGTCAGCTTTCTTCGTTTCACATCTCAACGTCAGCATCCCCGACAGACTCCTTCCCCTATTTGGTCAACATATTGCAGTAACTGTTTTATGAATCAAACTAGTTTGCATCAATGAAAGGAGCCCTATTTGAATAAAACAGTGTCTGATGAATGCAAGGGTGGCGACTGTTTGTTCGTAAACTCTGTGATTGAAATCTCTTTGACAGTTACTGCAATTGTAAAAACTAGTCTTCATTTTCATAAAACAGATTAAATGAAGTAGTTTGAGCCTATGGGATTGAAAATTACTTAATGTAAAACATTATTCTAATTTTTTGTAAGGTTCATTATTGCATTGTGTGAGAAGCTTATCTTTAAGTCTTCATTTATTTCTTTATGAATTTTACACCTTGTTAGGTATTTTGCTCAACTCCCGAGAAAGTGGCACAGTAAATCTCCACCCTGAATATCATATTTCCAGAAAATACCCAGCTGTAATTGCAGTTCCCTTGCAAGACACAATCAATTACAATGTATCTTTTCAATGACCAACACTTCGATCGGTTCAGTTGTAATGCAAGAACAATAGATAATTGTTGGCATATACCGGTACAAAATTAAGCATACCTTAAACATTAAGTGTCGAACTAGTTGGCAAGAAAAGGCTCAGTAGTAACTAGTGTGTTGGTCACATAAACAAAAGCTTCATGTGGCCACATAATCACCACCCCAAAATAAATAAATGGTGTAGCCATATGTTAATCTTTTGTCATATTTATAAAATGTGTCTATTTCTTAGTATATCCGTGTCTAATAAACCATATATTATGGACACATAAACAAACCAAGGTGGCTAAATAAATTCCCTTTTCGTCACAGGTTAATAGGTGTGTCGATTACCACCCTACACATTCGACACATACATAATTGCTTAATGTGGCCATATACGCATCTACGGCTACACGTGATGGGATTAGACCGAAAACCATGACCAAACGATGCCATATATCTACAGTTTATCGGTTTAGGATTAAAACCATAACCAAATAGTGCTCTATGGCTACAGGATAACACAAAACGTAGCTATAGTTATACAGATGACAAGTAGCCACGCAAATAACCCGAAACGTGGCTAGGCTGTAAACCAAAAAACGTGGCCTATGTGAAGGTTTGTACTAGTGAAATAAGGGTTTGGTTCCTTATCATAATTTTTGGACCAATTGTTTTTGGGAATTGGGGTTTGTTCATTTCTTTTTTGTTTATTTTCACAGGGTTATGGATTTTCGTCTTATATCCATTTTACTAATTTTGATTTTGTAGGGAGGATGTCTAAATTAGAACCGACGGTGAGATTGGCTAGGTGTGTTGTTTTGATTATGGATAAGGCGCACCGTATGCTTTTTCGTTGTCTGCATAATGTGACGCCATATAATTTTTATAATTATCAGTTATTTTAAATTTTAAATAGGTAAATATATGTGTGAATTATGCGAAAAGGGAAAGTAGATTCTCAAAAACATATACTTTTTCATTCATAGATCAGTACATGAGCACAATAAAGGAGGAGGATTACGTCAATAGAAGTAGGTATTAATGGATTTTGGAAGGCATGTAACATATTTCAATAAAAAATAATAGTGTAACTTTATTTAGAAAACGTTAGCATTGCATTTTTTTTTTTCAATTTTACCCTTTCTTTTTTGTGGATCTCATTTCACTTTGTAATGTTGTAGATAAAGAGGTGCTTCCTTCTTCGAGGTCTAACCGTGTCGTGGCACATGCTTTAATTACATGCATGAACTTGACATTTATATTATAGGTAGGATCACTTTCTTTATTTTCTCTTATTAGTTTTTACCCTATTAAATTATGTTGACTTTCGCGTGTGCATTAATCATAATTGATAAAGATCAAACAATATTACAATATCAGTAACCTTTTACGATAACGATTTAATAGGAGTATTAATAACAGACTTAGCTCTTAAATAATCAAAATAAAGTTTTTTTTATTTACGTACCATAAGATAGAAAATCCTTAGTTTCAAAGTGTATATAAGTGATCTTTAAACTCAACTGGGAATCGTTAAAACTCCAAATTTGAATTGGTGTATATTTATACAAATTGGGCCAACATTAGTGAAATTAGTGGAAGCTTTTCTTTGTTTGAGACTCCATGAATGGAACCTTTATAGGTCTTTATTCCTTTTAAAGTTTGATGGATATCTATGGTCAGCTGGATGATTCCTTGCAGGAAATAAATAACTAATAGCGAGTGATGGATGTGTTTTTTATTCACTTATAATATGCTTTCAAACAGGTTTTTGTGCAGTATATGCTCATTTACATTGTTGGATGGTTTATGGTTGAAGTGAGAGCTCATATCATAATTATATAAGTTGGAATTTCAATCAATGATTTGTCCAAACTTCATTCACATTAGACAATCTCTTAGGTTTGCTAATTCAGTTAGATCATTCCTATTAGTACAGCTAAGGTGCACTTACAGGTATAACAGCTGCAACCTTAAGATGAAAAGAATCAATTTAGAAGCGTGTCATTCTTATACAGAACAAAGGAGATGATTTTTTCACAAGTTTCTTTATATTATATTTTTCTCTATTGGAATGCTTTACATGATGTTTAACTTCACATTACAAAGCTTATACATATTTGTAATGGACATCTTCACTCACAATCATTTAACGTGTAGTGCACGGGATCATTCTATAATTCATGACTATCCATAAACTGAAACTGAAATTAAGTTTAAGTATCAACATATATTAAGAAGATATATGCCCAACTCCGCCTATAGTACACATAATCTTTCAACGTTTTTTGGAAATCTAACAATAATATCTATCGGGACCAAATTGTAGAAACAATGTCTACTTCAGGCAAAGAACACCTCCAGATATTGTCTAAGAGAGACTTGGTAAACAAATTGACGGCGATGACAACATACCTCTATTACTTGAGTTAAATGAAAATGATAATAAAGTGGAGGATGAAGTTCAAAACTTGGATGTGATTATTAAAAAAATATTTATAGCTGAGCCCGATGATATTATCATGTCGAGTTTATGTTTTAACTTATTCGAATATATCATACAATTTTAATTAAAAGGAAATGTTTATTTTTCAAATTTATTTTGATTTGGACGATTTTTTTGATCTCCAACACTTAATAGTTAAAATTGGTGAATTTGGTTCCTATTGTTAATTCAAAAATACCAACTACTTAATGAAACCCCCGTTAGGCCGAGAGCCGGGTGAAGTCCAACATAAATAAATGGGGGAAACTCCCCATCACGCCGAGTGGAACTTTTTTTTTTTACCCATTGGAACTTGGTGGTATATGGTTTGTAAGGAGATATGAGGTGCAGATTGGGTGTGTGGTTATTACCCATTGGAAAAACGACTCCCATTGTTTGTTATGAGTGGCCGCTGGATATCCAAAATCTTAATTGGAAGGCTCAGAATTTATTTCGCATTCTTACAACGAGATATTGTATTTGTAAAGTGTGTCTAATGTCAGATATCGATATGACTATATAAATAGTGTGATTTTTCATTTAAATAAAAGATGTTAGAGGATGGAAAAGTAGTTGAGTTGGACGCTTGATTGTTAAAGAAAGCATGTGATTTCTACAGAAAGATATATCAGTGCATTTCCTTGATTACATCTTATTTGACGGGAAGCACTTCATATGTTTTTTCATTATTCAAAGCTGACAATCTATTTGATATTAATATCGTTTTTTGTTGTTAGTTTCTTTAATAACATAAATCGATACCTATACAGTGAGTGTCATTTTTCATTTAACTACAAGAAGTTGGATCACATAAGAGCAATTGAGTTGGCCGCTTGAGTATAAAGGCCAATATATGATTTCTGAAGGGAAAATATATTTGTGCATTTCTTTGATTACATATTCTTTGTCGAGAAGTACTCCATATGCTTTGCACTATTTAGAGTTGGCAATCTGTTTTATACTAATATCCTATTATTTTCCAGTGTATCTAATATCTAATATCAGATATCAATGTTTTCATTTAACTACTAATAGTACTGATGTTTCCACTACTTAGTGATTTCAAAGGTTCGTATATTTTTTCAAAAGTATTTTCTGTAATGAGATTTCTTTAATCTCCAACATTTTAAACAATACATGAATATGTTTGATTACACCATCTTTGACGGGAAACACTTCATATTTTTTACAATATTCAAAGTTAACAATCTATTTTGTATCAGCATATTGTAAAAAAAAAAAAAAAAAAAAAAAATCAGTTTCTTTAATATCAAATATCGTACCTATGTAGTGAGTAAGGGTATTCGCCTAACTACAATAAGTTGGAACCTGGAAGAGCCGTTGAGTTGCCTGCTTGATTCTGAACACAAATATATGATTATCTGCGGAAGAGTATATCAATGTATTTCTTTAACTACATCTTCTTCGACGACAAGCACTTCATATGCTTGGCAATGAGCAATATATTTTATATCAATATAATGTTTTTTTATACAATTATATAGTGAGAATGATTTTTCATTTTACTACCAATAATATTGATGTTGGCAATGTCAAGAAACTACTAATTTAAAATGTTTGTATAAGTTTTCAAAAATATTTTTTTTGAAGAGGATTCTGTAATCTCCAATAGTTTAAACAATATATAGTTGGTGGATTTGGTTCTAACTTTTATCCACCAAATGATAATCGATTTTTTTTGAGCCTTCTGGGACGGGTGCGGGGCGAAGCCCCGCCTCACCAAATGGGGGCCATCGTTCCCGGTGCGTAGAACGGGTTCCATACTAGTTCTTTCTAACATTGCATATTATAATTCTTTTCAAATGGATTAGTATTATTTTATATTTAAATTACAATGTGAAACTTCTTATTTTAGCCTATAATAAATAATTAATCAGATTACAATAAACTTTCTAAATAAGAAAATCTATTACCATTAATGTTTTGAAAAGATCAATTATAAGTAAAAACAGTTATATATATATTATTTTTCTAGATACACGATTAACAATTATAAAATGGTAACTTTTAAGTCATTTTTAAGACGATACTAAATGATTGATGGCATATAGAAGGCTTTCAGACCGGGCACCAGGTCGGGTATCAGGTTGGGCATCATAATTAATTGCAAAGCCCAAGTCCGCCCAAAAAATTAATCCAGGCCAGGGCGGGAGGCCCGTGAAAAATGTATATATATATATATATATATATATATATTTACTGTCAGGCCGAAAACATTTTTGGGTTACAGTGGCATCCATAATTATCTGAAATTATGAAAAATGTCGGCATAACTGTGATGCATCCTAATTTTCGGGGGTATAATTGGCAAGCAAAAATATAACATATCTAAAAATCCACGCCTTGGAATTTAACAAATTTTATCTCGTTGAAAAGCAATTAAAGAGTTCTACACAACGAGTACAAACAATAATATCAAATTTTTGTTTTTCACGAGAAAATCCGAGGTGATATTTTAGGCAAAAAAATCGAAAACTGACTGCATGTTCGTTATGCAGCCAAGAAACCAATTTAATGTAACAAAATTAAAAATTTAAAACAAAAATGAATAAAAGAGTAATTAGGGCAACTGAAAACTGGCCTGGAACCATCTCTTATTATCTTCTAATCGTTGTTCCCGTGCTTCTTCATAGGAGTTACCTTGTGCCATGAGAATTGAATTTCTTGTTTTCTGATTTGGGGTTTATTTTCTTCTAAGTTCTAGGGTTTGAAAAAAATAAATTCAACCTGGGAAATGAATAACGATTGGTATTTTCGGTGTAAGATGTAAAATCTATGTAATGTGATTCTGATTTTGTGAAAAAAGTTTGGCGCATTTCGATTTCTGTTTAAAATTTTGAATCGATTGGAGGTTGATTTTCTTTTTATTCTTTTTGGAGCCAACTTCGACTGAACTCACTGAAGTGAAGAGCACAAGTACAGGTTTGAATTCGCACTCTTATTATGATCAGGCTCTGTTTGTTTGGGCTGTTTTCGTGTGTCCCAATTCGGATCGAGGCCCATAATAAAGTCTAACTAACCTTGATAAGTAAATGTTTGATAATGAATAACGTCGCCAAATGAATAATTTTCATCCGTCAGATTTGTGGGAAAGTAAAAAGAATGAATAACCTATTTAAATGCATTAATGAATAAAAAAATTGAAGCCTTAAAAGGCCCTATGAAAATACAAATGAATGTTTCAAAAATAATATATATATATATATATATGAATAGTTACTAAATTTCATACAAAAATTTCTGAAAATATTTTGCTCGTGTTACTTTTTATGGTGATTACTTTTTGGAAAAAACCTCATTCGGTGACACATTATTTTTATAACACTGCTATCATCTGGTTCAGGATGATTCTCACTATTTATTTCTGGCTCCATAGTGTTTTGTTTGTAAGTGATTCCATAACTGCATCATTTTCGTCATTATGATAGTTCAAAAAATATTCGACATCTATTACATTTGTTTAGCGTAAGTTAAAATGATATCAGTTAATTCTTGAATATATCTTCTAAGAGGAAGGATCCATGGACATTATCTTACAAAATTCATACAAATTGTTCTTTAGAGTCCAAATGACAATGTAATTTGATCTAATACTTTAAATATGTTTTCATATTTGTTATCTAACCCTAAAAGATGTGTTTTCATTTATTTATTTGTAACTAAAACTAGATGTCAAAAGAATACATATATATTTGAAACCCTAATCTCAAATAACCTCTAATCATTTGTGGTTGACGGATAACACTGACTAGGTGCACCACACTAGCTATCCGCAAACAGAGTGAATATTTTTGGAACTTACAAAGATTCCCTTTTTTAGCTTTTATTATCGCGTGCATCCACTCTCCAAGTTGTCGTTTATTTTTATTTTGTTAAGACTACAGATTTGTTATTTGTTGGTGCGCACGAATGACTCCGGTTGGCACACCTCTGCATTAGGAGCAAGAGGAATCAATTAAAATTAGTCATAAAAAAATAAATCTGAGTTTTTTTATTTTAGTTTTATGAACAATCAGGTCACATTCATTTAATCCAAAAAAGGTGATTACATGATTGTTTACAAGATGAGGAACATCAAAATACAAGAAAAATAAAACCAAAATACAAATAAAGATACCAATTACATGTAAATCGTGAAGAGAATGAGCAAAATACTGCAAAGGTATCCAATATTTGTATGAGAAGTTTAGAGAAAAGATTGTATAATCCGGAATCAATTTCGACCATTTTGAATGTTTTTCTTCTTTAATATAAGAGATGCTCCAAAAAGAAAGGAGTGCTTAGCCCTTAGACTTTTATATATGAATGAAAAAACTGATGCCCTATATTCCTTTTGTTGAAGATGAACTCGAAGATGCCGTGTTGAATCGTCGATGTTCTTGAATCTAGAATAACAAGCCATGAAACAACCAACTAAGATTGAACAAATCATCATTAAAGTGAAGAAATAATCGCTTGAAAATCACCATCAAAGTGAAGAAATAATATTTTTTCAAGCGAAGAAATAATCTCCCAAAAAGCGAAGATAAAATTACCAAAATGGTGAAGAAATGTGTCAAAAGACACCAAAAAATTAAAAAACAATATTTTATCTGGTGTATGGAAGTTTTTTCTAGGCTGCTATAACTCACTTGGAAACTCTAACAAAAGTTCAGGGCATCAAACTAACACCTAAAGGCACACCCATTTCACATATTTTCTTTGCGGATGATCTACTCTTGTTTACAAAAGCAGACCTTATCAGCGGTAATAACCTACTGGAAGTTATACAGATGTTTAGTAATGCTTCAGGACAAGCTATTAACTTCACAAAATCTGTACTTTTCTTCAGTTTGAAAGTCCATAACAAACATCAGGGAATAATTTGTAGATTAATGAAAATAAAAAAAGATCAATATAAAAGACACACACTTAGGAATCCCTCTTTTCATTGACAGATCAAAACTAAAGGCTTTCGATAACATAATAGAAAAATGGAATAAAGAATAAAGATTAGGCTAGGGAAAATACTGTCACAACCTAGTGAAATAGTTCTAAAATATAAGTCTTATTTTCAAAAAAAGAAAACAGAAAATCTACTAAGATTAATAGAAAAAAAAAAAAAAAAATCCCTCCCCAGATCTAGTCCAACATGACCAAATCAGGAGATAGAGAGAGAGAGAGGAGAGATATTTTTTTGACCAAATCCGAGACTAATTTTAGTATTTTTTAGATACTCACTCCTTCGGAATGAAAACCCAATTTCTAAATCCGTTAATGCCGATTAATACCCAAATCAACCATTTTTTTTGTTTCTCCCTCCAGGTGGATATGAAGCACAAAAAAAAAACTCATATTCCATTCATAACCCATTAGTTAAGTGGTGATGGCGGTGGTACCGAAGATAATAGTGGTGATATTGTTTGAACATAAAATGAAGTTGGCAGCTCTGTGAAGCAGGCCTGAAGAGTGAATGACACAGAAAAAGGGGAGATGATGATGTGACTTAGGACCCAGGGTCTAATCTAGACTTTGTCCTTTACCCCTACTTAGCCATCTCATCTCTTTTAAGATATTAACTATTACATCGAGATGCAATATTGGATGAAATATTAGGTAGTGGAATAGATTGAGGCCTAATTCTAAAACTTAAGTTTAGACCATCAATGGTTGGTCCAGTTACCTACCTTTAATATTTCAAAAACCGGGTACCAAATAAAAATAACCCAAAAACAAAAGCAAAAATATTGCCATGAAAAATAGAAAGGGAATCTGAAAATTTTGTTAGTAGTCTAACCTCCTCATTTGTTTGCTCTATATATATATGTATACCAATTGAAAATAAGTAGTGTAGCATATAATCATAGCTTAAATTGCAGTCCTTTGCTCGTCTCAATCCATCCCACCTACTCGTCTTAATATAAGAAGGCTATTATTGGGGCGTCACACTCCATTAGAGGGGCTTCACTTGGATATTTGGTGATCAAAAATCTGGTTAAGGGATATTTTGATTCCATAGCAATTTTTCAAAATTACCCTTCAATTAAAACTACTAAAAATAGATGAGGAAGAAGCAAACTGATCCTAGTGATGATAATCAACCACTCAATCAACCTCAACTTCATCCTCAACTCATTCCACCGATTCAATCAATTGAAGAATCATGTTTTCAAACTCCTCAACAACAACCCATGGTGTATGTAAGGTAATAATCAAACAAACCCATCTTTTTGTACCCGTTTTTTGTACTTAAATCGAATGAAATCGAAGTAAAATTAGGATTTTATTTACTTTACGCTAGTGTTACGCTTTGGGTACAAGTACTAGATTTTTCAATCGTAATTTAGTTTTTGAAGAACTTACGCCTAGGTTTAGTTCAATTCAAGCGTAAACTTTGATTTGCATGTCGTTTACGTCTAGGTTTAGTTGATTTCCAGGTGTAATTCCAATTTATGCCTAGGTTTAGTTGATTTCCAGGCGTAATTCCAATTTTACGCCTAGGTTTAGTTGATTTCCAGGCGTAATTCAATTTTACGCCTAGGTTTAGTTAGTTGTTTTCCAGGCGTAATTCCAATTTTACGCCTAGGTTTAGTTAGTTGTTTTCCAGGTGTAATTCCAATTTTACGCCTAGGTTCAGTTGATTTCCAGGCGTAATTCCAATTTTACGCCTAGGTTTAGTAAGTTGTTTTCTAGGCGTAATTCCAATTTTACGCCTAGGTTTAGTTAGTTGTTTTCCAGGTGTAATTCCAATTTTACGCCTAGGTTCAGTTGATTTCAGTGTAATTCCAATTTTACGCCTAGGTTTAGTTGATTTTCCAGGCGTAATTTAGGACGTAGCTAGGTTTAATTAATTAAACTAAAGCCAAACAAGGGTTGTTAGTCATTACACAATTATTTGAGATAAGGGATTTTTGAAATTACTTACGGGTGACCCGTTTTTGTCCTATTAGGTGACGCCCCTATAATGGAATGTGACGCCCCAATAATAGCCTTCTAATATAATCATAGCTTCGATCGCATGCCCATGGGCATGGATGTGGGCATGCGATTTAAGCTATGATTATATTAAAATAAATAAACGTTTTCATAATATTAATTACGCAATGATCGATGATGATGATGAATATGTGCATAGTGAGAAGTGAAGCAGGCAAACCAGAACCTTACATAGCATAGGAGCAGTTTGGCTCGCCTATGAAGGATCTAGTTGGCCTACTCTGCCGCCCATTATTATCATCAAGCCGAGCGCAACTGAAACTCACATGTATCAACCCAAGCCAAACCACTCTCATAAAGCTTATGTAATTACCAGCTAAAACTTCACGAGTGATCAAGGATCTTAAGAAAGAGGAATTAAAGATGGGAGAAAATTAAGAAACTCTCATATAGTCGTTTGTTGGTGTAAGATGATAGACTCTAGAGTTTTGCTCTTATTTATAGACCGGAGATTTGAATAAACAATTTCACTAATCAAAATTGTATGCCTGTCAGCTTTTAAATCTTACGAAGAAAATGTCGCACCGCGTAAATTATATCTTCAACTAATTCAATCCACCGAACATGATAGTTGCTTCATAGAATAATGTATGTATTGCCTGGTCTTTGGGTTTGAACTAAATAAACAAAGTTTTTGTGTTGCATTTTGTTATATGAGAAAGCAGCACTATACCTATACAAAATTTTAATTTTCCCTCTAGTTCCATGGACAGTTCCAAAGATCAAAACGGAAACAACGTCCACTAGCACAGGCAGCCATCACTATTATCATCTATTGTCCTACTTTCGTCATTAACTACATCACCGGCACTTTTAAATACCAGTTTACCAAACAAAATTTACAGTTTGTTAATTGCACAGTGTTTTTTAAATTATAGTTTACCAAACGTCATGCCGATTTATTTCCACAGCACAGCACAGCAACGCACAGCACAACACAACAGAAAAGCGCTTTTCTAAAATTCACAGCAATACCAAACTAGCCTATAGTACATGAATAAAATTTTGACGAGGAAAATATTTTGATAACGTGCCAATTTCTCTGTCTTTTTCATTCGAAATTTCTTTTTGTCCGTCTTTTTAACCTTTTTTTTTTTAAATGGTTAAACCAACGCTTTGTTTGTTTTCTACTGACTCAACTGACTCGCCTACATCTGATTCGTCTGTATCTGGTTTAAATCACCCGACTCATCTAGATTTATCCGATATGTCAGATCAGACTCAAAAACATAAGTCAATAGCATTTTATTACCCGGATCAAACGAATCCAAGTCATGGATCAAGCCTAACTCAGATCGCTAATTGGACCTGACTCAAAAAAAGATAAAAAAAAACTGTCTGACAATCTGACTCGGGCCGAGTCAAATCCAGACACCGAGTCAACAATTATTATAATAGTTACCAAACGCATATAGAATCCATAATACAGGAGAACCTCCATATATTTATACTTCTGTTGATGGGTGAAAACTACTCCTGCAGAATTTGGTAATTCGGGGTGTGGATGAGGAATGAATTTAAACCTTCAACAAATGCACTGCGCGGTGAGTGCTTGTAGATTCGAGAGATCAACTCAGGCAAGTCCGGCCTAAACCAAGAAATGGCCGTTCCAGATTTGTTTCGGTCACAAAGTGAAGGAGATGGGGTTGATCTTAGGGAGGGAAGCGAAGAAGGTGTTGAGATTGTGAAGGTGTTGGCTTGCTTATGACTTGTAACAGTAAATATGAGCAAGCTTACGGTTGATGCAAGCAAGCTCGGGTGTTTGAATACGATGTTGTATTAACACTTGGTTTAAATCGATCGAACTTGTGTTGTTCCCGTTGTCTTGTCTTTTGTTGTTTGAAATAGGGCGGAGAACCTATTTATACAAGTCATTGAGCCTCATTCACGTTTCTCGTGGGAAGTGGAGGTAGTGGAATGATGGAGTGGTGGAGTTGTGTGTCAGAGCATACGACCGGTCTTGCCCACTTCTCCAGGTTCATCTCTAACCGTCCATGACTTCCTAACACGTTCTTGTAATGGCGCGTTGCACGCCGCACGCCGTAAACCGCCAGACCAATACCCCAGTATGTATCCCCGGTTGTGACATGATTGATGTCCTGAATGTGGATCGTGGATCCACGGAAGATAGCATGTAATGTTGAATTGAATAACTGCGTTATTCGTAAAGTCGATACTTGTGAAGTATCGTGTGTATTTCATGCGTGTGCTCGCATTGTGGTGTGGTAAAGTGATGGGTAATGACTCCTCACTAACCAAATAACTCGACTGTGGTTGTATAACCAAGTCGGTGAAGTCGGACGGATGAGATGATGTTTGAGACACTCATCTGCGACCGATTGATGAAATCGGGGTTTTTAAAGAGGTGCGCAAGCATCACTCTTCAGCCTTGGTCGAAACCAAACATGGGAAGAATTTTGTAGAGGACCGACCATACATGCGTGTTGACGGCATGATGGTGTACACGTCCATGTCTCACCGTCTCATGAAAACGCAATCTAGGCCACTCAATTTGACCGTCAAAGAGGAGTGGTTGAGATTGGTTTGGCGAAATCTCTTACCGCAAAGGAATTGATAACCGCGTGTCATCCCAAGTTTGGGCGCGCGCCCCAAGACGACCCATCTTGGTCGGTCTTGGTCGATCATACCACCGTGTAGGTGGTAGGTTGGTGTTCACACCTATACTTGATTATCCCATGAAAACGTGATCTAAGCCATTCAAATCATCCGGTGAAGTTGAGCGGTCGAGATCGGCTTAGGATTTGGGAGTGTAACCGCACGAGTTTGGGCGTGCGTTTTGGGTTGGCCAGGAATGATGTGCCTTGGCCGACCGCAAGAGGAGGTAGATGGGCCCACGGTGGTCATGCTGGTATGACCGGCCTTGGTTAATCCAATCTGTGACCCTCCATTCGTATCGAGAAGATGGACGCGCGTGATGACTTGAAACCCTAATTTTAGCTTTCAAAGCCGCGCGACCATGCTCTTTGGGCCGACGAATTTGCTGTAACCAACCATGGTTGGCTTTGACCGATAGGTCAAGTGTGTAGACGGTCACGCGGTGATCGTGTTGACATGCTCCGGGCCCTTTGAGTCTACATCTACACCCTCCATCTATGCCTGCGAATGTGGACGGTTGAGACGTTTTGCGGCACATGTAATATGCCGCAAACCCTAATTTAGGGTTTTCCGTCCATAATGCTTGGTATGGACGGTTTCTTGGCAAGCGAAGGCCAATGGTCGACCATGCGGGGTCGGTTGTGTGTATTCCATACCTCGCTTGGGGGTGATGGAATTGATCCGGGACATCCAATCATGCTTGTGGAGTTGGATGACCGCGATCGTGATCATATCCGGCAAGCTAAGGCCGTGGGTATTCCATACCATGCTTAGGGTGATGGAATTGATCTGTGGTCATCCAATCATGCTTGTGGAGTTGGATGACTGCGATCGATCATATCTGGCAAGCTAAGGCCGTGGGTATTCCATACCATGCTTAGGGTGATGGAATTGATCTGTGGTCACCCAATCATGCTTATGGAGTTGGATGACTGCATCGAGATCATATCAGGAGACTCGATACAACCAAGTCCGGATGCTCAATCGGGCTAATATAACACACCGAGAGGGGCTCAATCGGGCTAATATAACACACCGAGAGGGCTCGGGCTAATATAACACACCGAGCATCGGCACGTACGGGTATTTCGTACATGGTTTCATTATAGTGCTTGGAGGTTCGTGTTACTCTATATATGAGTAACACTCGGTCTCATGCCACATCGATAATGATTCATTATAGTGCTTGAGGTTCATGTTACTCTATAAGAGTAACACTCAGTCGTCATGCCACACTGATAATGAGTACAGGAAATACAAGGCTGATATGAAATTCACAAGAAGAGATTGTTGCTACATGATCCATTCTTGGTGAATTAAGTGAGGGAATATCCAACACTTATAAATGGCTTTATCTTTTACAAGATGTCGGCGCATGATTTTTCTCGGTTTTTTACAAATCTAACCTTGAATGAAAATCCACCATCAACATTAAGTCCCCCGCCTAGCACATAATGGTTACACTATTGTGTGGTAGGCATGAGATGGTGACAAGATTAAAGATAAAACTTATGAGACAAAGTTAGATGTTACCGGGAGAGACGGGTCGTCCCGCCCTTCGAGCATGTCACGTTCAAGAAACGTCCAGAAAGTGTTCCCTAGCATGATGTCGGTCTTGCTCGCTTCGATCGACCTTGCGATGACTGCCGGTCGAGGGGCTATTGCGCCGCTTCGCTCAATCGTGGGGATGTGCCTAATCGACCGATCATTGCGCATGCTTCGTTCGTGGGGTTACTGCGCCGCTTGATCGAACGTGGGCTTGTTGTGTCTCGCTTCGGTTGAAAGTGGGTCCACCGTGTACATGCTTCAAACGTCGGCCATGTGCTTCGATCGAAACCGGCCTTCTTTGTGTGCGCCGGACTTGAGACTTGAGCAATACCGGTCTTGAAACTTATACCGGAATGAAATCAATACCATACATACTTGAACGATGTTTGGACCGGTCATTGTGTGCTCCGATGTGAGTTGTGTCTTGCCGTGTGTGACTACACTTCTCATGTGCTTTCATAGAAGTTCTAACTCCTGTCTTTTATTTCATTGCGGTAGAAAGAAAAGAACTCCCGTTGATATATCTTCTGAAGATAATGCTGGTGGAAGTGTTGACAGCTTCAAATACATGCCGAACATTGATGATGAGTTGTTCACCGCGCTCTCTCTACTATATGAAAATATTCGTTCCACAGGATAACCCTCCTCCTATCGACTTCAGGTTTTTTCATGCTCTGCTGGATCCTCATGAAGGATGAATGAGACGCACGTTGAGCAATGAGTACATCAAAGACAACTTGACCGGAGCGCAGATTATTGGTGTAGCTTGAGTGTTGAAACGACTCGAGAGGATGTTAAAGTGGCTTCTGGTGCGAACGTTGAGGTAGATCCGGAGAGAGTGTTGAAGCAGGATTCAAGTGAACAGGGGTCCCGGAGAGAGCATTGAGGCGGCTCTTGGATAGACCATTGAAGCCTTTCTACTGGAGGAAGCGTTGAAGCGGAGCGGCTCTTCGATTCGATTTACCCTTGCGAATTCCATGATTCTTGACTGACCATCTTTCTCGTGTTGAAGAAGTCTTTTGATCGAAGGTGAAGGAACTTCATGCCGAGCCTCAGTCCCCAAGCGTGGTTTACATGGTTTGTTCGTAGTAAATCTGTTGACCTGGGGAGGATCATTGTGAGGATCAGTCCCCAGTGTAGGAATCTCCATGCAGGGACCGTTCAACCGATGTCGCTCATTTGATCGTGTCCACGTAGGTCCGCGCGGGCTGAAATACCTCTTTCGAGTTGCGGCCATATCCGTTTGAGTCTTAGCAAGAACTTTCTCGCTTCTCCATCAAGTCCGAAATGGTAATGGATGGTGGTCCTCCTCTCGTCCCTCCGGCTCCTCATCCCGATGCGGGGAGTGAAAGTTGTTGCTGGGTGACTACCGGAGGCGTTACGCTTGAGGAGTTATCTGGATTTGCGCCGCTCCGACTCTGGTGACGGGAGGTGTTACACTTGTTGGAATATCTCCTCGCTACGCCTGGCACCGGTGGTAGAAGTGACGGCTGCATAAGGTGTATTGACCACGGTAGCTCCAGTAAATTATAGGACGGAGCCCCTTCGTATACTTTGTGTTACTCGCCAGAAGAAGAGGTTGAAAAGTTGCCTAAGGAACTGAAGCTGAAGCAGGTTGTACTTCAAAGGATGAAAGTCTCTCTTGCCCAGAAGGATGAGTTGCTGTTGAAGGACTTCCCTTGAAAGATTGTAGCTACCGACTTGTTTTTCCTTTTAGATTTTTTTTTTTTGAGTGATAGTGAGGATTTTCTTCGACTCCTAGGTCTTGAATAGGTAATTGAATTGGCTTATTTTGAGATAGTTTTGTGAACAAACTTTTTGAAAGAGATTATGTTAAATGAGGTTTGCATCTTGGTCATGAATGATTGCACATATATGAAGTTGCAAATGTTATGTAAAAGGGAGGTACGAATGGAAACAAGCATGGCGTTTGATCACTGAGCCTCTTTCTCCACGTGCGGGATGCTAAGTCCCCAGTGAATTCTAAACTATCTTTCTTGTAAAGTTGTTGAGTAAAACTTACTTGCCTTTTGAAGCCTCACCATATCGACCGAGTAGCCTCTCTAAGAAAATCCTCCGCAAGCTATCTCCGAACCGAGCTTCTCCGAACAATGCGCTTCAAAGCGTTGCATTCATCGGGTGGGGTGATGAAGGAACCGATGGTAATGACAAGACTCGGATCCATTACTTGTTGATCAAGAGGGTGGGCGCTGCACGGGGTAGCTTCAACTCTCCATTTCGCACCCACGTCTCTAGTAGCTCCAGGATCTTCTTCACCGGAAGGGGAAATGTAAGTACCTTGAGTCTAGCTTTTCTGCGTTAGCGGGCGTTGCAATGTCTCTCCGTGGCCTTGATGTGGAATAGGAGATGAAGTTGTAAGACTTGCGGATGTCATCATATCCGTGGATCGCTTGCCTAGGCAGAGTGATGTGGAAGGTGTCGTAATGTCACCGCCGAGTGATCGAATTGAACGTTCCCATCCTCTCGTACTCACGCATTCCTTGATTGATCTCTCCTTCCTCAAGCATTTCTTCACTCGGTTGAAAGGTTGATGCGGGTCGAAACAGTCTTAGGGCTTCCGAGGGTTTTGAGATATAAATCTTCTAACACGGTTCCATAGGCTGCAGTGCTCCCTTTCTTTATCTCGGCAGACATTGTAGTGCTCCGGACAAGTCTCTTCTCCGTGGAGTCGTCTCGGATTCTCATCGTCGACCGGACCCGCTGTTCATCTTTCCCGAGTCCCCTGCGATTACGCGCTCTTTTTGTTTCTCCCCGGTAAAGGTGTGATCCCCCGGCTAAGGATTCACCGTTTCTTGCGGAGTGGATGCATCCTTCTTGTAATTGTGCTGCTATGTCATTCAAAAGGCGAAATGTCTCGCTCTGCCTCCCGGTGATACCCGGCTTGATTTGCCAAGACATCCTCCAAAGCATTCCAGCTATGCTTCCCATGATATCTCGAACCGCTTTGTAGTTTCCGGATACATTGCGAGATGGAAACTGAAAAATTGAGGATTCAATTTTATGCAACCGATAGATCAATCTCCCACTGTGGTCGCCAATTGTTGATGGGTGAAAACTACTCCTGCAGAATTTGGTAATTCGGGGTGTGGATGAGGAATGAATTTAAACCTTCAACAAATGCACTGCGCGGTGAGTGCTTGTAGATTCGAGAGATCAATCTGTGCAAGTCCGGCCTAAACCAAGAAATGGCCGTTCCAGACTTGTTTCGGTCACAAAGTGAAGGAGATGGGGTTGATCTTAGGGAGGAAGCGAAGAAGGTGTTGAGATTGTGAAGGTGTTGGCTTGCTTTATGACTTGTAATGAAATATGAGCAAGCTTACGGTTGATGCAAGCAAGCTCTGGGTGTTTGAATACGATGTTGTATTAACACTTGGTTTCGTCGATCGAACTTGTGTTGTTCTGTTGTCTTGTCTTTTGTTGTTTGAAATAGGCGGAGAACCTATTTATACAAGTCATTGAGCCTCATTCACGTTTCTCGTGGGAAGTGGAGGTAGTGGAATGATGGAGTGGTGGAGTTGTGTGTCGGTAGCATACGACCGGTCTTGCCCACTTCTCGCTTCATCTCTAACCGTCCATGACTTCCTAACACGTTCTTGTAATGGCGCGTTGCACGCCGCACGCCGTAAACCGCCAGACCAATACCCCAAAGTATGTATCCCCCAGTTTGTGACATGATTGATAACTGGAATGTGGATCGTGGATCCACGGAAGATAGCATGTAATCTTTGAATTGAATAACTGCGTTATTCGTAAAGTCGATACTTGTGAAGTATCGTGTGTATTTCATGCGTGTACTGCATTGTGGTGTGTTAAAGTGATGGGTAATGACTCCTCACTAACCAAATAACTCCCGACTGGGGTTGTATAACCAAGTCGGTGAAGTCGGACGGATGAGATGATGTTTGAGACACTCATCTCGGCCATCGTTGATGAAATCGTGGTTTTTAAAGAGGTGCGCAAGCATCACTCTTGACTTGGTCGAAACCAAACATGGGAAGAATTTTGTAGAGGACCGACCATACATGCGTGTTGACGGCATGATGGTGTACACGTCCATGTCTCACCGTCTCATGAAAACGCAATCTAGGCCACTCAATTTGACCGTCAAAGAGGAGTGGTTGAGATTGGTTTGCGGCAGAAATCTCTTACCGCAAAGGAATTGATAACCGCGTGTCATCCCAAGTTTGGGCGCGCGCCCCAAGACGACCCATCTTGGTCGGTCTTGGTCGATCATACCACCGTGTAGGTGGTAGGTTGGTGTTCACACCTATACTTGATTATCCCATGAAAACGTGATCTAAGCCATTCAAATCATCCGGTGAAGTTGAGCGGTCGAGATCAGTTTAGGATTTGGGAGTGTAACCGCACGAGTTTGGGCGTGCGTTTTGGGTTGGCCGGGAATGATGTGCCTTGGCCGACCGCAAGAGGAGGTAGATGGGCCCACGGTGGTCATGCTGGTATGACCAGCCTTGGTTAATCCAATCTGTGACCCTCCATTCGTAGGAGGGAGAAGATGGACGCGCGTGATGACTTGAAACCCTAATTTTAGCTTTCAAAGCCGCGCGACCATGCTCTTTTGGGCGGACGATTTGTTGTAACCAACCATGGTTGGCTTTGACCGATAGGTCAAGTGTGTGTAGACTGGCCACGCGGTGATCGTGTTGACATGCTCCGGCCCTTTGAGTCTACATCTACACCCTCCATCTATGCCTCGCGAATGTGGACGGTTGAGACGTTTTGCGGCACATGTAATATGCCGCAAACCCTAATTTAGGTTTTCCGTCCATAATGCTTGGTATGGACGAGTTTCTTGGCAAGCGAAGGCCAAATGGTCGACCATGCGGGGTCGGTTGTGTGTATTCCATACCCGCTTGGGGGTGATGGAATTGATCCGGGTCATCCAATCATGCTTGTGGAGTTGGATGATCGCGATCGATCATATCCGGCAAGCTAAGGCCGTGGGTATTCCATACCATGCTTAGGGTGATGGAATTGATCTCGTGGTCATCCAATCATGCTTGTGGAGTTGGATGACTGCGATCGATCATATCCGGCAAGCTAAGGCCGTGGGTATTCCATACCATGCTTAGGGTGATGGAATTGATCCGTGGTCACCCAATCATGCTTATGGAGTTGGATGACTGCAATCAGATCATATCCTGAGACTGATACAGTCAAGTCAGGATGCTCAATCGGGCTAATATAACACACCGAGAGGCTCAATCGGGCTAATATAACACACCGAGAGGGGCTCGGGCTAATATAACACACCGAGCATCACCGTAGGGTATTTCGTACATGGTTTCATTATAGTGCTTGGAGGTTCGTGTTACTCTATATATGAGTAACACTCGGTCTCATGCCACATCGATAATGATTCATTATAGTGCTTGAGGTTCATGTTACTCTATAAGAGTAACACTACTGTCATGCCACACCGATAATGAGTACAGAAATACAAGGTCGATATGAAATTCACAAGAAGGGATTGTTGCTACATGATCCATTCTTGGTGAATTAAGTGAGGGAATATCCAACACTTATAAATGGCTTTATCTTTTACAAGATGTCAGCGCATGATTTTTCTGGTTTTTTACAAATCTAACCTTGAATGAAAATCCACCATCAACAACTTCATATATTAATATCTACATATTAATAAAAATTTATGGTCCCAACTTGGGGCAGTGAGAAATAGTAATAACCTCTCCAGTTTAATATTAATGATTTTTTCCAGTTCCGCCTTAAAGAATTTACCTTCAAATAATAATAATCAATATTTTATTAAAAAAAATACATATATAGTTACATTAAATTTATGATTAAACAAAATACTTATCTATAATTGTTTGAGAAAAATAAAGTAATTTTTTGGATTAATACAACATTTTTTAACCTGCGGATGCGTAATATTGCATCAACAGAGACACCTTCATGTTTAAAGCTTCTTGGAACTACAAATTCCACGATATATATACGCAGTTGTATATTGGAATTATAAAAATGTATATGCATCATCTAAATACAAATACATTGCCCATAGATTGAACTTAAACTTTTACATTTTCAATGAGTGCCTCTCTATATTAACTAGTACGACCGTTGCCACGGTGGGAGGGCCGGCCGAAAAAGAATCAGAACATGGGGTTCGTCTGTGATTACTTTCACCCCGTTTCTGAAAAAGTGATACTTTCGCCCCGTTTCCGAAAAAGTGATACTTTCACCCCGTTTCGGAAAAAGTGATACTTTCGCCCGGTTTCACTTTTTCTGAAACCGGGCGAAAGTATCACTTTTTCCGAAACGGAGCGAAAGTTTCACTTTTCCTGAAACGGGTTGTGAAAGTATCACTTTTACAGAAACGAAAAATTAGTCGATCCATAAACCAAAATATGGTTGCATGATGTGTTATGCATCCTTTGTGGTGGTTTGCATAATGGCTATGCATTCAATTTTCGAGAATTGTGCCTAAAAAAATAAAATTAAAGTATCATTTTTCTTGATAGGAGGGAGTACATCGTTTTATTAGTTGGAACGGAAAATTAGTTGATGCATAAACCAAAATTTTGCTACATAAAGTATTATGTATCTTTTGTGGTGGTTTGCATAATGAATATACATTTAATTTTTTAAAATTGTGCCTAAAATGATGAGCAATCCTCACCAAAATCCTAAGGTTTGGATTTCCACACCTATCCATCCAATGTTTGATTCAACCTATACAGAAGGACAACTGAGTCTGTCCTTATACATTTGTTAAGTTTTGATTTTTATTTCCAAATTTGCCCCTTCATCAAAGTTAGTAATTAACCATAATTAGACTATATATTTGGGTTAGAAGAAATGGGTGGGTTTGGGAAATGATTGAAATGTGGGTAATAGTACACAATAGAGATTATTATTTTTTTGCTCCATTAGAAGTACTTTACTCTAGAATCGGTAACGCCTCCCGCCATATGTTGCACAAGTATGCTTGGTAACATCCAGGAAATCTTTGTCGAGTTGAGTATATTACATTACAGATGAATTGTTATTGTGTACGCCCCAATTTTTAATCTGTCATTCTGCATTTGGTTGCCAATATTTGGCCGGACCCTTCCCGTTTATTTGGGTGCATCAATTTACAAGGTACAATTCATTCCCAAATACTCCCCCCGTCCCACTATTAAGTGACCTATTTGATTTTAGATTTTGTCTCACTAATAAGTGACCTATATCACTAAACAAGGAGATATTTCTAAAATTATCCTTTTAGTTAATTATAAAAAATATAAGAAATATGCATAATTTGATAGGCATGTTTATATTCGTTACGTAGGTGTTTTAAAATGCTTTTCAATGGTATGAAGTTTGCGAACATCCGTGGAGTAGTTTGAGAGATAAATCATTTCTAAATTTCACTAGTTATTATCCATGAGGGTATAATTATAAAAAATGCTTAAAAGTACTATTTTCCTTGCTTGCCTTAAAAATTATGCAAACTTAAACTAGGTCACTTACTAGTGGGACGGAGGGAGTATTTAACACAACATTTGGTCATCAACTCGTTTATTTGGGTACACCAATTTACAAGGTACAATTCATTCCCAAATATTTAACACAACACTTGATCATCAGCCTTATGTGGAACAAGTGGGTACATCGCGAAGTCCGCTTTAATAAGGAAAGTTGGGAATATCGTCTATGAGACGGTCCTATAAAATAAATTGGGTAATTCAGTAAACAAGATAGTATAATTTCAATGGGTTCTCTATTTCTCAAAGTACTATAAATTATGATGGGTAACTCATTTTTGGGGTCGTATAATTTTAACAAGGTACCTAAGAAGTCTGTAGTATAAAAAAATATTGGGTAAAATGTTTCAAGTTCCAACGGAATAGTATACCGTTGTGAGGAAAACCACCCTAAAATTAACTTTTTTTTAATGATTACTTGGAATGTGCATAAGCTCAAATAAAAATCCCAAATTTCATTGATGTGGGAATACATAAATGGTCATTTAATACCTAAATAAGAGAAGTCATTTAATACCTAAATAAGAGAAAAATTCAATATTACATGGATGTTCCCAATAGAAGGGACAATCCAAAACATGCTCGAATGACATACCGCGGCCTGATCAATATTATATCAGCTCTAACTTATCATTTATATCTATGGGAGTCAAGCCCCAAGAACATGAAATGATGGTGTTTGGTGCCTCTAAAAGGCCATGACCACGGGAATGATACCTATAAATGACAACGGAAGTTGATGGAGCTTCCCATGACTCTGAGTATAGTGGGGGGACTATTTGGTGACCCTGAGTAAGATAACTAATTAATAATTCACACCGAGATTCTTGAAGGAAAGCATTATTACAAAATTTTATCCATGTGGCATACCGCAAGATTACGTCTCTATATCAGGTGATATATGTAAATGCATAAGTTACGACTTACCTCATTCAGCTGGAAGTTTGAATGACAGCGCATTGGTTTTGCCAAATTCTGACCTTACTGAGAAAAGCTTGTTGGCATGTCCATATTCTGACCTATACAGAATGCATTAAAAAATTACAGTAAAATGCATAAGAAAAACCTGAATGCTCTCTCTATAGAGTCAAATCTAAAATCAATAGGTACACCGAGTTCTCTGAAACCACCGGTGCACATGTGAATGTTTATGTGAATAAAGCATACAGCAAAATGCATAGAAATGTGGAGTTACTATGGGACATGGTCGGGATATGATTAACAAACCAAAGTCAGACCACAAACAGTTCAGTTAAAATTTAACTAAAATGATAAATGAGATACTTATTTGATGACTGATTACATTAGACACCGCTTCAACAGAGGACTGTATCTAAAAACAACAAATGGAAGTCTAACAATCCCAATTAACCCATTCATTTTTTTAAACTCCAACCTACTTAAATGCTATCACTCTTAACATATCACTAAATGTTGAAAATGTTAACGCACGTGGAGATGACATTAGCTGCTTGCATATAAAGAGTTAACATATGGATTCTCCATTAGATGAGAAAATGGATAGCTGAAATACTAACTGCTAACTGCAATGATAAAATGATATGGTTTCTTGTATGGATGAGAAAATGCTAACTGCGCAATGTTGAAAAGCTAGGTGACTGAAATATGTAGAATTAATTTTCTGGAAAAAATTGGGATCCGCAACAACCCAAAACCACTAAAAAGTTTTCTGGGGATTTAAAAGCGACCTGGCAAGATGGATCCCATTTTTGGCAGAGAGGAGCTGGGACATTGTTTTCCTGTTGTCAGGATCAAAAATATGGATAGCTGTTTAGCCTTCCTTAGTTGGCACTATCATTTGGTGGGGTGGTCTCGCATAAGGGCACCTGCATACAATAGAATCATTGTAGGTGGGGATTCAAACAAAGTTAATGGCGAAGTGCAAATAGAAAAATATTTGGACAATGTGGTGAAATTATTAGAAAGTAAGTGAATTACCTTTCTCACATTTCAACGATTTCAGGTATGTCTACATTGTTGTAGACCTTGGTGGCGTTTATTGACGATAGGGTGATTTCCCCTGAATTAGCGTGAAGAGGGGTTAGCAATTTCTTTTAAGTTCCACAGGTTAACAACAATGAAAATATGGAACAAAGCAAGTTTGACGTGCCATTGATTATACCTTGGTAGTATACTATCTCTATGTTGTCCCATGTGGGCTCACCGAGCACAAAACTGTGTCCCGCTAATTCATGAGAATCGATGATGGATCTATGATACTAACTTAATACAAATATACAATGGCGCGAAAGTGCTATTGTACAAAGTTGTATTTTTTTAGGCACCTATCCGTTTGACTACTTAATACGCCATATGACTTCAATTTTTTCTCTCTTTCTCAATCTTAGGAGTAGACCTAGGCCTCTGACCTGGTAATTGTATTTCAAAATCATCAGAACTTATGCATCCTAATTACCAACTTCACTATCGGTCCCATTAAACATTCATTCTACAGCACACTTAAACTATAAGGATGTGCATGGTTCAAATCCATCCAGTTCACCACCAAACCACTGTAATTTTGTGTCAAGCTAAAAGGCTGTCTTTGGGTCAAATCCAGTTCCAGAAAGAAGAACAGCAGGTTGCTAGGTGTTCAAATGTAAGCAAAACAGATATTGACATCTAACAAATGCAAAAAGGGGGACTCACCGTGTTTAAATTCTGCGATGGTGCCCAAAGTGCACCTATGACACACAAAACAGAATGATAATATTTGCCAGAAGGCAAGAATGATCCATGGAGTCTGCCACCGCTCGTTGTACATATGATTTTCCTTTAGGTGGAGCTGCATAAGACATACTCAAGTGTATTTACTTAACCCTTGTTAATTCAAAGATAAAAATTAGGATAAAAGACATATCGATACAGAAAACAACAATAACAACCACAACATTTATAAATTTTCAACTTGGCCACCATCGTTCTTGCCCGTATGACCAAGCGCAGAAGTAAAATATTGGACAAATGTGATAAATACCTGTGACCAAGCAGTAGTAACAAATACGTTGTTACGCATTTGTTTAGAAGATAATTACTTACAATTGTGACAGGCATGTCGGTTTAGTCTTTCTAACTGAAATAGGGTTAGTATTTTCATCTCTAACACAGTTACACAGATGCCTCTTGGACCACTACAAATTAGACATAAAAATACTAATACACTTCAATTAGGACTGGACATCTGAATGAAGGTAACCATGTTGAATACGGATTGCAAACATCCCAGTTTAAGTGCAGATATTTCAAAGATCAGTCCCATTAAAATCCTGCAACAGAAATTTGGCACATCTAAGATTACGTCGGTGACCCTATAAGAGACTCCCGAGAAACGACATGAGTGTATGAGCCTGTAAAAAAAGGTTCATATTAAAGAAAAGGGAAAAAACCACAAAATTAACATTACATTAAAAAAAAAACCTTAAGATTATTTATTTGATTCCTTTGGGTGGGATTTAGTTGGGGAGTATAAACCTAAATGAAGATGGAAACCCCAATCATCAATTTTAACGTTATCAATTTCAAGATAAACAAATTTTGAAAAAAATTAAATACCTCAAAACCCAAAAGCTTAACCGATACTTAGGATTAAAAATCTTGTAGCTAGGGTTTGACGAATCTTTAACTAAAATATTGATTTTAGGTCACCTGATTCAGATTCCCTTCAATCACGCTCGATAATTTCTGCTAGTTTTGTAACCCACATGAGAAGAAGAAGATAACCGACGGAGAAAGCACAGAGATAGATCGAAGAAAAAAAGAGGAAGAAAATAGTTTAGGTATCGGGTATGGATTTTCCCCTTCACCCATATCATATACGGGTTAAGTTAACCACTTAAAGGATGTTTCAGTAATTTTAACGTGGCTCACTTGCAACCAGCATTGACCGATTTGACTCTGTCCGTCAATTTAGGTTGACTGAAACTTTCTCTCAATGTGTGGTTTGACTCAAATGTTTGTATTTCTACGACGATTGCTCTAAAATGATAAATATCTCCAAATTTTTCGTAAAAACTCTAAATTTGATATTGTTGTTTGTGCTCGTTGGATAGATTTTTTTATTAGCTTTCCAACAAGATAAAATTCGTAAAATTCCAAGGCACGGATTTTTAGATATGTTATATTAAAGTTTGCTTTCCAATTATACCCCTAAAAAAATAGGATATATAAGGAGTTATAGTAATTGGACTAAAAGAGAGGGATATTTTTGGTTTTTCAGCATGGACCATTCTCAATCTTTTTGTGGTAATTGATCACTTAGATTTACAAAAAAGTGGCCATATAAAGGTCCTCCCTCGCTTCGCTCGGTCGGCCCAATAACTCCTTATATTAATAATTTTGTGGATGCCCAAGAATATTAATATAGAGAGGTTCTAATGTAATTTGCATAATAGATTATGGGCTGATAATCCATTAAAATAATAGTTACCAAATAACCCCTTAGTTATCGTGGACAGAATTTGTTTTCTAACCTGGATTTTTCCCTAAATATTCAAGCTTGGTAAAGGGACGGCATGAAATGGTAGAGGGGCGGCAAGTGTGATAGCAATGTCCTTCTTATTGGTTAGGGGGTGTCCTATAGGGGGTGTAGATTGACTAGATTACCCTTTTCACCTTAAATTAACCAAAATCAAATCAATTTTTTTTAAACCTAATGAATCAGAAAAAATCAAATCGCTTTTTTTCATCTTCTTTCTTCATCTTCTCTTCTCCTCCATCAACCCTAACCTCCATTAAAATCGAAAATTTCATCGTCTTCGATTAATCGGCGATTTGAAAAATGTTTGGAAAAACCCAGTTAGGGTTTAGTTTATCGTGTTGGATTTAAGTTAATTTTGTATCAAAAATTAGGGTTTTGTATGAAAATTGAAATCGAAATTTCTGGGTTTATGTGAGTTACGGTTGGTAATAACTCAATTACGAACCGTAATCGGAGATTTGAAGAACATACGGTTGGTAATAGTTCAATTACCAACCGTATGTTCTTATATCTCGAGAATTTTCTTCGATTACGGTTGGTAACTATTTTAGTTTACCAACCGTGAATCGAGTTACGGTTGGTTTCGAGCATTTAATTACCAGCAGAATCGAGTTCTGATTGGTTTCGAGCATTTAGTTACCAACCGTGAATCGGTTTTACGATTGGATCTTCCCCAAATTTAACCGATTTACGGTTGGTATTCAATAACTTACGAATCAGTAACTAAGAGTTACGATTGGTAACAAGCAAAATTGCAACCGTAAGTTTTTCTGAAAATTCAAAAGTTTTGATTTTGTTATGTAATTTAGATAATTTTGAGCGAGAAAAAGCTAATTGGAACTAATTTAGAAGTATATCGGGTCATTAGAATCACTCATTTTAGTTGAATGAATCAAAATCTAGGGTTTCACAAATATCACATAAGTTTTCTTTTTCTTCTCCTCTAATTTTTTTTTTTATAACTCTAAAAATCTGATTTTAGAGTTATAATAAGTGAAAATTAATTATCAACACTAATCTTGATTATCATTACTAATCTTGATTATTAACAATAAGGGCTAATTAGTCATTTCCAGATTTTTCATTGATAAGGGGCACTTGAATTTCCTTGTAATGACCTTTTTTGTCTTATTAGATTGCCGCCCCTCTATCATTTCATGCCGCCCCTGAAAATACCCTTGAAACCGTCTGACAACTATGGGTCGGTTTTGTGGTTCACAGTATGTGGCACCGGGCCACACTTTCGCGTTCACTTGGACTTGAACACGAAGAATCACAAGTGCTTAAAAAACCAACTTGAAATGTCGCCAGCATACTTAATGTAAGCAATTTCTATTTTCTCAATTGTAATGCTTCACATTTTAGCTGCTGCTTCCAAGAAGTAGGTTTACGTTTCATGTTATGAACCAATTTACAAATTATTTTTCTTCTGCTGCTGATTTTAAATGGTCAGCTTGGGATTCGATAGAGTGACTTCAATGAGAGACTGCGTGGCCGATACTGTGCAGGCCACGCCTCAGCATAGTTCTACGGCGAAAGAAGGTGGCTATTGGTGATGCAGATTCACAGAACAATGGTCACTTTCTGCATTTTCAAAACAAGGTTCTAGCTAAAGTATGCAATGAACCATTAGTTCAGCCACATAAAACATTCCCATCAAATATACTCCTTCACTGGAGTATTTCAGTTTCAGATTCAAATATCCAGAATAACATTGTAGACTGTACACATAATATTACTACATAGAATTATAGCCATTAGTACTATACTTGACTGACCAAAAGGATTGTGTTGCAACATTTTCTTGTCAAAATTTCCCTTCAACGGTCCAGTTTAGCTTTTGTTAGTCCGAGTTCTTCCCCAAAAAATTAATCTCCGGATTAAGCAACGATCTAGTGTTAATTGATTTCTGCATCACAGTGTTCAGCTTTCTTCGAGTTACAACTTTTGTCAGATTTGTTCAGCATCCACTGTCTTGGAAGATTTACTTTCTCTAGCTTTCTTCGGCTCATCAACCTTCACTTCACTAACGTCGTTGGAAACTTTAAATATATATACCTGTACAACTTTGATTGTCATTAAAATCCAACACAAATATTGTCACTCAACAAAATTTCTAGGCTTATACCAACCCAAATCTCTAGGCAGAAACATGGTTTTTTAGGAAATAATTCAGAATATTCAAAAACTAAGAATTCGGACGTATGTGCTAAATTTTTTACATTCTACGTAATACAATGCTTTTCATACTATGTCAACATTCGCTTCAATTTACTTTACAAGTGGCCGGCAGCAATGACTTTGACAAAGAACTAATGAATCATACATCATGTGACTACAACCTAGTGAAGCAAAAACTTGCATTAACTTGGAACCACGTCCATCTTTTCATTTTAAAAAAGATGTATAAATCATACAAAGATTAAACAATGCATTTACAGTAAAGCTTAAAACTTACAGGTGAAAAATAACATGCTTAGTAATGGTGATCTTACCTTAAATCTTGTTGGCTCAATAAGCTCAATTACCAGGGCATCACCATCATCCAATTTATGATCTCTAGAAAATGCTCTCCATCCATCACTAAGTTTACTTCTCCCATTGTAGTGCACAATATACAGTGAACCTTCCTCATCTTCTAACACAATTCTTAGTTTTGATTTCTCGGGAAGGTGAGTGTTGGAAATTTCCAATGGTAAATCCTTACAAAAAAAAACAACCAAAAAAAAAAAAAAACGTGTAAAATTAAAATACCAAACAAATTGCACTATCATTGAATGTGAATGGAACAAAAATAAAAATTTAGGAAACTCCGCATGAACATTATCTTTCTAGATTACCAGTGTAAAGCACCCAGCCACTTGTGAGCGAGACATCGATTTAACAAAAGATGGATTTCTAGACAGCAAACCGCTTTGAAAGCTCATGGCACGCTTCAGTGCATCGTTTCGTTCTTCTTTAGTAGCAACTCTTGTTGATACGTATCTACAATGTACAGCATCCACTGTCTTGACAGAGTTACTTTCTCTAGCTTGCTCCAGTTCATCGACTTGCACTTCACTAATGTCATCGGACACTCTAAATATATGTACCTGTACAAGTACAATTATTATTAGATTTTTCCACCATAGACCGGAAAGTAAGTTAGACATCGTTCAAAGAACATCTTACAAAATCTAACACAAAGATGGTCATTAAACACGAGTTCTAGGCTTTTAGCCATCCATGTGTCTACTTAATTATGAATCAAAGCTTGTTTTTGAGGGGATAATTCAGAATATCCGAAACTAATACAAGGTTGTCATGTTGATGCAGGGGGTGCAGAATCACATCCTACTCTTAACTAAAGACTAACACTATATTCTCCCTTTCAATGCAATCCAATGCCTTTTGTTTTACATTCAACCTTCATTTCATCTTACTTTAGAACTGTCTTCAAGTGGCAGGCAGTAGTGCCTATGGCGAAAAATGAAAGATTTAATAAACCATATATCATGTGACTCTATTCTAGTGAAGCAAAGATCTGGCATTAACTTATCATTTCCCGAAAAGATGCATAGGATGTATGAAGACTTAAACAACCATTTATAAAAAAGCATAGTGTGGTTGGCAATGGTGATCTTACCTTAAATCTCGTTGGCTCAATAAGCTCCATTACCAGGGCATCACCATCGTCCAACTTATGGTTCATAGAAAATGTTTTCCATTGATTAAGACGTGTACCGTAGTGTGTGTTTGTCTCGTACACTGAACCTTCTTCATCTTCTAACAAAATTCTAACTTTTCTTTTCTTGGGAAGGTGATTGTTGCAGATTTCCGATGGTATGTACTATCAGAAAACATGAATAAATTAAAGATATTAAATACATAACAGTTTGCATATCATTGAATGTGAATGAATCAAAAATGAAAATATTATCTTTCAAGCTTACCAGATCAAATTTCCCGGACACATGTGCAAAAGACATTGATTTAACAAAAGATGGGTTTCTAGACAGCAAATGAAATCTCATGGCACGCTTCAGGGCATCGGATCGTTCTGCTTTAGAAGCAACTCTTGTTGATATGTAGCTGCAAATTCATCACCATTTAAACAAATCTAGGAGTTACTACACCTAAAAAAATCAAATAGATTCTAGAAATTATACCTTGTTTCGCATTTTTTCCTTCCTGTCCATTGGGAGTAAGCAACTTGATTCCGAGGACGTGAAGATCGTCTCATTAAATCAGGGTTCAATGGAGCTGTCTTTGATCTCAATGTATATTTCTACATCATTTGAGTGGAATATAGATACATATCAAACAAAGTAAAAGAATTAAACAAACTGATCATCTTAAGTAGTTGAAGAACTTACCCTCGGAGTCTTCTTTTTGTCTTTGGTAACATCTGAAAGACTGTTTGCTATCTTTAAAACACCCAATTCCTTCAGTTGAACACATATACAAGAAAAAAATTTAATGTAACAAAATGTAAAAATTTAAAACAAAAATGGATAAAAGAGGAATTAGGGCAACTGAAAACTGACCTGGAACCGTCTCTTATTATCTTCTAATCGTTGTTTCCGTGCTTCTTCATAGGAGTTACCTTGTGCCATGAGATTTGAATTTCTTGTTTTCTGATTTGGGGTTCAATTTCTTCTTATTTCTAGGGTTTGAAAAAAATAAACTCAACCTGGGTAAATGAAATAACGATTGGAATTGTCGGTGTAACAATCTAAATCTATGTAATGTGATTCTGATTTTGTGAAAAAAAAATTTGGCGCATTTCGATTTCTGTTAAAGATTTTGAATCGATTGGAGTTGCTTTCTTTTTATTTTATTTTTGGAGCTAACTTCGACGAACTCACTGAAGAGTAGTAGTACACTACAGATTTGAATTCATTTGAATTCGCACTCCTATTAAAGAACGGTTTTTTTGGGGACCAGCCTTTTTTTTTGGGACCATGGTTTTATAAGGCCCCCTACCCTACAATGTTAAGGGATGTCCTAAAAATCATGAGATTACCAATTTGTCCCTCACCCTAATTAAAATTATCCCTAACCTAATAATCTAAAACAAAACCTAAAACTAAAAAACCAAAACAAAAACAAAAAACAGTTTCTATCAAAACTGTCTCCCTATTCGCTTCTTTTCTTCCCCAACCTCGTCTTCATCGACTCGATCGATTAATCGTCGATTCAAAAAAATTTCATCGTCGATTAATCAATCGACTATAACAATGGTTCTTCGAAAGCAAACGAAAAGACTACAAGGAGAAGGTCCTCGATTGGGACATCTAGCAAATCGTGAGTGATTTTCGAGATTCAAAAAGAAGTAGAACAACCAAGTGAAGCCATAATCCGGTATAATAGACGCTTGTCGAAGCCTGATTCTGCCATGGGACCGATTCGCAGGTATTTTTCACCGAACCCATTACTTTTAATTTGATTTTGATTCGTTTAATTGAATAGAAATCATCAAAATAGGGTTCAAATGGCAGTTACAGTGCATAGTTCGGTTAGGTCGATTTTCAAAAAAACCCAAATTTGTTAACCGAACTTCCTGAAAGGAAGAACACGAAGAACAGTTCGGTTCTCTAGGTATCAAAACTAAGTAACCGAACTGCCTGTTCGGTTAGATCGCAATGAAGCCAAAAAAAATTTTCCAACCGAACTTAATTTTTTTTAACAACAATTTGTTTTTTTATATGTAACCGAACTCGTGTATTTTTTCCTGCTAATTTGAGTTTGTATGTAACCGAAATGTGCTATTGAGTTCGGTTTGTTCGCATAAAAATCTCACCTTAGAAAGTAACCGAACTTTACTGAAAAAAAATAATGTAACCGAACTCTTGACAGAAAATCTTGACAAACCGAACTCTTCATTAGTTGCAAACATTTTGAGTTCGGTTTGTTCGCAAAAAATTTGACAAACCGAACTCTTCATTAAAATTTACCAATGTTGAGTTCGGTTGGTTCTCAAATAATATTTGTTAACCGAACTATACTATGGTCCCCAAAATTAGATTTGGCCTATTTTTGTTAAGCTAATATCTTTTGTTTTCTTGATTAGTGGAAGAGGCAAAAAATCAAACAAACCTTTATTGGAAGATCTTAGAACTCCCACCCCTCGAGGCAAAGTACATTGCGATGCCGGTCACCGTGGAGCCAAAAATGCTAAGTATAGAGGTGGGTCATTACCATATGTTGTCATCCAAGATGGTGTTAATAGAGATAATGTTGACAACGTAATCCAACAAGTTAATGAAGAGATCGTGGAAGCGATGGGCAATGAAGAGATCATGGAAGTGATGGGCAATGAAGAACAACATCAAGGTGGAGAAGGTGAACCAGCTGAAAGAGGAGGAAATGAGGGTGCCAATGATGGTGAACCAGTTGAAGGAGGAAGAAATGAGGGTGCCAATGATGGTGAACCATGTGAAGGAGGAGGAAATGAGGATGACAATGATGATGGTGAACCAAATGAGGGTGACGAAGATGAGGAAGATGGAGATAAGGATGAGGCTGAATTAGATGAGGACTTGGATGAAGAGGAAGTCGAAGAGGAAGAGGAAGAAGTAGAAATAGTGGGAAAGAAACCTAGAAAGACGCCCAAAACGCCTTGTGCTAGATATTCATACATTCCTGATGAAAATTTGTGTTTGTCTCCAAAGAATCCAACTTATGGTACTCCAAGAGATGGAGGGGAGGTATTGATGGGCTACAAAAACTCATGGGCTGCCAAGATCTTTGCGACAAAGGTATGGCTCAAATCTTAACCATCAAGCTTTCTCAGGCACTTTATTATATTTTGACATATATTGTTCTTTTCTATATATTAATATATAAGATATGATGTTGCTTTTGTAGGATCATACTGATGTTGTTCGTGTTTTGAAACGTCAAAAGAACAAGGTATGGAATATAGAAAACGAGTGTGATGAGGTCCGGTTGGCGGTATTTCACTGTGTACTATGGAACGGGATACAACATGCGCACCAAAAGTTTGATGTTGTAACTGTTACTGCATTTGCCGAGAGGTCTTATCCAGAGACGGATACCTTTCATCTACCTTTTGGTGAGATGGCAATTACTCCGGATGATTGTTTTAGAATCACAGCCCTACCAATTACATGAACAAGTGTTCGAGATGGCTACGATCCCTCGATGAGTTTTGAACTTCTTGAAAAGCTAGTCGAAAGGTGTCTAGGATGGAGTGATAAAAAGGAACAATGTGAGTTTAGACGAGCTAACAAAGAGCCTACGGAAGGTGATGAGTATAATGAGTTTGAGGCAGACCGCACGTACAAGAATAAGTTGAAAAAGATCAAGCTCAAGACCTTGTTTGATGAGTTTTCAGGGACCAAAGAATTGGTTGCTCGAGGAAAGTTGGTGATGACAGAGGAGAAGATTAAGCACCATGTCACTGCTTATTTGTTATATCAACTAGGAACCATTTTCTTCCCTGACACTTCAGGTCACGTGGTAAATGCTCATTACCTCCGCTATTGGATCCCCGACCGAGGTGAACAACTCTGATGTTGGGGCATTGCGGTTCTTTCATTCGTTCAAGAGGAACTCAGAAAAGCTTCGAGGCTTAAGAGTCTATATTTTGGAGGCTTATACACCCTTGTTCAGGTACCCCGTTAAATTATTGTTTGTGTGTTTCAATTTATAAGTGAATGAATGTGTATTTTTACTAATCATATTGCCAATGTATTATTTGTTGCCTCTTATTGTAGGTTTGGGTGTACGACCACTTCCCTAAACTGCAATTGTCTCATGCTCGCACTCCTTGGCCTTATGGGAATCCTACAGCTGGTAAATATGAATTTTTGAACTCACAGGAAAAGAATAAGAAGAAAAAGGTTTTGGAGTTGAGGGAAAAATTGGATAGGTTAACAGTGGAAGATGTGGTTTTCCATCCTTACACCATTCCATCAGATGAAGACGAGGAGGATGTTGAGGTTATTGATTTCTCACCTGTTGCGGCGTACAATGGACCGTTGTTTCATCCTGGAGGTTGTACAATGTATAATCCTCGAAGAGTATTAAGACAAGTTTCTTGTGTCCAAAGTGTCCCACAAGTGGAAAACTTCAACTTCAAGGTGAAGAAGCATGGAACTAAGAACACCGAGAAGAATTTCTCCCCCAAATACGATCCTGCTCCATCAGTGGACCACTGGAAGAACTTTGCGAATTATCTTGTTCCAGTTGAAGAGTTACAAGATTCTTTTGATGAGCCAAATGCCGCTGACGAGGGATATATGGAATGGTATGAACATGTTTCTCATCCTCGTGTAATAAACACTGTCCAACAAGCTCGTGCTGAGAAAACAAAAGCGAAGGCAGTGGAGAAAGAGGCTAAGAAAATTATGAAGCATACCCCTCTGTGTGGTGATGAGGCCTTGATCTTGTGGAATTCGGCGGTAAGAAATTTACTCTTATTTCTTGTTTTCCAAAATGTTATGAAGTATTGAAAAATAATATTTACTTATGTTTTTGATGAGAATAGGTGAAGGCAAGTGGTAAATTGTTGAAGAAAATGATGGCAAAAATCCGGAGTGGAGAGCCGATGGATACTCGAGAACAAACAGACCTCTACAACCAAATAAGTAATGTTTTTAATCCTAACCTTGTCAATACAAGCCAGGTTGATCCAAGCTAGACCATGCCGTCGAAGAGGAGTCGCCGAGAAGGGGAAGGTTCAAGTCGGATGGTTGAACAACAAAGCAGTGGAGATGACACTCCTAGTGACGAAGGACGACCTAAAGCTCCTAAACGCAAGTTGCTCGACACATATTTTTGTTTTCGGAGTGTATGTGAAACTAGCACCTTTTGAGAAATAGTGAACCACGCATTTGAATGCTTCGGCGATTAAGTGCCCACATATTGGAATGGCCATCCAATGATCCCTTGTGATTGGATCCCCCCCGTGGAGACGCATTTGATACCTAACAAACTGCTCATTGAGACTAGCATCCCCATCGGACAACATTCGCTTGTAAAATTCCGGGTTGTCCTTTAGCTTCATCAACATCCTTTGCCGGACATAGGTGATTTGATTATCATTATACATCTTTGCACCTTCAGTGAAAGGCCCTAGTTGTTGTACGACAACGTGGAATCCGCAATTGCCATCCGGAGGGACGTCATCGGTGGATATGACGTACTTTCTAATATATGGAGGTAGCTCTTCCAAGTACATTCTATCAACAAAAGTTGATGTATCATCAATTGGTCGACTTCTTTCTTGGATGCGGCATATTGGAGCCTTAAGCTTCACGTCTCGTTGAATTGGTTGGCTAGGTTCCGATGGAGTAGGTGGGGTTGGTTGCGAGCGTAACATCGGTCCTTTTTTCTTCATATCCCGTTCACTTGTTTCGCCCTTTTCCACAATATTCCTAGACCTTTTCTTAGAATCTTCTTGATACTTCGCCGCGGTATGCTCATGCCCACTAGGGTCTCTAGTAAAAGGCATCATTTCACTTTTCCTCTTAGCCAACACCTTTGCATATTCTCTTACTTGTTTTTTTGTTTCTTTGGTGATAGGTCTTCCTTTGCCCTTGCCTTTTTTCGGTTTGTGCACATTCTCCGAAGTGTGTGGATAAACAATTGGCCGCATGTCATCCCAAAAGATTTGCTTTTCGAGTTTGTTCATGTTCGGTACGTCTCGATAACGATTCTTCCCATCTCATTGTCACCAAACTCTTCTCCGACATCGCCCTTTGGAGGAGGGACAAAACTTAAGTGTTGCCAATATGGATCTATATCGCTTAGAGGGATTATGCCATGTTCATACTTAACTATCATATGGCGACAAGGGAGTCCCATAGACTTCATCATGTTGCAAACACACACCTCGTCCCGGCTTGGTTCCCCATATGTCAATCAAATGAACCTCTACCATTAACCTCTTAATGCAAGCACGCGAAACATTATAATGAAGTCCCTTAAACAACCGAAGGTCCTCCATATTCGTGATGTTACCACCTTTGTCTACAATCTTTTTGTACTTCATGATGCGGCTTTTTGAAACTTCCCTTTAATTCTATCAATCTCACGGTTGAAGTAATTCTCCATTGCGTTAAACACAATCACAAAATTATCGACACATCCAAAAAGATTTTTCTTCAACCGGTGGTGAGCCGATTCTACCAAACTTATCGCCTGATTCCCAAAGTGTTTATGGTGGTTGGTAAATGCATAAACGAAGCGCTCTTTGTGCGGTTCCAACCATTGCTTAACCACATACGTTACAATATCCTCGGGATATTCGGGGCTAGACCAATGTTCGATAAATGCCGCAAGATTTAGATTATACTCTTCTTCGGTGAGAGACCAAGTCAATGACTCCCATTCACCAGAGAAAGCAACCCATTTAGCGTGATTTATAGTGTATTGTATATCGAATTCCTCTTTTGCAGTCGCTTGTTCATCTTAGGTAGCTTACTAATCTCTTCAAATGCTTTCCTCTTTGGTGGACAAATTTGAGGCTTGCACCTATTCATCACATTACACCAAATATGGAACGTACAAAGCATATTATGTGCTAATGGGAAGACTCTCTCTATTGCGTTCATTAATGCTACATCGTTGTCCGTCACTATAACCGCGGGGATATCATCATCTCGGTATATGGCCTTCACTTGTTGTAGCGCCCAAGTGTAACTTGGTTCTTGCTCATCTTCTAGAAAACAAAAAGCAACGGTAAACGGTGACTTCGTCGAGGTACGACCAACAATATTCAACAATGGCATCTCGTATTTGTTAGTCTTGTAAGTGCAATCCATTATAAGAAATTGATGGAAGGATTGAGCCAATTGAACACTCTTCGGATGCGCAATGAAGAGATGCGTTATTTGATCTTAGGACCTACCTTGTTTTGAACCGCGTAGCCTTTCTCTTTAGCTACCAAAAACAATTGTTGCATCACTTTTCTATCCTTCCATTCATTCCTTTTAATTGTCTCAATTGCATTGTAAATGGTCGTCAAAGATGATACATTATCCTTGTTATCATCCTTTAGTAAGCGAAGCATGTTAAGTGGTGTAATTCCCATTCTCCTAAATTTAGCTATTTTCTCCATTTCTTGAGGAGTGAGCCTAGCGGCCATTGCATGTCCTTCAAGATCATCCGGACGAGGGTGGTTATGATGGCCTACCACCTTATCCATAGATAGAACCCATCCTTTCTTTTTTTGCACTTACTAAATACTAGCTTGAACGGACATTTAGTTTTCTTTGAGCACGATGTGTTCTTCCTCGTCGTCTTTCCTTTATACACATAACCCTTTTTCTTGTGACTAACATTGGGATCTCCACTTCTCTCACAAACCATTTCAAAACGAGTTTGGCTTTCTTTTCCATTCAAAACTAATACGCACATGGCTTTCTTGGCATGGTCTCTGGCCCAATTCTTCGCATCAATAGTTTCATCAAAAACCAAATCATTGACATAGTGATTAGATGTATCTTCAAACAGCATTCCAACAGGAGAAGGTTGATTATCCATTGGTATAGGTTGACATTCAATCTACAAGAAATGGAACATCATCAATTGCAATCAGAAATAAGTTCGGTTACATTATAATTTTATCGGGATAACCGAACTCATAGTTCGGTTGGTCAAGCAAGTTGACAACTAACCGAACTTTACGTAGACTAAAATTGTACGTAAGTTCGGTTAGATTGTGGGTTGGTATGAATTTTGCGAACAAACCGAACTTATGGACCCTAAAGTTCGGTTAATGAAAATTTTATCGGGAAAACCGAACTTGAAGTTCGGTTTGTCAAGCAAGTTCACAACTAACCGAACTTTACGTACACACAATAAAATCTTATTGTACGTAAGTTAGGTTGGGTAGTGGGTTGGTATGAAGTTTGCGAACCAACCGAACTTTGTACATTAATGTTTAATCTTATTTTACGCAAAGTTCGGTTACTTGTTGGTTGCGAACTAACCGAACTAATGTACCCTTAGGTTCGGTTACATTTCGGCCAAACCGAACATTACACTGTAATCCTATTTACATAGTTCGGTAGCATGTCCGCTAACCGAACTTCAAAAAACCTCCATTAATGGAGAGTTCGGTAACCAGCGTGTTTAGCAAAAGGTAACCGAACTACACTTTCAGATGAGTTCGGTTACGTGTTCTTCACACAAGGTAACCGAACAAGCACAAATCTCCTCTAAAAATTCACATTTTTTTGAAAATTTGGACCAATTCAACCAACATTATCTAAGTTTAGAGCATACCTAGGTACCCAAATAGTCTTCCTCTGGTTGTGGTTGGTAAAATCCATCGTTTTCACCATCTTGAGATTGGCTTTGGGGAAGAATACATTCACCATCTAAGAAATAATCCATATCCGGATCATTGTGAAGATTGACATATACTCTAGGAGACGAAGGAGATGTAGATTCAGATGAGCTATCATCAATTGAATCATCACTTGAGTAGTCTAGATTAGTGAACTCAAAATTTTTTTTATTTTCCATGGTTTTGTTCTTCATCTTCTCTAACTTTTCTCTCTCAATAATTCTACTTCTTTTTTAAAAATATGATTTTTTAATCTCAAATCTTTATTCAAAATCATTTCACTAATCACACTAACTAATATTAACACTAACTAATAATTAACCAAATATAATCAGAGGGTAGTTTTGGTATTAATATAAATATTAGATAAGGGGTGACCTAGAATTACTTCTAATGTCTTACCCAAAATAAAACAATGGTCCCCCCAAAAAAAGGCTGGTCCCCAAAAAACCGTTCCTATTAAAATCACGGTCTGTTTGTTTGGGCTGTTTTTCCTTTCGATTCGGAGGCCCATAATACTTCAAAATCGGGGAGCAAAGTCGCCTTATATAAAGGTACCATGGACGGAACCACGATTTAAGATGGGAAGAAGGGTGCAGAAAATAAAAATAATACCATCAAATAAATTACGTAAACTCATGTTTATATGCAAGGACACGCGAGGGCGAAGCCAAGTTTAAAGAATGGGTGGAGTCCTGCTGTTAGGCGTGCGTTCGCGTGACAGCTCAAATGAAGTCGCACTTCCCTGTCGTACGATTTCCATCTTTCCTCATCGATATCTGTGTTCAAGATTTTTTATTATTATTTTATATTTCTTCAGCATCCCTGGATTTAACATTTTCCTAAAATGACTCCTGGTCGAACACAATCAATATTGGTAAATTTACGGGTAACTAAAAAATCTTTAAAACTTATCACTGAATTTCATGATCTCCTGAACACTATTATTTTCTTCGAAGGATCAGTAGATCATCACTCTATTACAGTAGATCACAATCAACTAATTTTCTCATCCTCTAAATAATTACCTTACTAATAGGAAATCAAATCAAGTCAAATCCTTTCGACTTGACTTAGTTCTTTAAGTCAGATAGTTTTGAGTCAGTATGGGTTTTGACTGTCTGAGTTATATGTCTGATTCAGACATAATAAATCCTTTGTAATAAATATGTCTGAACTGTGTCTTTCAATATTAATCTTTTTCAGTCTTTAATAAAATTATCTTTCTTCATCTTCTTTGCTTACAATCTGTTGTGTCTTGATCATCATGAGATCCTAGATTTCTCATGGTATCAGATAGGTAACGTTCTTAGGGTTCTTTCAAATAGCTTATAACAATTTTATCAACAATTTTTAAAGCTTCAATTTGGGTAGTATCATATTCAAGAAATTTTTCCCATAAATCAAATTTTTTAGGGTTCTTGGAAGATTTTATGGTAACAAAACGATCAACTGATTACAACAACAACTTTAATCATCCAAGTGTCAACAACAACAACAATACAAATCGAAATTTCAGTCGTACTTCAATTTTGGATCTAGAAATTTCACTGAACACGCAACATCAAAATACAATGTCTTCCGCTGGTAATTCTACTTCTCTTCCTTTTACAAATATATAAAATTTTGTGTCAATGAAATTAGATCATTCACATTATCTTCTCTGAAAAGATCAAATTGGGGGTGTGTTGTTCTCTTGTGACTTATATGGGTATGTTAGTGGTGAAATTGTTGAACCACCTCAGAAAGTAATGGCTGATGGTAATGAAATTGTTAACCCAGAATGGGTGTCTTGGAGGAGATTAGATAGATTCGTTTCTACTTGTCTTAAAGCTACCTTTACTCCAACTGTTAGTGGTGATGTTCTTGGATTATCAACTGCAAAAGAAATTTGGGATTTTCTTCAAATGAGTTTTAGAACTCAGTTTCTTGCTAGGAAAAGTATGATAAGAAATCAATTGCATAGTATTAAAAAGGGTATGTCTATTGTGCAATATCTTCAGAAAGTTAAGAGTATTGCAGATTCATTGGCTGCCATTGGTGAGAAAGTTAGTGATACAGATCTTATGATGTTTGTCATGAATTGTTTGGGCAGTGAATATGATACTTTTGTTATATCATCACAAAGTAGAGAGACACCTTATACTTTTGGAGAAGTGAAAGCAAAGCTACTTTCTCATGAGCAATTCTTAGCAGAAAGACAGCATCAAAGTGCAAATCTATATGATGATCAGAGTGCAACAGCTTTTTATGCAAGAAATGGTTCGAATGCTTATAATAATAACAGAAGAAATGGTGGACATAATAAGAATAATGGGTATAATGGTGGTGGAAGTTACAAAAATAGTCAATATCAACATGGTTCTACTTCTACTAATTCTACTGGCAATTATCAAAATGGGTCTATCTCAAACAGTGACAGAAGGCCTTATATGGATTATTCAAAACTGTTCTGTCAAATTTGTAATAAAAATGGGCATATTACAACAAGGTGTTTCTTTAGATATCATCCACCATCTGGTACTTCAACTGGTCAGAAAGTTCAAGTTAATTTTGTTACTTCTGATGCTCCAATTGATCATTCAACTTCAGCTAGTTCTGCTGGTACTTCACAACATGCCTTTGCCAGTTTAAATGTTAATGATGCTGCAGTCAATGATGATCCTTCTTCATCAAATACTGTTTGGATTTCTGATAGTGGTGCTTCTACTCACATGACTGGAGATAGGACTTTACTTCATAATACTTCTACTTATAAGGGCAAGGATCATGTTATGCTTGGTAATGGTAAGAGCTTATCCATTTCATTTACTGGCTGTGCAAATCTTGTTACACCAAAAACCAGTTTTAGGCTAGATAATGTGCTACATGTTCCTGATATGAAACACAACTTGTTATCCATTGCTAGATTCACAAAAGACAATTCATGCTATATTACTTTTGATCCATATGGATATGAGATAAGAAGCTTACATGATCATGCTTTGCTTGCACATGGTAAAATGATAAATAATTTGTATCCCATTACTTCTACTGAGCTGCAATTTGCTTTCTCTTCTCTTGTTGCTTCATCTGATATTTGGCACAATAGATTAGGTCATCCTTCTACAAAGATTATTCATCAACTTCATAGTGACAAGAACATTATAGTCAAGGATGTTAATTCTCATTCTGTTTTTCATCCTTGTCAATTAGCAAAAACTAAGAGGCTTCCCTTTCATCTTTCTTCTTCTCATGATTCATCTCCACTTGCACTTGTTCATTGTGATGAGTGGGGTCCTTCTCTTGTTCCTTCCATAGCAGGGCATAGATATTATATCCTTTTTATTGATGATTTTAGTAGATTCCATTGGATTTATCCAATGCAGGTAAAAACAGAAGCTTTGCAATGTTTTCAGCATTTTAAGACTCTTACTGAAAATTTATTTCATACTAAAATTCTTGCTTTTCAAACAGATGGTGCTAGTGAACTAGTAAAAGGAGTTTTTACAGCTTTTTTAGACAATTATGGTATTCTTTTACGCATTTATTGTCCAAAAACACTTGAGCAAAATGGCCTTGCTGAAAGAAAGCATAGGCACATTGTTGAAATGGGAAATACATTGCTTTTCAATGCTTTTTGTCCAAAAGAGTACTGGTATGATGCTTTTTAATTTAGCTGCTACTTATCTTATTAATCGAACTCCTACTCTTATTCTTCATGATAAATCTCTTTTTCAAGTCCTTTATAATGAGTTGCCAGATTATTCTTTTTTACGTGTTTTGGATGCATATGTTATCCTTTCTTAGGACATTCAAGAGTTGACAAATTATCTCCAAAAACTGTTAAATGTGTTTTTGTTGGATATAGCACTCTACATAAGGGTTACAAGTGTTTTAATCCTGTAACTAAAAAGCTTTACATATCCAGACATGTTATCTTCTCTGAAAATGAGTTTTATTTCTCCGCTTCTTCCTCTATTTCTTCTGTTTTAGAAAATGTATCATCTATTTCTGCTCCTTCATCTGCTTCTTCTATTCCTTCTTCTTCTATTATCACTAGATCTCAAAGGGGTATTACTAAGCCAAAAACTTTTCCTGATCATGTCATGAATTTTTCTACTAAGTATTCTTCTGCTCTCACTTCTATTCTTCATACTCCTTCTGAGCCAAAAAACTTCAAAATGACAATGCAAGATCCTAAATGGCTTGTTTCCATGGCAGAAGAGAATACTGCACTACAAAATAATGGAACTTGGGACTTAGTTGATCCTGAGCCTCACATGAATATCTTAGGCTGTAAATGGGTAAATAGGGTTAAGGTGAAGTCAGATGGAACTGTTGATATCCAAACTAGTTTCTCAAGGATATAATCAACAAGATGATATCGACTATGAGGAAACTTTTAGTCCTATAGTTAAGTCTACCACAGTTAGAGTTATTCTTTGCTTAGTTGTTACTAGAAATTGGCCTATAAGGCAATAAGATGTTTCAAACGCTTTTTGCATGAACATAAAATGTCTACATGAAGCAACCACCAGGGTTTGTCAGTTGAGAGTTTCCAAATAAAGTGTGTCATCTTAAGAAAAATTTATATGGCTTAAAACAAGCGCCACGGGCTTGGTTTAAGAAGTTCAGCTCAGCATTGATTTCATATGGTTTTGTTAGAACAATTTCAGATTTCTCCATGTTTGTTTTTGTTGTTGGTTCAGACATGATGGTACTATTGTTGTATGTAGATGATATTATTCTTACTGGTTCTTCCAATTCTTTACTTGATCATCTTGTGCAATATTTGAGTTATGTGTTTGCAATGAAGCAATTGGGAGATTTACAATACTTCTTGGGCATAGAGGCTACAAGAACACAACATGAAATTTTATTGACACAGAAAAAGTATACTCTTGAGTTATTAGTTAAAGCAGGCATGTCAGAGTGTAATTCCTGCACTACACCAGTAGCTAAGGGTCCTAGAGTTTCAGTTCATGAAGGTCAGTTATTATCAGATGCAACAACTTACAGAACTTTAGTTGGCATGTTACAGTACTTATGCTTAACTAGACCTGATATATGCTTTGGGGTAAATTATGTAAGTCAATTTATGCATGCCCTTAAAGATGTTCATCTATTGTTGGTCAAGAGGATTCTTAGATACTTAAAAGGCACTATTGGATATGGCATTACTTTGCGAAAAGGTGATATTGAAAAACTGACAGCTTATAAAGATTCAGACTGGGGAAGTTGTCCTGAAACTGCTAGATCAACTTGTGGATATGCTGTTTTTCTTGGTGATTCTTTAGTTTCTTGGTCTAGTAAAAAGCATCCCACAGTTGCAAGATCAACATCAGAAGCAGAATATAAGTGTTTGTCTGTGGCAACTGCTGAATTGGAGTGGCTTTCTTCTTTGATGTTTGAGTTACATGTTAATGTTAAATTGCTTATTTCACTCTATTGTGACAATACAAGTGCTATTTACTTGTCTGCTAATCATGTTTCTCATTACAGGACCAAGCATATAAAAATTCAATACCATGTGGTTAGAGAGCTGATTCATAATGGATTTCTTAGTGTTTATCATATATCTTCAGAAAATCAGCTAGCAGATCTTTTCACTAAAGGCTTATGTGCTCCAGTGTTTCATTCTCTACTTCAACAATTACTGGGATCTCCTATTTCTTCACAGATTGATTCTACCACTATTGGTCAGGGTGCTTCTACTTCTTCAACAGTCAGTGGTTCTACTTCTTCAGCAGATAGTGGTTTTTCTGATGCAAATTGTTGTATGACTGTTCCTAAAACTGTTTCTTTTCTTGTCCCTTAAACATTGTTGTTGTATTTCAAACTGATTCTTTCTCATTATCAGTTTGAGGGGGGCTAATAGGAAATCAAATCAAGTCAAATCCTTTTGACTTGACTTAGTTCTTTAAGTCAGATAGTTTTGAGTCAGTATGGGTTTTAACTGTCTGAGTTATATGTCTGATTCAGACACAATGAATCCTTTGTAATAAATATGTCTGAACTGTGTCTTTCAATATTAATCTTTTTCAGTCTTTAATAAAACTATCTTTCTTTATCTTCTTTGCTTACAATCAGCTGTGTCTTGATACTTGATAGAGATCCTAGATTTCTCACTTACTATTCAAAGTAAACCCCATCTTTTGATCTTGCCCTTTATCCGTATCAATCAAATCAAAAACCATAACTTTATTTATTTCACCATTATATTTTCATCTTCACTAATTTCACCATTAAAATCTTATAGATCTTTCGTTCTTTGAAGTATCATCTAAAAAAAATGATGATTTTTATTCTGTAAAATTTCTTTCATTATTAAACGGAAAAAGTTTTGAACTCGCAATGCGAGTTCAAATAGCGAATTCGCAGCATCACAGCTATTGGATGTTGCAGATATGACATCATGACTTAACCACAGTTATGAACTCGTATTGCGAGTTCAAAATTTTTTCCTTACTAAACATATGCATAGCAAATAATTCTTATTCAATTTAGATCAGATAATGATTTTTTTTTCTTCGAAAAAACGAGGATGAACCTCATAGATGAGAAAAGATCTTCTTTATCTGCATCATAACTTCTTATATCGACAATCAAATAGTACAACCTGAGTTTTAAAGGAAATTAAGTACATAAAGTAATTTCAGATCTGTTATATAATCAGAGAAGAAGAAACTTCGTAGAACAAAGAAATACGAGAGGAGATGAAAACTCTCAATTGTATATTAGATGGGGGTTCAATTAGAAAATAACTATAATGTGTAGGGGTGCTTAACGAAAGAATAATAATCTAATCTTAAATAAAAAATAATAATAACGCGCGCGTTACAGCAGGACCAAAAAAAAAAAAAAAAAATTATATGGAAATCCAAATTCATATGTATATTGCTCTCTTTGACCTTTTGGGAGACTAATTATTACGATATAATATTGAGTGCCACATATTGTTGTTTAGTTATAAGGCCATGGTTTATTAGTCCCCGTAGTACCCTATTATTCGGTGGAGTTTATAGGTCAAATATATTCCGAGGAGTTTTAGTGCAGCCAAAGCGTAGCACAGGCAGAGACCCTAATAGGTCTACTAAAAGAAAAAACCTGGCCAATTTGAGGGCTATAGCCTCATTTAGCCCCTCCATTGGCATGTTGTCTAAACGAACCTACATACTAGACACCTCCCAACCAGTCTTACAGTTATTACAAAAAATATTTTACTGCTAGAGTTTGGAGCGAATTAAAAAAAAAAAAAAAAAAAAAAAAAAAAAAAAACTTTGAAAAATGGGTTAATTATTCTTATGACCGTAATTAACATCAAGCAAAAATAACACAGATTTCTCGCTTTGTAACATACTTGGCCTACACATCTAATATATGGCAAATTGTCAGACTCTTGCTGATTATACCCCAAACCAAATGGCTTGCAAGGGTAAAAATCTTCTCTATGTCTTCGAGTTTCCACATCCATGTTGCTTGGCTGCTTGCCTAAGATAAATCAAAACAGAGCCAGCCGAAATTTCTAGAATGGCTGGAGATATATTGAATGCTCTGGCTGGATTCTGTTGCGAAGGCCAATATACCCATTTGACATAAGGACAATGATTACAAGAATCTACAGATCATTTTAGTAAATACTAAGGTTGATTCCCAAATTAACAAAAGATACATGTGCCTGCTTCACATCTATAACAGGCAAAGGACGAGCTCATTTTACTTTCTTCCATCGGAACTTACAACCTGAATGGCACGACAACAGTTTGCAAAAGAATTATACATGGGATCAGATATGTAGAAAACTTATAATTAAAAGATGAAAAGAACTTCTCAGAGAGAAACCAAAGGAGGCCATGGAGTTTTTTTATAAGATGGTAACAAACTTACAAGCATAGTTGACTCCTGGAGAGCAGCAATCACCAATTACTTTTTTGTACAAGCGCTTGCATTTTCCCAAACGACGCAATAACTCCAACAGGGACTACAAGAGTCATAAGGTCATTTTTGTCATGAGCACAATATAGATATATCGAGCACAAAACCACAACGGAAACTAACAAAACATCAAGATTCATCGACAGGAATTAAAATGCATTCTTCAGAACGTCATTGATACAAATTAAATATTGCAAAAACAATAACACGTGCAAATTTTATACGCCTGGGCACTGCTAAAAGTCCAGCAGATGAAAACTACTGCTGGAACTATGTTTTACCCATAAAAAGGACTGCAAGAGTTAAAACATATGGCACACTAACTACATAGAAGAAGGTGGTGAATCAAAACCAGTATAGAGAGAGAATCAGAAAGCGGTTTGTTGAAAAGTCATTCAGACCCATCCAGAAGCTCGGCACAGCTACATTTAAGCTGCACCAGGAGAAACAACTAGACAGGAAAACCTGTCTTAAGTACCTGCTTAATTCATCACCTTCATCACTCTAAATACTTTATTAAGAACTACAGAATCAAAGAGATAGATACTGAGCATTGTGTAATAATACGTGCAAACTTTATATGCCTAGGCACTGCTAAAAGTCCAGCAGACGAAAACTACTGCTGGAACTATGTTTTACACATAAAAGGGAATGCAAGAATTTAGAACACATGGCACACTATGCAAATCAGAAAGCGGTTTGTTGAAATGTCATTCAGACATGCAGAAGATCAGCACAGCTATATTTAAGCTGCACCAGGAGAAACAACTAGACAAGACACCTTGTCTGAAGTACCTGCTATATCCAGATGACATATAGATACTTAGCATAGCATAGTAATCTTAGATCCACTATGGTAGAAAACATGAAATTCCAGCTTTGAAAATCGAAATCGACAATTATATAACGGAAGACACTCAGATGAGTAAGGGACACATCAAAACCATCCGCAAGTGAAGCCACCACCAGCAATAAGCTGAGCAACAAAACAGACCAGTGTCAAATACATAGTTTCTTCATGGTCTTCAACACATAACATCCAGAAGAAATAAAAGTACAGGTAAAAACCATTTTTGGATAGGTAAGAAAAACTTTAACTACTGTAATACAGATTTATCTTGTTTCAGTATGCCATCTAACAAAAATGGAATTTTAAATCCATATTTAATATATATAAATAGTGCAGCATCTAAATGTCATTCAGACCTATCCAGAAGCTCGGCACAGCTATATTTAAGCTGCACCAGGAGAAACAACTAGACGGGACAACCTGTCTTAAGTACGTGCTATATTCATCACCTTCATCCCTCTATTACTTTATTAACAACTAGACAGGGCAACCAAAGAGATAGATACTTAGCATATTGTAGTAATCTCAGATCCACTATGGCAGAAAACATGAAATTTCAGTTTTGAAAATCGAAATCGGCAAATATATAAAGGAAGACACTCAGATGAGTAAGGGACACATCAAAACCAGCCGCAAGTGAAGCCACCAGCAGCAATAAGCTGAGCAACTAAACGGACCAGTGTCAGATACACAGTTTCTTCATGGTCTTCAACACATAACATCCAGAAGAAATAAAAGTACAAGTAAAAACCATTTTAATTTTAGAATAGGTAAGAAAAACCTCAACAACTACTGTAATACAAATTTATCTTGTTTCAGTATGCCATCTAACAAAAATGGAATTTTAAATCCATATATAATATATACAAACAGTGCAGCATCTATAAGAACACAGCATCCAATGTGATTAAAAAACCTCACAGCAGAACGCAGTATAGCCAAGTCGCAGGAGAAGCATTCAAGTAAAGCACACCACAGAAAAAACAAAGAAAATGGAGAAGTATTAGTCCCTTCGCACAGTAAACTCAAAGTTCTGGATAAATTAAGATCTATACAAAAATATTTGTAGCACTAAACAGAAGCTGATGTTTTGCACTTACTGAACCCTTGTTTGTTTTTCTTCAAGAATTAACTTGATGCCTATTGGAGGTATATGCTGGCGATGAACATGCATCTCCAACGGTATACAATATCCCCTATAAGTCAGGATGAATTGCTGCTCAATGATCACATCAAAATTTTCTGTTTTAATTCATTACATTGTTAAAGGTGTATCCTTAAGGCATTATCTCATTTACCCTTCACTGTATTTTCAAGGCAATTTTCATGTTAGGAGCGCGCTTCCATCAAGAATCTCAGTAGGAACCGCAACATCGAAGTTCTCACCAAGATTCTGAAAGACCCCCTTCAAATTTCTAGTAATTAAATCCGACCTACTATCAGTAGAAGAAATAAACTATCATTTGATGCACTTTCGTAACTTCGAAGAGTAAAATTTGACAAATGGATTTACCTACTCAAATAAATAATGTTGCACCAGTAGTCCAAAAAGAAGAAAATCACTTAAAATTTGACAATCTATCACTGTGGAGTTTTTACATCATCGTACCCTCTTGAAGGGAGTGTCTCTGAAGGATTGCTACTGTCTCTTCCATGGCACTACAGATATAAAGATGGCAATTTTAGTAACCAAATTAAGAATTTTATAAAAAAATTACTGACAAGAGAAAATAGATTTCAAACCATACCCGGCATCACAAACGAATCCGTTAAAAGTATAAGTAGGCAATGCAATAATTTCCCCTTCTTTGATAGCTTGTATAGCTTCATTAACATAGTCCTCTGTAGTAGGAAAAACTGCCCTTATTCTGTTTTTTTTTAAATCTAAACCGCACCTTTTTAAATCCAAAACCCCTGTAGTTATAAAAGAACCCAACTCAAAACCTCTAATTTGATGTCGAGAACTGGGAAATCTCAACTTGGGTAGTCCTGGATAAAGTAGACTATAATGCTTAGAAAGAAGAACAAGCAAATAACGATTAAAAACAGGATAATAAAAAGAAATGAAGTACAGCTTTGAATGTGGAGAGAGAGGGAGATCAACGAGTTCTAAAGAGCACCTCTATTAAAAGATGGGTATGAGAATCGAGCACCCAAAATGGGCAACTTTTCAGCGATTTTTGGAGGAAAATTCATCTGAAGACGATGTTTAGAATAATGTGAAAATCCAGTAAAAACAGATGAATTGAGATTGTAGAAATAATAAAGCTACTGGGGAAACCATATGATTTTTATTCATTTCTTTTCTTACACAAATAACCCATGATGGTACCACCCAAACCCAATAGCACAGGTGTCGTTATAAACAAAAACAGGAAATTGCATGTCTATCCTTCAATAGATAATTTTATCATGTTCTTTTTACCTAAAAGGAACAACAAACATAATAGGAGATTTCCCTCAATCTTGTACGTGCGGTTAAGTTTGTGCCCATAAGATTTATAACATGTTGGTTTTAAACTCATACTATTTCAGGTAACTCTAGTATACTTGAAAAATCCTAAAATCAAGGATAAAAAAGTATAAGAGTTTGTGTGCCAAATTTTAGCACGTCGTTCTTGAAGTGCACTTGCCTTTTGAAACGCAAACTTCTGTGCAACCAAGCAGTGTATGTCTCAAAGACTTTGAAAACTTTTAGAAGCACTATAAGTATGTCTATGATGGCAGTTTGCTTCCTTCAAGACGTGCCAGATAGACTGTCGTTGACCAGGCAAGACTAGGAAACTACAAAATCCTAAAAACTAGAAGGTAAAAAAAATTGTTGTTCAACTTACAAGTTTGTTCTTTTTTCTAATAGATTATTGAGGGTTTCCGTCTCGTAAGTATAATCTAAGGAGCTTAAGTGGGAGGCAGCTCAAACCGAGCTGAATAGACTTAAGCTAAATACAAAATGAGTCATGCTGTGACGAGGTCACCCTTGTAACAGCATCCATAAGGGTGCGCCTTCTAGCCCTTGGATATTATAAAGACGTATCTCGATGTAAGATATAGAAAATAACATTACACTTGTTATTTTCCTTGTTTTTGATTATTTTTTTTGCATCTAGTATTTAATTTTATTTGTTTCTTAGTCCTTTTAGTAAATCCAGAAACAAATCTGATGCGCCAATTGCTATAATACTAGTTCGTTCTCTTTTCCACGGTAGCCTCCTCTACAAGTACATTAGTGAAGAAAGCAATGGCTTCCCAGTGACCCAAATAGCTCATAAAATCAATGCAAGTGACGCAACATATGGTAGCAACTACTGATGCAGTCCCAGTGAAAACTAGAAAATCACTAGTATATCTGATGATCTAGCGTGCTCTTCTCAGACACAAATGCAATGCAATTGCAAAGACATAAAGTTGGAATAGACGATTTTGAACTCTTATTGATTGGTAATGAAGCCTAACATTGAATTGCAAAGGAACTTCCAAACTTCTGTTAGAGGAACTTAAAAATTGTAGGACCTAATATCAACAGAGGCAACGTAATTGTCCAAAACAAACACAAACCAGATATTAGCATATTGCATCGAGTAGCGATGGGAGGAGGAATGGATATAAACAAGAACTGATAGATTGGAAGACTAGAACACAACAAGAAAAACTTGTAGAACAACTTGTGAAGGATGATCTACCAGAAGTTTTTCCTTATAATTAACTAATCCCCTCAAAGTCGTTCCCAGTACTTAAGTCAATCCATCTTCTTCCATATTCATAGAGATATAAAAACCTGAAGTAGTTAGTAGCTAGGTTTAGCAATTTAGAAAAACTGAAAAAGTGAATAAGATTAAAGGTGTCGTAGATGTTTCTTAATTTGCTACAAGGATTAAGGAACAAATAAAAGAAAATACTGGATATAAAAATAACAAAAATAATACATATATTTATATTTTTAAAATCTTGCCTCGAAATACATGTTTATAATATCTAAGGGCTAAGAAGTGCACCCTTACGAATGTTGTCAAGAGGGTGACCTTGTCACAGCATGACTCGATACAAATTAGATTTTTAGTTTTTTATTCTTCTAATGCAGTTCATAAATGACCAGTGCAAAATACATAAACCGTCTTATGCCTCTGATCGTAACTAATCTCAGAGATATTGTTAGAATAAGCCAGAGTAACACCAACTAACCAGAATCATACAAGTCGTCTGGAACTTCATTAGAGATGTCAATTTCTAATAAGTTTCATGTTACGACATTTTATATGTTTTTGTTAATCAATACAAAGTGATCTGGTTATCCCCTATTTGACAACATTGGGACAGAAGTACAAGTATAATATAAATCAACAGTTTCTACAAACTACGGATTTAAACCACATAAAAACATAGAGTGGGACCCGCCCCTTTTGGAATTAGCAGGAGTGCCCAACGCACCCATAAATAGGCCCCCTGCTAATCCCCAGAGGGGCCGGACCCACTCTATGTGAGAGACGGTTTTTATGTTGTTTAAACCACGGTTAAACAAGAGTGGGACCCACCCCTTTTGGAATTAGCAGGGGTGCATTGTAGGCCCCCTGCTAATCCCCCGAGGGGCCGGACCCACTCTATGTGAGTGAGACGGTTTATATGTGGTTTAAACCACAGTTACGACATTTTATATGTTTTTGTTAATCAATACAAAGTGATCTGGTTATCTCCTATTTGACAACATTGGGACATAAGTACAAGTATAATATAAATCAACAGTTTCTACGAACTGCGGATTTAAACCACATAAAAACATAGAGTGGGACCCGCCCCTTTTGGAATTAGCAGGGGTGCCCAACGCACCCATAAATAGGCCCCCTGCAAATCCCCCGAGGGGCCGGACCCACTCTATGTGAGTGAGACGGTTTTTATGTGGTTTAAACCACGGTTAAACAAGAGTTTTTGAATATATGTATTGTTTTCTAACACTGCTCATCGGACTTTATTTTCTATGTGGAGATGCACTATATGTTGTCTGAGTATTGGTTACTAAACACTGCAGTGCAATGGAAGAGACATTATCAATCCTAGAAAGACACTACCTACGAAAGGAGAAACAATAATGATGCATTGATAAATTTTAAAGTAATTTCTTCTTTATAAACCACTAGTGAAACATTATTTCCCTTCATTTTTAAATTTCTAAAAATTAAGAATCACAATTTAAAGACCTAAACAATATATTGTAGGAAACCAGACACTTTTTTTATGAATTTTTTCTTAATGTTTTATGTTTGTCTTCTTTTTTGATTATCTATTTGGAAAATTACTAGTGTGAGTAACTAATATATCTACAGAAACCTAATTTCTGCTCAGAACATGCCTCTTTACATTTGACTTTTGAGAAAATTTCAATTTTTCAATTCCAATCCTTTGCTCTCAGTAAGCAAGAGACGGTACAATTTGAAGTTCATTGTGCTAGATTTTGGCTATCAAACAAAATCAATTAGTACATTATCTTGTCAGCCGTCCTAACTTCTAACATCCAAGACTCCTCTATTACTGTGAAGGAACTTGATATCAAAAATAATTAAAAATATGTAAAAAGAGAGAAAATAAGCATTTATTCTTACAGATTAATTTGAGAGCCTTTGTGTTGCTGCCCTTGATACTTTCTCAATTTAAGCTGGGTTTACACTTACCGTTCTGCAAAAGTGTGTGCAAGTGTAAGAATCAAAAACAGTCATACATGCTAGATATTTAACCTTAAGGTGAACCAAACAATCTTTTCAACGAATTACACAATTAATGAAGAAAACCAAGAATAAAACAAATCACTGAAGGGCGCAGATTATCACAATAGGCTGAATAGGTGCATTTTTATGGGAAGTAAAGAAACAACACACATTCATAGAAAATCATGCAAATGTACTGTGCCGGATAAAGTTAAAAGTACCACAAAAACTTTGTCTACACTTACACTAGTCTAAATTTGAATCCTGTTTTATACAATGGCAGCCGAACTAAGAGATGATTTTCTTCACGGCTCAAGGTTGTCAGGCCAATGACCCCTCATGTAGAACAAATATAATAATTGACTGAAACGGGACTAACCACAAAAATGCTTGGTTTAACAACTTCATGCATTACACAGTATTAAAAAAAAAAAAAAAGTATTGGTTCAACAAAAGTGGTTGATTCATAAATTGTACTTACAAGAACATTGAAACTGAAAGTTGTAGAAAGTTACTGAATTCCTCTTTCAGCTATAACCTGCAATCCCATTCCACAAATCAAGCCCTATAAAATCAAATGACACTATTTAACTTACAACAACATTCTATTAAAAAGTAAAATAGAAAAAAATTAACCTCTTTAAATTTAAAATCTAACTTCAATCCATATCTGAATACAAACTATTTGGGTTCAATACCATGAAAAAAGAACAAGTTTCACCACAAATCTCTAAAATATAATCACCAACTTCTGCAATCTATCTCATCATTTAGATCCTACTGATGGTTCAATTTCTGCTGAAGAATTACAAATGATTTTAAAGAGTAGAAGAAGGTTGTGGTGGTTTAGCAGTTGGAAGGGGCAGGAGGCGGAGGAGGAAGAGGAAGGAAAGAAAGAAGAATTAGGGGTAGGGGTAGGGTTTTATAAACTCAATCAACGGTTCTGATATGTATATCTACCAGGATCGGTTTTGGATCGATTCTGCCCACCGGTCCGAACAGGCATATGTCGGTTCTTCGAAACTGACTGTTTAACCAAACTGTTGGGCCACGGTTTCGCCCCCGGGCCCGTTCTTTTTGGGTCCGCATCACCGTTTCGGCATGGTTTGCCTATACTAATTAATGTGAAATCTACCTACTATCATACCTATTTTTCTAGATTTTTTCACCCTCAAACCCACCGGCGGAAAACTTCATTGAAGTCATTTTCTCACATAACCGTTTCCTTTTTTTTAAAGGAAAAGAAAAGATTTTTGTCAGAGGGAGAGTAAAAATGGATTCGAGGAGAGCGAGAATCATAGTTAACTTGCTAATTAGGACCTAGTTTATTAATATATGTTTCTAACTCGGACCACACAACCCTACTAAATACACCCACATAAGCCGCATACCCATCTCCAACACAAACCCACCACCACCATCAAGCCAACGTCCACACGACACCACCATCACCCGTCTCCCACACAACTCCAGAACCAACATCACATATGTGTCTATGACAGTCAATCATTGATAATGTTGTTCCTCCACTCATATTCTTGTTCTTTAAGACTTTTAGTCCTTGTATCGGTTCGTCACGAAAATAATGGCCTCCATTGATTGATTTTTAAATGTGAAAACAATTGAGAATTCAAAAAAAATTCTGAATTAAATAATAGCAAATCCTTATTCGTATATCCAACACAGTGTGTTGGTTTAGAGAGAAGTCTGAAGACGATCGAAAAAACCTTGTTTAAATCAGAGGGGGAAAAACTTGAGAACTTTTAGCAAACCATTTTTTCAATTTTTTTTTAAATTTTTTTTTTTTTTTAAGATGATCTATTTTTACGGTTTAATAGACTAACCTGACTAATATTGTACGCGTATATAGTTTTTGATGAATCTTATCTCTCTGACACACACACAGAGAAGCCGTTTGATTAGTTTATTTGGTAGTCTTTGATTTCATATCAAAAGAACTTTTGTCCATTCATAAACAAAGAAAAAAAAAAGATGTTTCATCGCAGGCAGGTGGTTGTTGTGATGAGTTGTTCGTTATGTTTGTGGTGGTGTTAATGGTGGTGATGGAAATATTTGGGAAAATGGGTGTGACTCAGAGTGTGGTCGGTGTATTAGAAGGGGTAATTTAGACAGAGTTACAAAGATATACTGACTAGGCCTTAATTAGCGAGTTGATTACGATTTTCGCTCTCCTCGGATCCATTTGCACTCCCTCTAACAAAAATCAAAGAAAAATTTAATTCTAAAAGTTGCCTTTCCTTCCTCGTTTATGGTTTACATTTTTTTTTTCTTTTCATTTTTTTTTCCGTTGACCATCGAAGCGGAGGACCTGAGAATAGATTTTTCACAAGGATCGAAGCTAGAGATTTATTTTGATCTTGTTCACTCTATCTACATTCTTTTTTGTTAATTATGATCTTGTGATTCTAACTACATTATGTATAACTTAAGATATTTGTTGTCTTCCTTAGGGTTTTCGCATGAATGATTTATTGGGGGATAGAAAAACTAATTGGGGGATATGTGCCGGCATAGTTTTCAATGAAAACCGGCATGGTCGATGGACTACCGGCATTGAAAATCCATGCCGGTAGCTATAGTAAAATATCCCCCAATTAATCATTCTTTTGCATCATATTTTAGAGATTTTTTGGCCGAATCTTTGCATGGATAGATTTGTGCGAGTTTTTTAGCTTTAAGTTTTTTTTTTATCTTTGATTTTGTTTTCATTTTTTATTTCTGTTAGGTTTTTTGTTGAATCGATTTTGAGATTCAGTTATGTTAGATTAATGTAAATCTCTTCCCAATCGAGATTTGAATCAATTTTTTTGTTCACTTTATTTTTAGTTGAAATTTAGATTAATTCTGAATAAATGTTGTTGTTGATGCTGTTATAATTTGTTTTGAATTTTTGTGATGCAATTAGCTAGCATGAGATTCCAATGTTTTCTTTTAAAGTACGCATAAATTTTTGGTTTGGCTGTTGTTACTTATTTTTGTCTTTGCAGTTTGAAATGTCTTTTGCGAGATCATTAGTTGTAATTCATTACTTGAGTGACTTTTAGCTCATCATGTTGATATCAACACAGCTCTAGAATCCTTGAGGACAATCTGTTAGATCATAGCTCGGTTGAACCAACCAAGCATTGGTATGTCAAGTTTGGTTGTCATATTTTAGTGAATCAAAACTCAATTAAAGAGTCGCTTGATTATATACTAGAGACAACTTCGTATAGGTTAGGCTAGAAAGATTAGGGTTATGAGACATACAAGTATTACTCGAAGACTTGAAGAATGTGAAGAAGTAACAAGCTATATCGACGACATCATCCTTCCTCTTGAGGTTAATAATATTGTGACTTGAACTGTTTCATTCCTAACGTATCTTTCAAGTTGTGCTATATTTAAAACATAACCGCGAAGCTGTGATGATTATACTCTAGTAGACATAGTGTTAAGGAATTATAATACGAAGTATAACGCTTATCTTTTGAAATTCGTATATAAGACATCGACATAATCGTATGAATGCTATTGTGATTATGTGTATGGGTAAAGGTGAAGATTCAATCCTAGGAAACAATGTTTACATTCGTTTAAAGGAAGTACATTCATGAACTTGTTTTATGAAACGAAAGGGAAATCACTAGGCTTATTTGTATTGTTATTCATTGCATATCTTTGGATTAGCAATATGTGTGAGTTAGTGGAACCGATCATAACTTGTTATGTATCTTGGTAAAACTAGTCACAATGCCTGACTTATATATTGGTATGACTTTTATTAGTGTAACCGATCCTAAGTAATCACCTTAGATGGTATGATCGATATTTTTAATTGGTGTAAACGATCCTGGTAATTGGTATAACCGATCACAAAAGAGTTGTAATCGATCCTTGTAATTGGCGTAACCGGTCCTGGTAATTGTCGTAAACGATCCAAGTGACTAGTGTAACCGATCACAAGTAATACCATGAGAATATGGTAACTGGTCCTGGTATTTGACGTAACCGATCCTGGTAACTGATGTAACCGGTCCCAGTAACCATATTGAGGTAGAACCGATCCTTGTGTTTGGTAGAACCGTAAACCCATGATTAGTGTATTGATATTTAATCAATCACATAGTTCTTGAAACTCAGATGAACCAATTCTAAACTTGTTTGAAAGTGTGGTATAATCGGTTCCAAGATTGTAAATATTAAAAAGGATTTACAAAGAAATAAAATGTCGACATACTTTGAACATGTTCAGTAACTCTTATCTTTTATTGTTCAAAGATATTCCTTAATAACTCAAGGAGATCCCGGACCGAAATAAGTTGAGAATCTTTTAATTAAGGTTGTTAATTTTATATGATTTTAATTACCGGCAATTAAAATGCATATCTCTGGAAAATAAAAATTGGTAATGTGCATTTACTAATTGAAGATTTTCTAGTAAGATTTCGGTTATTTTGGACAGAGCATTTCCAGGAATTATGAAAACCATTTTTTGAAATATATTGCATATCTCGAGAATATTCGGTTTGGAAATTCCTTGGTGTCCAAACTTCCTTGGTCTATAACTACCCAAGTTTGCATTTTGTGCAAACCATCCTAAGAGCCAGAAAAACTACCTTGTTGTGTTGTTACTGGTGGAGTCGTCTATTCGGAGAGAAAAGTACCCTAATTAGGAGAAATCTCATACGACCGCTCGTTTAAAGTATGGGATCAAGAAGCTCTACGTGTGACAGTCTGTACATTTTTTCGGGCTTACGTGAACCCATTTACCAAATTCTGCGCTCTGAGTGCTTGAAATCCTAATGCTCACGTGCCTTTAACACTCTTAAGTTATCCCTTAGTAGTTCTAGTATGGAAATTAGTGGATGCTTAGGTATTTTGAGCATGTGTGACACATGGAATTGTGAGTAGTTGTTTAATTTACTTAATGATGTTTAAAACTATGAAGGAAATTATCAGAAAGAGGGAAGAACAACTCGATCTTCTCTCATACCGTATCCTTTACGATGTTAGCCAAAACCTACAAACCCAAAAACTGGGGAGAAAGCAGTAAAGGTTGGAGAGAAATTAATGGAGTTGATTTACACTTCTTGGTCATGATGTGGAAGAACAGGGAGGAAGAAAAAGATTTTTGGGTTTTTGATTTTTTTGTTTACAATTTTTATTGAAACCCTTGATTTATTTTTTTGTGTTAATTAGCATAACTGATTCAATTTCTTATTCCCTTGAATGTTTGGTTTTGATTCCGGGAGTCTATATTTTCCGAGAAGACAAGGAAGTAATCTAGCATACCTGGGTATAAATTGTTCGTTGGTATCCCTCAATGGTGCAGCTCGGAAGAGGAAGAAAACCATGGTGTTCGTTTGGAGATGATTGTCACTTGCATAAGGTGATTCATATCATTTGGTTGGTTAATGATGGACGCATTTATGTGTCTATTTTAGTCTCAATTCTTTGTTATGTTAGTACTCGATTTTGCGCTTATTTTGGTATTTTATGTCTTTGTAGGTGTTTTTGGAGAAATAAGCTTTTGCGGCGAAATTGGCTCGAAAAGTTGTTTTTGCGCTCGTGGGAGAAAATTACTATACGGACCCCCATTTTGGTTAAGGGGTACCTCAATTACTAAGGGGCAACCCATTTCCAGAGCATCTGCTATTCGCACCCCGAGAATGGATAAGGGGAGGTCATCCCCTACCTTTTGAATATTGAAAATTGGCGGGAAAATTGTTGCAGCACAGTTCAAAATAGGGTTTGAATTTTGAAGCTTCTGTAGAGAGATTCAATCACGAAAATTTGTTGCATTGAACTACATTGGGATAAACAGGGATAGTGTAAGTGATTTAACGGATTAAATTGGGATGGATATTCATATTCTCGACAAACAGGGGCGTGAACTATTCTCGGCTTTTATGGAAAGTTTCAAAGAGTTTTAGTCGGAGTTTTTCAGTGATTTGGATTGCTACGTACCTGTCTCGACAAAACAGGGAGGCTATATGGTTCGTGCACGTAAAAAAGGGAAGATCACCGGACTTTCATCAACACATGGAAAGAGATAACTTATCGGGATTATGGTGATATCTTTGGAAGTTACGTGAACTGGAAAAGGTACATTCTTCTTATATTTGGTTCTATCAGATTTGGAAAGAGTTTTGACAACTCTTGAACGCGTAAATAAGCCAACAGGGAAGAAAAACCCACGTGACTTCCGCTGAAAGTTGAAAGAAATATTCTCGGATTTGTTCGGGGATTTAGGGGCTTTTTGAGGGTATAAATACATTGGTTCGAGTCACAAGAAGGGAGTCGGGAGTTTTGGGGTTGATTGGAGGCTGCATAATCAAAGCAGAGAAGCTGCAGAGGAGAAGTAGCAGCAGCAGGTGAAGAAGAAGGAGAAGGGTTGCAGACGACACTAAAGAAGTGTCGTTCTCAAGAACACGAAGAACGGACTAACAGAGACAGTCTTATTTAAACAACACAAAAGAAGTATCGTTGTTCATTAGATCACATACATCATAAGCTTGTCATCTTTTCTCTGTAACAGTTCACCACCCGTTGTAAGAGCTGTTTGTAATGCCGCTACAGCGTTGCAAACTGTCTGCTTTATTAGTTTTCTCTTGTTTTTCACCTATTTGAGCTATGAACAATTATTTTGAGCACGTGAATAATATGAGGAGCTAAACCCCAACACTGGGATGACGGAGGAAGCCATATTTCATGTGTGTGGTAATTATATTTAATTCTTTCATGACTTTTTGCATGGATTTTTAATTATTTTATGGTTTTTATTGAATGGTTGTGATTTCAATTGATGGGTTATACTTAGGTTAAGTCTCTTGATATCCCATGCTTTAGATATACAGTCGTTGCTTTTCAAAAATCTACCTTGGCAAAACATAGAGTCAATATTTTATTATTATTTGAGCTATAATTGTCTAGAATAAATATATGAATCGCATGAATGAATTTTATGGTGGAATCCGAAGTCCCAGTTCTCTCGATATTTGTGACAAAACTTGTGTACATATTTTCTTTATTTTTAGTGTTTTATATTTTTAAGTCTGAAATCGAGTCTTTACAAGTCTGAGTTGAACGAACTTTACTACCACATTCTTTACAACAACTTTCAAAATCACATCAGTTAACAATATATGAAATTGTACAACAGTTTGAAGGATTCGATAACCCTTGGAATGAGAACAGAGTTTTCCATCTCAAGAAGTAGTTATGCACAAATTGATGAACATTTTCTTGGTAAAACTGAATTGGTCCGAAAAATTTGAAAGTCTAGTTTCTTGAATGGCGTATTAGAAAGTAGGAGCTTGCCAAGCGGGCCGTAACCCGATCCGTTGGGAGCAAAAATTCTCTGATCTGTCACACTACGAGTACCGTTGGTGGGAAACTAGATAATTGCAGTATTATTAGTTTTCGATTTGATTTGATTGACTAACGGTTGTTGAACTTTGATTGCACCTAGTTTGTTTATTCTTGAGAATCTTCTCTTCTGATATAAGATTCACTCAAACTAGATCGAAGTATCGACAGGATCTTTAGAACTGTTTGTAGATCTAAAGACGTCTTGTGATAATCCATTGTTAACATACTCCATTATGTGCGTGATTGATCACAAAAGATTCAAGTTGTGGTGTGCAGGTGTTTATTGAAGATTAAAGAAGATTTGAAGACAAAGAAGATTTCTTATTGGTTTCATAATCTTTGGTGTAAACAAAATGATCGGCTGGAATCCAGCTATAATCGGTTTATCCTTGATATATTTGATTGATTAGTTGCGTAGATCGGCATCACTATATAGTATCTTGATATAACTACACCAAATTCCCGGAATCGTAACAGGCATTCGTAACGGCTTATGGGCCGTTACAAATTTCCCGTTACAAAAGGCCGTTACAAAAAATTCGTAACAGGCTTAAGCCGTTACTAAATTTTTAAAAATTCGTAACAGAGCCAAGCCATTACGAATTTTTGTATAGGCGTGCCACTCACACGCTTGGTCACACTTGTGTCGTAACACCTTGAGTATGTGCGTGTGCCACTCACACGCCTAGCATTATATTTCCACCCACGATTAGTTATACGAGAGGATATTTCCTCCCACGAGTGTGCCATTCACATGCGTGAATTCTATGGTTAAGCTAGCAGAAATTGTGTTTGACTTTCATTTTTCATTTTTCTCTTCTGCACTGCATCTATTCCTCCTCTCAGGTGAAGAAACTAGGGTTTCATCACAGAGATTGTTTTAGCCAAGAAACATCATAGAAAACTCTTTAATCTTTTCAATACCTTTCAATCATCGATCTATGTAAGTGTTAATCGTTTTTCGCAACATCGATTTTCTGGATTTCATCTTTTTTTTAATCGATCTGTTTTTTAGGGCTTGATTCATCTTTATCTTCCAGCTTTTCATCGATCTGTGTAAGTGTTAATCGTTAGAGTTATGTTTTGTTAATCTTCTTCATATAAATCTAATTCGATTTTTTTTTTCTAATTTACTGTTAGGGTTTGAAGAATTTTGAAGACTTGAAGATTGAAGAATTTTGAAGACTTAGAAGGTACACTAGTGGAAAGTGAGATTTTTTGAGTCTGTTTCGGGCCTTGAAAATACGTCTTCCCATGGGCTTTCTTAAAATAACGGGCTTCAGTGGAAGTCGTTTTAGATGGATTAATGTAACGTCTGCGAGGGTCAGAGTTTTCTATGGGAAAAAATATCAAGAGAGTCGAGACAACCATGCCTTGTTTCTCGAGCACCCTTATCTTCTGTCCATTCTCTCGTTCCTCTGCTCTCTTCTCATTTTATCGCTTCGATGAAACCATCAAAGAACAAACCCTAGACATCTACTTGAAACAAGAACAAAAATGGTTCTCTATCCGTGATTCTCTATAAACCCTTGCATCTACTACAATCCAGTAAACCAAATCAATCTCTTCTCCTAATGAGATCCATTCTAGGTCGTCTTCTTCTTTTAAGGTGAATGATAAGCGAAACCCTAATTTATTCTTCAACTTTCTCATAATACTTGGTTTATGATTGTCACAAGCATCTAATATCTTAAATTTAACTTTTGAGGGTTTTGTAGTGAACAACTTATCTTCAATTGGTCGGGTGGTGATATCAATTATCTTGATATTATTCGAGGTGATCCCGGTGGTTATGTCGTATCAGTTAGAATGATTAAAGGTATACACAGATGATTACTTCATCTGATTTCAATTTAAGGTTTAGATACGTGGATCTGGGTTTTTTTTGATTGATTTTGATTGTTTATAGTAGTCATTCAATTTTGGTATGGGTTTTTCATTTTTCGTCTCCTTTTCAGTTATTGGTTTTATTTGAATGGTTAGGTTAGGATTTTGGGTGAAATAACATGTTTGATGTGACAAAAATTATATCTAATTGCTTTCTTTTTCTGGATTTTTTTTATTTATAATTTTGGGTTGGGTTGTAAATCATGAGTTTAACATCTTTAGAACATAGGAAGGAATATGGAAGTTTGATGCTTGATCTAATAAGAATTCTGGATTTATTGGTTAAATCCAACTTTGGTTATGAGGTCAATTATCCTAATAGCTATCACTGAAGAATAGATGATGATCAACATTTGTATGTACGATGATATCTGATTCAAAAATGGGAAGAATGCTAGCCCAGATTGACCTAAGATTGAACCCTGTGAAGCTTGTCTATTGGCTTATAATTTTTCCTTCTGATCAGTTTCTCAAGATGTACTAGGAATTTCATGGGGCATCTTATCTATGGGGAGTATTTAGAAAGAGAATTGTTCATGTTTAATGCCTCCTCCATGTTCACATAAGCACCCATGGTGACTCTAATTTTGGTATTTGTAGGTGCTTTCCTGGGAAATGAAGAATGTTTACTTAAAGTGTTAATATCTCAAGTGTTTGATCTTCTTTTCTATTTCTCTGGTTGTTTTTGAAGTTTTCTTGTTTGTGTAAACTTTCTAATACGTTTTCCTTTTGATCTGTTATAGGTAACAGTTTCTGAGCTAAAGTAGTGATGATTTATCAACTTGCTGCTGTAGAATCTTATGTTGTGATGGGTAAGGGAGGATAAGGCTACTCGCATATATACTTTATGGCATGCTTGTTGTGTTTGTAGAAAATTTCCATTAACATCGGTCAATGTATACAAAAATTGCAGCTATTACATTCGCGTGCTATTTGAGGCGATTGCATTTGACACTTACATTTGAAGTCACCTTGTTCAAACTTGCGTTCAATCTGACCGAGAATTTGAAATAAGTGAACTAAGTAGCCTTGATTATTCAGTTTAATTGTGTTTCAGTTTTGCAAGTTTTCTTTCATTGTACAAGAACCAATGGCTACATGATACATTGTGCCCACATTTTGTGTTGTTCAGGGGATACTTTTCCTAGTTATATTTCCTTGCCAGTGTAGCTAACTTCAAGACTCTAAAGATGCATTGATATCAATTAGGACCTTTATATCAGTTCCTAATGTTTAGCAATTGAAAGAATTATTCATTTTTTTGTACTTGCCATGTAATTTCTTATAAATTCACAACACTTTTGAGTTGAATTGTTGATCTGGGTGTTATATGGCTTATTATTTGGTATTTAATTGGGGTTTTTTGATCCCACAGATTTGAATACCACATTCCAGAAATTGATGAAAGAGCACTACATGGATAACTACTGACTTCGGAAATTGATGGAAGAGCACTACACGGGGAACTACAACCAATTCTTCCGTTTGGAGAGATGGAGGTGGCTCTAGTTTCAAGTAGGTATACTATTAAACTTTGTAATATATTACCGATTATTTCTTATCCACAAAAAGTGAATATCGACTCTAATTTGATTGAAAAAAATTATTCTTTGATGCAGGGATATCGAGTTTATGCCATTTATTGCACTATGTTGCTCATTTTGTTACTTTTGTGGGTATGTTGCTCATTTTGTTACTTTTGTGGGTAAATATGAACTTCACTTCATTAGTTTTACCGGTTGTGCTCGATTGTTTATCCACTTGCATTAGCTAAAGTTTAATACTTCATTGAGTGTAGGTCGTGATTCTTGATGTAAAAGCCGGTGGGAGCACGAGATAACTAGTATATGCATTCTAGATCTTAGTTTTTATACTCCTAATAAAGTGTGGCATACTTATATCCTATTTTAGCTCCTTCAAAATATTTCTTGGTCTGTAGAATGCGCACTAGCTCTGGCGTGATTCTCGATGATGACAGGATTAGGTATTTTACATTTCTGACCATGAACTATCGAGATTTTATACTGATGTAATCCATGCTTAGTAATTAAGCCATTATGTGAACTGTCAGATTTTATACTGATGTTATCCATGCTTAGTAATTAAGCCAAGGTGTTTGCCTAAGTTTATGGGTAACAAGTTATACCTTGGCTCCATTTATTTTCTTATGTTTGTTTTAATAACACGCACTTCTAATTTCTCCACATAAGGATCTTCGAGTAGTTGAAAACGCAGAATGATTTAATGGTTGGTATATGACTTGTACACACTTCTAGTTGAAACTGCAAAATGAATCAGGTTGTTCAGAATACTCCCTTAGCACAACCTAGCATCTCTTGTATTAGTCTTACAAAATCCTTATACTAATCTTAATAGTTTATAAGCATTGACTAGTTCCTTTTGGGATGATTACTGATAAATGCTCAAATACATTGATGCAGGTTCAAGTCCATTGCCAGCATTACCAGTTGCCTCGATAATTGATTTAACATTTAACTATGGCAAAGGAGGTGCTTGTTCTACATGTAATGAGGTAGAATCATTCCAGATCGTTTTGCTTGAAAAGGCAGAGTTAGAGGTTCATTATGCTTTAGGACACGATTAATTGTTTTTGTTTGTGTATTTCTAGATTCCTTGCACATTGGCTTCTGTCGATGCCCTTGAAAGGTACACATAGCTTTCCAGCGATCCCCTTTGCAAAACTAGCAAACCTTGCATTTTGTCCGTTGATATAGATCCATCCAAGGTACAACTATATGCCATGGTATTACGATTGCAGTAGTAACTCTGTTTATGGACCTTAACTAATATCTTGTACGTGTGTCTGTAATTTGAACCACATTTTGTGATAACATAGTTACTCTGTTGCATCTCTGTTGGGGTTACGTTTCATTTTAATAATTTTATTCATTAAGTTAAGCTTTAACCAATGTAGGGTAACTCTTTAGGCAGCCAACTGCCTTTTTTCTCAGCTTGTTCTCTTACTTGTGGCATATGTCATTCCGCAGATTTTTTTTTTCCCGGTATTTGACTCTCGTAAGTTGTCTTCTTTTCTTCGCAGAATGGTTCTCTTGCTCATCGCACTCTCAATCATCACTGACTTCTGAAAGGTAATGGTGTTGTTAAATATATCAAGCTACTTAAATGTCTTGTCATTGTTTCGAGTTTCAATTTTGTTTGTTGTTGTGGCATGTGGTGCCTGCCCCAACTTGTTTGGGAATGAAAGCTTGGTTATTGTTATCTGGAAAGGGTTGATGCTTGCTGAGATAATGAAATATTTTTCAGTCACTACATTAGTTGAAGCCAATGAGACAATCACACTATTTTGCAGTCATTACAATAGTTTATTTGCATTTAGTTATTTCTTTGTTAGTCACTACACGTCCTTGTTTAATCTTTATTAGTTTGTATCTATTTGTCTCTTTGTTAATCATCACTGGATATTTGTGACTTGTTTTGTGCTTTCGGGGATCATAAAATGCAATAGCAAGCTAATTGACCTATTAGTTTTCGACATTAAACCAAGTGTGGAAGCTTCCTATTTCAAGTGTTGCAGATTCCTCTTCTTTAAAGACACCACCGAAAAGTACTAGAACTATGGAGAAGCATTATGGTGATGTTAAATTTCACTCATGTTGCCTTGGTAGTTTTTCTATAGTGATTTGTTTTTTAGATTTCTGTATGTTTCGTAAATTATTTTCAGACTCGGAACTGATTGTACTTAGTTATTGTAAAATGAAATCCATGTGTTTAGTGAATTTTTCGCAGATTTAGAACCTGAGTAATTGTAGTTTATTGGGGTTGTATGATGAATTTAGTGAATATAAGTTTAATTCAATTTCAGTTTCTTGTTTGTTTCAATCATATTTTATTTCAGCTACAGATTCAGTTTAACCAAAATTTTTTTTGTATTATAAATTAATGAAACGTCTGCTTCCACCAGTTTCCAAATATGGGCTGATCAAGGTAGTCTTAATTTGAAACAATCTAAGAATCTCAGAAGCAGACGTTTCGAGAAATAAGACTACAATCTTAGGGCTCCCAGAAGCAGTCTTTTTTAGAGGTTTTAAGTGTTTTTCTGGCAGTCTTTTTTTTTGCATTTTCCACTAGTGGTATAAGTTTCGAAACATTGAACTGATTTTAGGTTTTATGTTAATTTCGAAATTTTCTATTTTTTTTTACTTTGTAACCTAATTTCTAGTTTGTAATCTAATTTCAATAAGTTCTAATTTATAAGTTGTTGGTCTTTGATTGACATCATTAGCTTCACTTGTATGTTCTAGTTTTTGATCTCGTTCTAGTTTTTGATCCACTAGTCCGTGTAAAGATGCATTCTCTTTGTTAGACATGGTGTAGTTTTTTTTGCCTTATAAGCATACTAAGTTGAGTAGGCAGAGTGCTACCTGATAAAGTCTTATATAATCTTGGAAGGTTTGATGAGAGCTAGACAGACTTGGACCTAGCTAGCTGTGTATCAACAGAGCGTGCGTGGGTATGTCAGAGCGTAATTGATTAGTGTGTGTTGTTGTGACATATGCTTCAAAGTCGATACATTCTAAAAGTTTGCTAATGTTGTTCTATATCCTGGTCTTTGCAGAGCCAGGAGAGGATCCTTTTGGCAAGAGACAAACAGAAAAGAAGCATCGGCTACAGAATTTGTTAAGGTAGTAACCTAAATTCCAGTTTGTATGTTCTATAAATATGCTCATCATGATTTGAACTTTAGTTTCATTTTAAGGTAGTTTTTTAAGTTTAAATGAACTAAAGTTATGAAGTTTTGTTTTGATATTGACTGATTCTAAGTGAGCATGATGATAACTGTCCTAGTGGTGATTTACAAAAGATACTTGTAGCTCATTCTCTCTTCTTTGAGGGGATGTTTATGTCGCTAACTTGCAGGGCTTCGGCAACCCTGTACCACTAGGACTAAGTTATTTTATTTTGTATGTTAAGTTGTGTATAAACGAGTCTGGTTTTATGTACTCTGAGAGCATGATGATAACTTGATCCTAGTGGTTATTCGCAAAAGCTACTTGTGGCTCATTCTCTTCTTTGAGGGGATGTTTGCGCTAACTTGCAGGGCTTCGGCAACCCTGTACCACTAGGACTAAGTTATTTTATTTTGTATGTTAAGTTGTGTATAAACGATTCTGGTTTTATGTACTCTGTGAGCATGATGATAACAGTCCTAGTGGTTATTCGCAAAAGCTACTTGTAGCTCAATCTCTCTTCTTTGAGGGGATGTTTCTGTCACTAACTTGCAGGGCTTCGGCAACCCTGTACCACTAGGACTAAGTTATTTTATTTTGTATGTTAAGTTGTGTATAAACGAGTCTAGTTTTATGTACTCTGTGAGCATAATGATAGTCCTAGTGGTGAAATTCCAAAAGCTACTTATAGCTCATTCTCTCCTCTTTGAGAGGATGTTACTGTCGCTAACCTCATGGTCTTCGGCAACTGATGTAGTTTTTACAAGTGGTAAGAAAGATTCGTTGCTCGGAATCTTTTTAAAGATTTGGTTTTTGATTATTAAAAGAAAATACTAAGACAAACTAATTAAAATATTATTTTTTTTGTTACCAAGGAGAGATGAGTCTAGGGATTTGGATTCCACTACTTCTAATGAAGGTAAATTCAATAATTAAAACTTTGACATAATACTGCTACTTTACTCAAAACAATTCGAACTCAATCTCATGCTTTGGAAGATATAACGTTATAAGCTCTTTTTTTTTACGACTCTCGTCACTATTCTAAGGCCTAATTTTCCTTCGCTTATAAAATATCGGCAGCTCAAACTACCCAAAACAGTTTTTACGAAGCATACAAAGAAGAGAAAATTTTTAGACAATTGAAAGCACAAATATGGAGTAAAATATGTCAAAGAATTTAAATACTAAATATTACCCATTAAAAATAGTTTCCTCCAAAACCCTAGAAAAGAAATTTAGATACTCATAGATCGAAGATTGGAGAAAATTTCATTAATCATTGTATTAAGAATAATAAAATATGCTTACATTGATTCTGCAGTCACTAAAGGAGTTTACCACCAAGCTGTTACAATAGCTCTGTTGTGAAAGACCTACTATAACTAAAACAGTGTACGATATTTCTGTGCTGCCGTTGAATATAAGACTGCCACTGCTGTGCTGCCGTTGAATATAAGACTGTCACTGCGACTGTTTTTAAATGTTTGTGTTCTTCGTGTTCTTGATTGAGCAGCAGCAGGAAGAATTTTTTCTAACCTTTTTTTTTCTTCGATTCTAAGCCTATATTTCTCCTCCAAAGTATCCGTCCGCCTTCTCTAGGGTCCGACCATCTCTTTTATACTCAACAGGGCCTTCGAATCTCTTGAAATAACTCCCATTGATCTCCTTTCCTTTTTTTCTTCTTCACGGCCAAGTTACGGGATTCTTTCTTTGTTTTGAGAATTATTTCCATGTCTTTCTTCTTCACACGTCTTCTGGTGATGTGCATGGTCCAATCACGTTGCCAGTACAAGCTAAACTCATACATATATACGTCACCACTTCCAATAATAGAGTATCATACCCGATATACAATGTCCTCCCTGTTTTACTTAAAGTACGTGGAAACTTCATTTTCTTCGAATCAAAGACGCTTACCAAGTCTGTTTGAATGAAACAGGCCTAAAACAACACTAGTCCGTCATTGAGTCTTCCCCGATACTCCTCCAATTCTCTAACAAACCCGAAACAAACCCTCTCCTCTGTTTTGCATCAAACATGTTATCCAGCCCAAGCGTGTCGAACAAATCACCCATATACACCCTGTTTACTCTTAACATGCCCATTGCAAATAAATCCATTGATTGAATCTCATTAATTCTCGGTCATAATTCGAACCCTAAACCTGGTTCATGAAGAGAAATTTTCCCGCCAAAATCCATGAACCCTGATTCATCTTTTGCCGATTATCTAGCCAATTCTGTTCGAAACAAAGACCATTACCATCCCTGTTTGGACCTTAAGAACAAACCCAATGATTCTCAGCGCTTAAGTCTCACCACAGCCTGCCTAAAACGCAAACCCTAATTCTGTTCTTCAGTTTCCCGCCAAAATTCGAAATTCAAATGGAGAAGATGACATTCCCCTTATCCAGCAGCGGTGTCCCTTTAGCAATTTGGGCTACGTTTAGCAATTCTTGGGGCTGCGAATAGCAATTTGTGGGGTACAAAGATAACTTTTGGGCTGTATATGGTGAAAAACTTCTGGGTGACTTTATCAACTCTTCCGGTACATTTCTGGGGGTGCCTTTAACACTTTTCTAGGTGCTTTTAGTAGTTTCTTGAGCAGCCATCTCTTACTTCTCATATTCACTTCTTTTCTTCAATTTTTATACATCACTAAGGCTGTAACATGCTTTTCAAACATAATCGCATCACTAAAGTCGACATGCCTTTCAGATAGAAAAGAAGTAAATAATGAGAAATAAGTCGCCTCCAACAGTAGTTGCACATGAAATGACACTTTAGCCCCTTTAAGCGACGTTTCCTCTTCTTTTGCTCCAAAGTACCTAAAACTCAAAATCAAATAAAAGATACATAATTTACAAGAAAACATAACAAAGAAATCATAAACAATAGATAAATATCAAGGTGTTTTAGACACCTATCAAATTCCCTCACACTTAGACTTTGCTAGTCCTCGAGCAAATCAAACTAAAATAATTTTTAAAAACATACAACTCCATCTCGTCGAGGATACGGTCACACTTAGCACGTATAACAAGCCTTTAAATAGTCTTGGGAGGGCTTACCAGAGGTGTACCCACAAAACCTTTACTCCAGACTCTAGCTATTTACGCAGAACCTTGGAAGGCACTAAAGAATCTCCTTGGTTGGCATACTTATTGACTACGGGAGGAAGTACCCCGATGCGAAATTCCAATTCTTTGTACACGAGTTTGCACTCAAGCATACTAAAATTCATATATAAGTGACAGAGCTCTACTCAGATGGTCTCACGATGGACATCAATATCCGGAGTCAACAAATCACATGGATAGATTAAGAGATGGATATAGAAAAACATAGATGGTTTTGATGTTGTCTAGGTGAACAATGTTTCTCATATCTGTCTGAAGGCCACTGCCAAAATGAACCTATCCTAATGGACCGAGACACTGGTCTGACTAATATCAACACAACTGGCATATATAAGGGAACCAGTGGTCAATAATCCTAATTCTAGATCAACTCGTCTGGCGTATACAAGGGGACCAGCGGTCGATTTATTCACTAATTTTTTTTTTTTTAACAACATGATTATATCTTGTGGATCCAAGCGCATGCTTCTTGTCAGCAGATTACATGGTAATTCCCGTGGATCCTGCGTTCCACGCTTGTTTAGGCGACAGAGACAGGGAGAACACACACATATTGCTATCCAAGTGTTAATTTTTTTATTTTTGAGAATTATTCCATTTGGTATGATTGGTCTGTTTTTTTTTTTCTTTGTAACTCAATCACTCTATTTCATCCTTACAGTGGTAACAACTTGAATCGTGAGCCCCACCTAATCATTTAGAGAAACATATTTTAAAAAGAAAACAAAATAAAAACAGAAGTAAAAAGGACTCAACGAGATATGGCGAAACTACCATGTTATTTCTAACACCTGAGCTCTGTGCTTTTATGAATAGACTCTTTAGATGTTTCCATCTAATCAGATTGGTTCCTTAACTCCTACAACCAAAATGCTTCCATCCACTTAGATTGGTTAGTGTCATCCTTAATAAGCATAAATTTCCAGAATCTGGAGTTTATTTATTTATTTATTTTTTAAAAACTAACTAAAGATTTTTCCCTCACCCTCACCCCCACACTTAAATCTAACATTGTCCTCAATGTTTCAAAATAAAGTTCTGTACCAAAAATATAAGCAACAAGAGGAATAAAGAGGTAAGTCAGAAAGATAGTACCTGGATGAAGCGTAGAAATCCTTCCATGGGAGCAATAAAATAAAAACAAAAACAAAACTAATGTACAACAGCAGGATCCTCCAGAGGGACCTTAACATCACCATGTATGGGCTGCCTCCCAATAAGCGCTAAGTTTAGTGTCTTCAGCCAGACGTTGTAACCCGTTCAAATTAATCCTGGTAGACAGGATCTCTCAGATCCGATTCTTCTATTGCATGACTGGGTAACTCCAAGAATGGTTTCAACCGTTGACCGTTAACCTTGAAAGTTTCTCCGTTCTTCGTATTTTTAACTTCAACTGCACCATGAGGAAAAACAATTTTGACAAAATATGGTCCAGTCCACCGAGACCTCAATTTACCAGGGAAAAGATGTAAACGAGAATTGTAAAGGAGAACTTGTTGACCTGGTTCATATGTCTTTCGAATAATCGATTTATCATGAAATTTTTGTTTTCTCCTTGTAAATTTTCGCACTCTGGTAAGAATCATTACGAATTTCCTTTAACTCATTGAGTTGCAGTCTACGGTTATCACCAACAGTTGGTAGGTCAAAGTTTAGCCGTTTAATGGCCCAATAAGCTCGGTGTTCTAATTCTACAGGAAAATGGCATGCTTTACCGAAGACAAGTCTATACGGAGACATCCCAAGTGGAGTCTTAAAAGCGGTTCGGTAATCCCACAAAGCTTCTACTAAGCGCAATGACCAATCTTTTCGGGTAGGGTTTACGGTCTTTTCTAAAATATGTTTAATTTGCCTATTAGACACTTCAACTTGGCCACAAGTTTGTGGGTGGTAAGGTGTGACGGACCAGAGAATTTTGCTTCCAGCGGGTCGAATTACGGATCGCTTGGCAAGCTCCGACTCTCTAATACGCCACTAAAGTGAAACTTTCGTTTAATCTTGCACACTGTAGAAATATCATTAGTCTCAAGGTCGTAATTCTATGAGCATATGTCCCATACCATAATACTCATAAAATTCGACAAGGGTTCCAATTCAAAACTAAGAGACGGCCGGTTGCCTAAAATTAAAGTTGGCCAGTTGCCCAAATGGTAGACGTCCAATTGCCAAAATTAACACGGGCCACTTGCCCAAACAGACGGCCAATTGCCAAAGTCAACACGGGCCAAATGCCCGAAAATGGGTGATGGCCGGTTGCCAACTCGGCCGATTTCACTACTAATAACTCTCATGGCCGATTTGCCACCACTAAGATTTCCATGGCAGTTGCCACCACTAATAATTCTCATGGCCGGTTGCCACCACTAAGATTTCCATGGCAGTTGCCACCACTAATAATTCTCATGGCCGTTGCCACCACTAAGATTTCCATGGCCGGTTGCCACCACTAAGATTTTCATGGCCGATTGCCACCACTAAGATTTCCATGGCCGATTTGCCACCACTAAGATTTCCATGGCCGATTGCCACCACTAAAAATTCTCATGGCCGTTGCCACCACTAAGATTTCCATGGCCGGTTGCCACTACTAATAACTCTCATGGCTAGTTGCGGTGACAAGGTTGCAATCATCTCCGAATAGGTGGTATGAACTTCCAAGACAACAACCAATCTTTCGAGATGATATGAACACCCTTGTAGAGTTGTCTTTGAACCGCATAGCGGCCGCCTACGTACCCTCTCCGTTGCTCGAAGGGATCAAGCACGACCGTAGTTCGTCAACTTCGTTTAGATAGTATGAACCACACACAATCGTAGCAACTATCTCTCACCGAGATGATATGAACTACTTTGGTCAAGTAGCAATCATCTCTTAAGTAAGATTGTATGAAATGCTTGTTGTTACAAAGAACAATCTCCGACTTATCACAACGGCAGCAGTATTACAAGGATGGAATTGCCGTAGCTCGCACTAAAACGTATCAAGAACACAGAATCAAGACATTATAGAATCCTTTACCAAAGTGCTACCATATTTCAGATCAACATTTTCTTAAAGCTAAGTAGACTTATCCTTTAAATTCAAAAACTAACTAACATCCGTTTATAAATCCCATCTTAGCCAAGAAACCAACTTCGAAGGCTACAGAAAACAATTAAGATTTTTGCTAAACATGCCGAGTAATGAGATATGTTCAAATGAAGATTATGCGTATGAGTTCGGGCCACGAATTGTATGCCAAGACAATAAGACACAATATATTTTTAAGGGCAATGGTAAAAGAATCCACTATTAGCTAGCCATTAGTTAAGTATTTAAAGATCAGTATTTAAAGTATTTCCTTTTATTACCGCAATCTATTAACAACATAAATCTTTAATCGTTCGGTGAATGAACAACTGTAATAGGAACCATATACAATTGAGACAAGTAGAATTAGTATTAGACCTACACTAGCTAGCATCTTACATTTACACCACAAGGAAATACTAATGATCCCAAATTCTAAATCCTTGACTTAGAGACGCATTGACTTAGCAGAGGTGATATACACCTTACTTAGAAGTTAGAAACAAGTTTAAGAGATCCAATAATACCAAATGATTAAGATACGGCATGCCGCATGCCTGTTACTTCAGATTCAAAGTCTAAATACTAAACAGTCACAACTATTCTCTATTCTTCCATTTATTTTGTGACCTACGGATGATACGTTTGGTCTTAGTAAACAAATTTATAGTTATTAACTCCACTAGCTAGATCTAAATCCCCATGTATACATAATAACGACAATCAGTTAACAGTCCTCACAAGTGCATATCAATACACTCAAATGCAATTATATATCAATTAGAAAAACAAAAGGACGGGTAGTGATTGGTCGATGTAGTCATGAATGGATGAGGACACCAACAATGATACAGAAATATAAATCTTGCATTTCCAACTTCAAGTAACAAGATCTTATGGACTATCCAAGCAAAACGAAAACATAATGATAAGCAAGCAAATTAAACAAATTCAAGATGTTTTCCAACTGCTAGGAAGTGCATAACGCACTCACAAGGGAAGTAAGGGTTTTAATTTAAACCCATGAAGATTATGAGGTCCTTTCCATTTCATGATTTTCAGTTTTGACAAACCATATTAGAAAATCGGTAGGCTCCATTAATGAAAATAAGTGAATAATATCTCATTGTAGACTAGAGATGTCTCTCTACAACTCTTTACAAGACTCCCAATCCATAAGACACAAGTACTAAAATCCCTTCATTTTTATTTTTTTGCAATATAGTACAACAAAGGATTTATGTCAATATATGTCTACAATTTAAACAATTTAGAGTTTCAAAGACATCAATCCGGTTCGATAAACCGACTATACATGTACATATCTACGTCATCCATGGTTCATGTCAAACTCATAGAGTATACTGCTCGGATCACAATAGAATTTTAAAAAGTGACCTTATGTCTTATAGTACCACCACATACTCAGAAATTACAGCATTTCAACGGTTCAACAAGAATATACATGCATCGCAACTTGACCATTTGTGTTATTGTCCTACTAAAATCAGTCACATTGAGTTCAGACTTTGAGGTACCTAAAGTGATCATAACTTCACGAAATTTTAACTGTAGGTTAACTATATATACATAAACATCATACTAAAATTTTAGCTCCATCCGATGTACGCATAATGAGAAAAACTAAAATTAGTTGGCATTCAGATTTAAAATCTGCAGATCGCAGTCATAAGTTATGAAGTTGTTTCAATAGTAAAAGGGCCTGATTTTCGTGAATTTTCTACCATATCATGATGACTCAATAATTCACAACATAATAAAATTTCATCCAATTCCAACGGCTGGAATTAAAAATATCAGCTAAACTAAAACAGAGATTATAGGGTTCACAAAGTTGAATTACACTCAAATCATGGAAATTTTTACCAAGAGCTTTGTCAAGCACAAATCAAGTATGAAAACGAAGTACCCACTTCACATATTTGCAGAAGAACATGATTTCTACTCAAACCCCCAAAATTATATGAAGAACCCTAATTTCAAAATTCCTAAATCAAAGCACTTATACATGCAATTGATATTCTTTACGAACTGCCCAATGTCCTAAATCAATTAAAACATCAAAATCAATACTCAATTCTTCAAATCAGTTAACAATATCATTGTGTAAGCATCAACTCAAATAAAAATCAAGGAAACATAATCCCCTACCTTTGCTTGCAAACCAACTCCATGATTAACAACACCGAATCCACAATCTTCCAAGCTTAACTTCTTTGATTTCTCAACAAAATATCTAGAGTTCCTCCCATCGAAAATTTCAAGAGAAATCAAGGTAAGAAGAGAAAAGAAAGTATTGAAAAGGAAATAAAACCCTTTATAAAAATCAACCAGCAGAAACACCATCTGCAACTCAACGTCACCATTATTCGACGAAGCTAACTCATGCATGATTCGGATCAAGTTCTTTCCTATCTACAAGTACAGAATGAAAAGTAGAGAAAAGGAAGAAGAAAATAAGGAGAAGGATGAAGTCGAGCCCCCTCCCATTCCTTCCCAAAACTATAAATGGGTTGCCCTCGTTCTCTCCGTCTCGTTGTGACACGTGCTTAACTGCATGGCTCACTATTCTAGCACCCAATAATTTGGTTAATGTAGACTCTCTATTTAGACACCAACCCTTATCATTGAGGCAACCTAAATAGTAATGGAAATACTTGATATCAGAGTTTTACGCATTCTCAAATCATAATTAGGATAATGGGTTTAGTTAAACCCGAAAAAGAGTTTGGAGTGTCACACCATCAACTCCTTAAAAAGAACTTCGTCCCGAAGTTCAAACAAAACCCAGAAGTAAAGAGAGTTACCTGTAGTCACCGCACGAGCAGAACACTGATGAGTTCCAAAACACACAGTCCCGTTTGAACCGGAACTGCTCTGATACCAACTGTGACGGACCAGAGAATTTTGCTTCCAGCGGGTCGAATTACGGATCGCTTGGCAAGCTTCGACTCTCTAATACGCCACTAAAGTGAAAATTTCGTTTAATCTTGCACACTGTAGAAATCTCATTAGTCTCAAGGTCGTAATTCTATGAGCATATGTCCCATACCATAATACTCATAAAATTCGACAAGGGTTCCAATTCAAAACTAAGAGACGGCCGGTTGCCTAAAATTAAAGTTGGCCAGTTGCCCAAATGGTAGACGTCCAATTGCCAAAATTAACACGGGCCACTTGCCCAAACAGACGGCCAGTTGCCAAAGTCAACACGGGCCAAATGCCCGAAAATGGGTGATGGCCAGTTGCCAACTCGGCCAGTTTCCACTACTAATAACTCTCATGGCCAGTTGCCACCACTAAGATTTCCATGGCCAGTTGCCACCACTAATAATTCTCATGGCCAGTTGCCACCACTAAGATTTCCATGGCCAGTTGCCACCACTAATAATTCTCATGGCCAGTTGCCACCACTAAGATTTCCATGGCCAGTTGCCACCACTAAGATTTTCATGGCCAGTTGCCACCACTAAGATTTCCATGGCCAGTTGCCACCACTAAGATTTCCATGGCCAGTTGCCACCACTAAAAATTCTCATGGCCAGTTGCCACCACTAAGATTTCCATGGCCGGTTGCCACTACTAATAACTCTCATGGCTAGTTGCCGGTGACAAGGTTGCAATCATCTCCGAATAGGTGGTATGAACTTCCAAGACAACAACCAATCTTTCAGATGATATGAACACCCTTGTAGAGTTGTGCTGAACCGCATAGCGGCTGCCTACGTACCCTCTCCGTTGCTCGAAGGGATCAAGCACGACCGTAGTTCGTCAACTTCGTTTAGATAGTATGAACCACACACAATCGTAGCAACTATCTCTCACCAGATGATATGAACTACTTTGGTCAAGTAGCAATCATCTCTTAAGTAAGATTGTATGAAATGCTTGTTGTTACAAAGAACAATCTCTCGACTTATCACAACGGCGCAGTATTACAAGGATGGAATTGCCGTAGCTCGCACTAAAACGTATCAAGAACCCATGAATCGAAGACATTATAGAATCCTTTACCGGTGCTACCATATTTGGTCAACATTTTCTTAAAGCTAAGTAGACTTATCCTTTAAATTCAAAAAACTAACTAACATCCGTTTATAAATCCCATCTTAGCCAAGAAACCAACTTCGAAGGCTACAGGAAAACAATTAAGATTTTTGCTAAACATGCCGAAAATGAGATATGTTCAAATGAAGATTATGCGTATGAGTTCAGCCACGAATTGTATGCCAAGACAATAAGACACAATATATTTTTAAGGGCAATGGTAAAAGAATCCACTATTAGCTAGCCATTAGTTAAGTATTTAAAGATCGGTATTTCCAGTATTTCCTTTTATTACCGCAATCTATTAACAACATAAATCTTTAATCGTTTCTGGTGAATGAACAACTGTAATAGGAACCATATACAATTGAGACAGTAGAATTAGTATTAGACCTACACTAGCTAGCATCTTACATTTACACCACAAGGAAATACTAATGATCCCAAATTCTAAATCCTTGACTTAGAGACGCATTGACTTAAAGAGGTGATATACACCTTACTTAGAAGTTAGAAACAAGTTTAAGAGATCCAATAATACCAAATGATTAAGATACGGCATGCCGCATGCCTGTTACTTCAGATTCAAAGTCTAAATACTAAACAGTCACAACTATTCTCTATTCTTCCATTTATTTTGTGACCTACGGATGATACGTTTGGTCTTAGTAAACAAATTTATAGTTATTAACTCCACTAGCTAGATCTAAATCCCCATGTATACATAATAACGACAATCAGTTAACAGTCCTCACAAGTGCATATCAATACACTCAAATGCAATTATATATCAATTAGAAAAACAAAAGGACGGGTAGTGATTGGTCGATGTAGTCATGAATGGATGAGGACACCAACAATGATACAGAAATATAAATCTTGCATTTCCAATTTCAAGTAACAAGATCTTATGGACTATCCAAGCAAAACGAAAACATAATGATAAGCAAGCAAATTAAACAAATTCAAGATGTTTTCCAATCGCTAGGAAGTGCATAACGCACTCACAAGGGAAGTAAGGGTTTTAATTTAAACCCATGAAGATTATGAGGTCCTTTCCATTTCATGATTTTCAGTTTTGACAAACCATATTAGAAAATCGGTAGGCTCCATTAATGAAAATAAGTGAATAATATCTCATTGTAGACTAGAGATGTCTCTCTACAACTCTTTACAAGACTCCCAATCCATAAGACACAAGTACTAAAATCCCTTCATTTTTATTTTTTTGCAATATAGTACAACAAAGGATTTATGTCAATATATGTCTACAATTTAAACAATTTAGAGTTTCAGCACATCAATCCGGTTCAGTAAACTGACTATACATGTACATATCTACGTCATCCATGGTTCATGTCAAACTCATAGAGTATACTGCTCGGATCACAATAGAATTTTAACAGTGACCTTATGTCTTATAGTACCACCACATACTCAGAAATTACAGCATTTCAACGGTTCAACAAGAATATACATGCATCGCAACTTGACCATTTGTGTTATTGTCCTACTAAAATCAGTCACATTGAGTTCAGACTTTGAGGTACCTAAAGTGATCATAACTTCACGAAATTTTAACTGTAGGTTACCTATATATACATAAACATCATACTAAAATTTTAGCTCCATCCGATGTACGCATAATGAGAAAAACTAAAATTAGTTGGCTGTTCAGGATTTAAAATCTGCAGATCGCAGTCATAAGTTATGAAGTTGTTTCAAAGTAAAAGGGGCCTGATTTTCGTGAATTTTCTACCATATCATGATGACTCAATAATTCACAACATAATAAAATTTCATCCAATTCCAACGGCTGGAATTAAAAATATCAGCTAAACTAAAACAGAGATTATAGGGTTCACAAAGTTGAATTACACTCAAATCATGGAAATTTTTACCAAGAGCTTTGTCAAGCACAAATCAAGTATGAAAACGAAGTACCCACTTCACATATTTGCAGAAGAACATGATTTCTACTCAAACCCCAAAATTATATGAAGAACCCTAATTTCAAAATTCCTAAATCAAAGCACTTATACATGCAATTGATATTCTTTACTGAACCGCCCAATGTCCTAAATCAATTAAAACATCAAAATCAATACTCAATTCTTCAAATCAGTTAACAATATCATTGTGTAAGCATCAACTCAAACAAAAATCAAGGAAACATAATCCCCTACCTTTGCTTGCAAACCAACTCCATGATTAACAACACCGAATCCACAATCTTCCAAGCTTAACTTCTTTGATTTCTCAACAAAATATCTAGAGTTCCTCCCATCGAAAATTTCAAGAGAAATCAAGGTAAGAAGAGAAAAGAAAGTATTGAAAAGGAAATAAAACCCTTTATAAAAATCAACCAGCCGAAACACCATCTCGCAACTCAACGTCACCATTATTCGACGAAGCTAACTCATGCATGATTCAGATCAAGTTCTTTCCTATCTACAGTACAGAATGAAAAGTAGAGAAAAGGAAGAAGAAAATAAGGAGAAGGATGAAGTCGAGCCCCCTCCCATTCCTTCCCAAAACTATAAATGGGTTGCCCTCGTTCTCTCCGTCTCGTTGTGACACGTGCTTAACTGCATGGCTCACTATTCTAGCACCCAATAATTTGGTTAATGTAGACTCTCTATTTAGACACCAACCCTTATCATTGAGGCAACCTAAATAGTAATGGAAATACTTGATATCAGAGTTTTACGCATTCTCAAATCATAATTAGGATAATGGGTTTAGTTAAACCCGAAAAAGAGTTTGGAGTGTCACATAAGGTCTAGAAACCTTATGGGTAATGGAGTATTTCTTCATGAGAGTCTCAAAAGACCGGTTACAAAAATGGGAACTCCATCACTAATGATTGCTCTAGGCATACCAAATCTAGAGAAAATATTGTCTCTAACAAACTTGATCACAACGTGTCGATCATTTGTCTTGGTAGCGATTGCTTCTACCCACTTAGACACATAGTCAACAGCTAATAAGATGTAAAAGTTGCCATAGGAATTGACAAAAGGACCCATAAAATCTATACCCCACACATCAAATATTTCTATTATTAGTATAGGACTAAGTGGCATCATATTATGTCGGGTCAACTTCCCTAACTTTTGACATCTATCACAACTTTGACAAAATAGGTGGGAGTCCTTAAACAGTGTTGGCCAATAAAGACCGGATTGCAAAACCTTCACAACTGTTTTCTTAGAACTAAAGTGACCCCCACAAGCTCCATAATGACAAAAAGTCAGGACACTGGAGATTTCGTTGTCAGGAATACAACGACGGATGATCTGATCAGGGCAATATTTGAATAAGTACGGATCATCACAGAAAAAGTATTTTACCTCAGACAAGAATTTAGCTCTATCTGTTTCGACCAATGGTCGGGCATTTGACCAGTTACCAAATAATTGACAATGTCTCGCAAACCAGGGTAACAAAGAGATGGAAAATAATTGTTCATCAGGGAACGTGTCAAGGATCGGTTTCTCATCATCTCTAGTCTCATCAAGGATACGAGATAAATGGTCAGCTACTACATTTTCGGACCCTTTCTTATCACGAATATGTAGAGTAAATTCTTGGAACAATAATACCCATCTAATCAGCCGAGGTTTGGAGTCCTTCTTGGAAAGGAGATATTTGAGTGCGGCATGATCAGAATAGACTTTGACCTTAGACCCTAGGAGATATGATCTAAATTTCTCCAAAGCAAAAACGATGGCTAACATTTCTTTCTCAGTGGTTGTGTAGTTCAACTGGGCATCGTTTAGGGTCTTACTAGCATAATAAATCACACTAGGTGTTTTATCACGTCGTTGTCCAAGGACAGCACCAACCGCATAATCGGACGCATCACACATAAGTTCAAATGGGAGGTCCCAATCGGGTGGTTGGATGATAGGGGCAGAAGTCAATAATGATTTTAGCTTCTCAAAAGCTGCAACACAAGCTTCATCAAATACAAAGGCAGTATCTTTAGCAAGTAGGTTCGACAGAGGTAAGGCAATCTTGCTAAAGTCTTTGATGAAACGATGATAAAATCCATCATGGCCAAGGAAAGATCTAACATCGGTTACATTCTTAGGTGGTCTTAATTTAGAAATTAGTTCAACCTTGGCTTTATCAACTTCTATTCCTTTAGAGGACACCACATGTCCTAACACTATTCCAGATTTAACCATAAAATGACACTTTTCCCAATTAAGGACTAAGTTCTTTTCTTTACAACATTCTAGAACTAGTGTAAGGTGGTGCAAGCATTCATCAAATGAAGATCCAAAACCGAAAAATCGTCCATAAAGACCTCGAGAAATCGCTCAACCATGTCCGAAAAGATACTTAGCATGCAACGTTGGAATGTTGCGGGTGTATTACACAACCCAAAAGGCATACGCCTGTAAGAAAAAGTACCAATGGACATGTGAAGGTTGTTTTCTCCTGGTCCTCAGGTCTTTATAGGGATTTGGTTATAACCAGAGTATCCATCTAGGAAACAATAATGGTTGTGGCCAGCTAATCTTTCTAACATCCGGTCGAATGAATGGTAGAGGAAAGTGGTCTTTCCTAGTTGCCGAGTTCAATACTTACGGTAGTCTATACAAACTCTCCACCCTAGTGACACGGGTAGGGATCAGTTCATTATTCTCATTCGCAACTACAAGTAATCCTGCACTTCTTTGGGAAAACCAGACGGACAGATCGACCCATTTACTATCAGATATGGGGTATATGATACCCGCATCTAATAACTTAAGCATCTCAGTACGGAAAACTTCCTTCATATTAGGATTCAAACGTCTCTGCATTTCTCTTGAGGTTTTGGCACCTTCTTCTAGGTATATGTGGTGCATACAATCAGCTGGACTAATTCCTTTCAAATCGCTATAGTCCACCCTATTGCGGTCTTGTGCTTACGGGAGAACACTAACTAGTCTACTTTCCTGATCGGGCTCCAAGTCAGAAGCAATTATGGCAGGAAGAGTATTCTCATTACCAAGAAATACATATTTCAGTGTATATGGTAGCGGCTTTAATTCAATGGTGGGGGCCTTAACTGATTATGGGAGGGGTTTATCTATGGTTGGCGGAAGAGGTTCTGGTTTACGCTGCCATTTTCCATAATTCATTACTGGCGCAGAGTCTAACAACGCATTAACTTCTTCAAAATGACTATCCTCATCATAGTAGGCTCCAAAGTGGGACAAGCACGCCTAAAGGATCACTAACACTATTTGTGGTAAAAGTATTCTCAACTAGAGAATCAATCATGCATATAGACTCATAGTGTTCAGGGTCCGGTGGAGCTTGTAACGCCTTAAAAACGTTCCAGAGATTTTCTGATTCCCAAAGGAAAATTCTACTAGGCCAGTTTGACAATGTATGATTGTATTTACAGTGGATAGGAACGGACGACCTAAGATGATTGGGATATTGATATCTTGACTAGAGACAGGTTGAGTGTCTAAAATCACAAAGTCATTTGGATAGATAAAGTTTTCTACCTGAACCAAAACGTCCTCAATAATTCCACGTGGGATTTTGACTGACCTATCGGCTAACTGTACTGTTATCCTAGTTGGTTTCATCTCACCTAGCCCAAGTTGTTCATATACCGAGAACGGTAAAAGATTCACACTATCCCCAAGATCTAATAGAGCATTGTTTATCGTTTGGGTACCTATGACACATGTGACAGTAGGACAACCAGGATCTATAAATTTGACCGGGTACTTTTGTGAGATTATGGAACTAACTTGTTGGGTTAAAAATGCCTTTTTATGGACACTCGCGTCTCTCTTGACAGTGCACATTTCTTTTAGGAACTTGGACATAGCCGGTACATGTTTTATTGCATCTAATAAGGGGAGGTTGACCTTAACTTGCTTAAAGATGTCTAGGATTTCAGCATATGTACTAGGCTTTTTATTAGTGAGTCTTTGAGGAAATGGTGCGTGTGGTATATAAACTCTCTCAGGGAGATCTTCCTCACTTGGACTCTTAGCACACTCAGGCCCATTAGGGTCTTTAGGCGAAGTTTGGTCAACCTCAGTCTCTTCAGCTGGACTACTATCCTTAGGTGGTTCTACCGAGTTCTCTAGAGTTTTACCACTCCTAAGGGTGATAACTGCTTTGACATGTTCGTTTTGGTTAGAACTACCTGAGCCATTAAACTGGTGAACTCCTTTTGGATTCGGAGTCGGTTGGCTAGGAAATCTCCCATTCTCCTTATCATTTAACCGGTTCGAAAGTTGACTTATTTGAGTCTCTAAGTTGGCAATACCTCGTTCACTGTTTTGTTGGTTACACTGACTCAACAAGATAAAGTCATCGAATTTTTGGTTACTCTGGATAACACTTTGGGATAAGAGTTTCATAGATTCTTCTAAAGACATCATCTTAGGATCAACTATACTTTGTTCTTGAGGTTGATTCTAGGAAAACCCGGGTGGTGTATTGCTAGATGGGCCACCCTGATGAGCACCTGTAGACCACGAAAAATTAGGGTTATGTCTCCAACCAGGGTTATAGGTATTAGAGTATGGATCAAACTTGGGTAGACCCTCATATCTAGTGTTCATACCTCCATGTAGGACACTAACCTGGTCACGGGTAGTTTCAGTTGGGTAAAACAAGGGGCACTGATTTCCAGTATGACTTTGTTCACGACAAATGGTACATGTATAAGTTCTGGGCTCACTGTTACAACTCATAGTCTGGTTGGACCCTTGGTTCATCTCTAAGGCCTCTAGACGCCTAAGGATATCAGACCCATTTTCAACTCTATTGACCCTATGGATGTGGTTCCTAGTTATTTCGGGATCCCTCATTAAAGCCCATTGACGAGTCTTTTCAGCTAACTCGATGAACTCGTCAAAACATTCATCTGGGTCTTGATGGGTAAATTCTCCACCACTCATTGTTTCTACCTGCATTCGGGTTTCACTATCAAGGCCCTCATATAATATTTGGGCCATGTGGGCTTGATCAAAGCCGTGATGTGGGCATTGGTATTACAATTCATTAAACCTTTCTACATAATCGTGTAGGTATTCAGCTAATTTCTGCTTAAAGGTTTGGATAGATTGTCGAACAGTAGCAGTCTTATGGTGTGGGTAGAATTTCTTAACGAAAACCTCTACAAGTCCATCCCAGGTAGTGATTGTTTTGGAAGGAATGATATGATACCACTCACCGGCTCTCTCTTCTAGGGAAAAGGGAAACAAACGCAACATAACATCGTCTTTGGTGACATTCAGATAACTTATGGTGTCACAAATCATCTCAAAGTCACGGATATGGGTATATGCGTTTTCATTCTCTATCCCCCTAAACTTACGCAGCATGCCAAATGTCCCAGGTTTAATATCAAACTTAACGGTAGTGGACGGTAAAACAACCCCAGGTTCGCGTATCACTCTAGATGGGTTCAAACGGTCCCTAAGGGTCTTGGTTGGCGGAACTTCACCCTCATCATTTTCATTAACCATTTTGGCAAAAATCGAAGTATCACCTATATCTGTGTAGCGGGTTGGTGTCAAACTAAAAAGGTCGTTCTCCTCAAGTCTATCTCCTATCCGTTTCCAACGTCGCATACATAAGCAAGAATACTAGTGAAGCAAGAAAATCGTGCACATGCAAATGCAGGGTTTACTAAATTAGGTAAGCTTGGGTTACCTCGGCAAAATATACCTAAAGGTACAAGGCTGAGGCTTGTGGAATTTCGGCTGGTAACTCCCAAATGGCCCAAGGCACGGGTTCAGCGTACTTTTCCACAAGTTTCCTAAATTCGGTAATCTGACGATGCAATTGGTGTGTGCAACGTGTATATTTTTTTTAAATAATAAAAAAAGAAATAAATATACACAAAAAGGAAATAAAACCTAAAAAATAATAAAATTTTTGGGTTTTGTTACTTACCTCTTTTGGTAGGCAATTCCACAATAAATATAGAATATTACCTGCACAATAAAAACAAGAAAAATACCCAAGTAAAATCAAAGAAATTAAATTAAACAAAAACTGAAATAAAAAAAAAATAAAAATAAAAAATCTAAAACCTAACCTAAAGGCAAGTTCGCGTCGGTGGCGCCAAAAACTGATGTAGTTTTTACAAGTGGTAAGAAAGATTCGTTGCTCGGACTCTTTTTAAAGATTTGGTTTTTGATTATTAAAAGAAAATACTAAGACAAACTAATTAAAATTGATTTTTGTTTTGTTACCAAGGAGAGATGAGTCTAGGGCTTTGGATTCCACTACTTCTAATGAAGGTAAATTCAATAATTAAAACTTTGACATAATACTCCTACTTTACTCAAAACAATTCGAACTCAATCTCATGCTTTGGAAGATATAACGTTATAAGCTCTTTTTTTTTTACGACTCTCGTCACTATTCTAAGGCCTAATTTTCCTTCGCTTATAAAATATCGGCAGCTCAAACTACCCAAAACAGTTTTTACGAAGCATACAAAGAAGAGAAATTTTTTAGACAATTGATAAAGCACAAATATGGAGTAAAATATGTCAAAGAATTTAAATACTAAATATTACCCATTAAAAATAGTTTCCTCCAAAACCCTAGAAAAGAAATTTAGCTACTCATAGATCGAAGATTGGAGAAAATTTCATTAATCATTGTATTAAGAATAATAAATGATGCTTACAATGATTCTGCAGTCACTAAAGGCATTTACCACCAAGCTGTTACAATAGCTCTATTGTGAAAGACCTACTATAACTAAAACAGTGTACGATATTTCTGTGCTGCCGTCTTAAGCTTCTTCTCCATATAGATTTCCTTGAAACGGAGGAGGAAAGAACTCAGGATCAAAGACCTCACCAAATGTATCCTTGAGTATTTGAAAAACCGTTCCGTGTGTCCATAATCTTCTCTCCGCCTCATATGCAGTTTGTCCTTGTCGGTACTGTGTGAAATTCATTTATGGTGTTAGTTTACAGATAATGTGTCCCAAAATAACGTAAATGAAAAATTTTTAAAATAAAACTTACAGCCGTTCCTATGTCATAACCCCCATCAGCCATTCCCCGTACACGCTCTCTCACAAAACCGACGTATCTCTTAACATGTTTTTTCAACATTGAGACTCGACACTGTATTGACTTTGTGGATCTTGCATTGTCGTTGTGAATCACCGATCTATTTTCTCCAAGGATTCGCTCCCAAAAACTCCTAATATCCATGTCTCTCCCAATAATAAGATCACCGGCAACGCGACAATAAACACGAAAAAACTCGACATCCTCTTCGTTTGAATATCCAGCCATATTTTTGTATGAAAAAACTTAAAAACTTGGTATGTTATAATAGAAAAGGAGATAACGAAAGTAAGAGTAGTTGAGGGTGTTTCTGATAGAAATAAAACACAAACTACTTATAGAAGTTCTAATATGTGTTCGGTGACTATCATTTATCTCAAGCACTGGGGCCAAAGAAACCCTTCATTAATCCAAAAGACAACCATTGGTTAAAAAAAAAACCCAACATTTCTCAAGGGATGATTACTTTTTGCACACAATATATAGGGACAATACTCAAATAAGGTGATTGATTGAATCACGTGGGTAGGGATATGAAAAAAAGAAAAAAATATATCTCCAAAAGTATGAAGATTCGTATGAAGATGTGTGGGTTCAATATTAAAATAACCATCTTTGGACAAAAAAGAAAAGACAAATCCAAAAATTGTTAATAATGCATGGAAAAATACAATTATAATATGTCCTTCTCACATGACACATCGACATTTATTAACCAACCAAAAAGGTTAGTCACTATTACCACATGCATTCTTAAATTAAAAACAAAACCCGGGACCAAAAAAATGGAGGAAAATACTAAAACATTATAAATAGATGTCATTGTCGTATGACACGCGATTACACTTAGCCTGTGTAACAAGCCTTTCAACCACTAGGCGTCCTTACTGGACGAGTTTAGTCTCGTGAGGGTTTACATACTGGTTTACCCACAAAACCCGATTGTATGATGTCGTCACGCTTCACGACAAGCTAAAAGTTAAGGGTTCATATAGGAAAAGTGATGGCTCATGCTGAGGTAGCAATTGTAATACATAAATCTCTTTCCCTTCCTTTGTAGGTACAACTGTCGCGCATCAGTCTCCTGCAGTTCATTAGATATATAGTTATGATAAGTGTTATTTAAGGAAACCAATAAATTCATACACATGTTTGCAATAACACAGGGAAACCTACAATCTTATCTACGGACCACCCTTCGGGAACACTGCGATACAGTGGTATCTGGATTGCAACAAAAAAAATTCACCTCGTTCTTTATTGTGATGAGACGTTATTGTAAGGATTTCCAAGTACGAAGGTTGTGATTTCCAATTATATCGGTAAACTCATGCGCAACAGACATCCAAAACTCGTTTGATTTCTCGTCGGTTAATACGTCTGGATCATTAGAAACATTGCAGTAAGCCCTAGTTAGAGCTTCATCTTCCTATGGTGTGTATTTGGTTGCCATTTCTTGGTTGATATTAGTATAAACGTAAAACCCCAAAGAAAATATATAGTTTGTAGTGGCAATTGTTTACACTGGTTCAAAGGGAGTCTATTTATAGGCTAAATTTGATGCATCCAGCAACTGTCAAAACCCCTATTAATGTATTCAATAGTTGATAGTCCGCATTGGTGACAATGTACCATACTTACAGCTAATAATGAAAAAAAAGACAACAGTAAGTGAACTTTACTTTTATGAGAGAGTATTATCGTTGTTTACAAATGACTCCCACTAGGGCAAAAAATCCAAAACTTATTCTCAAAGGCCATCCCTGTTCATAAACGTCCCTTTTGATGGTAACCAGAGTTTTAATAATCACCCGATTTATTATTAACATCATAGGACATCATACATATTAAATTAATAACCTAACTCACTTTCGTAGGAATCACGGTTACACTTAGCACGTGCAACAAGCCTTTAAACCCTTAGGTGACCCTAACAGACGAGTTTAGTCTCGTGAGGGCTTACATAAAGGTACACCCACAAAACCTTCTATAATACTAACACACTGGAAAAGTTAAGAAAATAAACAATTATACAACAAGGATCTTGGATATTATATGCCAGGAACGAATAATCCGTCCTCAACTAAATGTCTAAAAGGATGTTGTTCCGCTTCATACATTGCAATTGCCGTTGCATGATTACCGTTTGCAAGAATAAGGTACTGCCTAAAACGAATACAATACCTCTTAATGGTGGTTATGCTTTGTTGGATACTCTTACTTGAATACACCTTGTTACCGCTGCTTATTTGGATACTAAAATCGGCAACAATCTGAGACCAAAAATGTCTTCCCATTTCGTGGTTTTCTAGAATTTGATTCAAATCATATACCCTACAATAACTTATTACCAGGGCGTTATCTTCTTCCATTGAAAATCTAGCCATCCTCCATGTTTATTAAGGTAGGAAAAATTGTCAAAAAGAAAGTTTTGTTTTTGCTTTGAGATTTGCATATGGTGGTCTGGTATATATAGTAATTGTTTATTTGATATGTCGGTAACTGGGACCAAGTTTAAATATGTTATAATTACATGATAACGCCCAAAGTTGCATGAACTCCAGTCATCCAGGTGTTTATACAAAACGCCCAAAGTTGGAGTACCCCAATCAAAAGACCCAACAGAGATCCAAATTATCCAACACTATACACCATCGTTTATCTACTCTAACACTACAACCGCAAAACAAAAAAGAACCAATACACCAAAGCAAGAACATTCTAGTCAATTATTAGGCAATGCGCAGGTTTCAACATTTTCCCTACTTAAAATGAAATGAGCCAAGTGAGAAACTCGCATCGTGCATGCCTTGGAATTATAATCTCCAGTTTTTAGATTCTCGTAGTCTTCTATGTGCCATAACATCTAACACACCCGGAAATACCTAGCATCCATAGCTTCTAGTTCTGCGTCGTCATTGTTTCCTTTGGTAGTGGGATTGGCTTACCTCCTCCAATTGGAATACCCGGTCAACCGATAGAAATCTAGAGGGGTCAAACTTATCTCAAACTCTTTGAAGTGAAAAGTTCTAGTCTTCTTCCACCACCTATCACATAAAGCTTCGGTTAATCCCTTATCCCCAAACTTAAAATTAAATTGGAATATGAACTCTAAACCACAGTATTTTGTAATAGAGCAGTGATCTCTTCATCCATTGCAGCTCTCCATTTTGGATCTTTGCAAGCCTCAGAGTAACATGTAGGAACTGTGATATCCTCACAAACAGTTCGAACTTCAGAAGCTTAAACTTTGGGCTTGAAAATACCTTGTTTACCTCTTCTTTTCATTGAATGAGCACTAGTGTTGATGGTGGATTTTCGTTCAAGGTTGAGTTTGTAAAAAACCAGAAAAATCATGCGCTGACATCTTGTAAAAGATAAAGCCATTTATAAGTGTTGGATACTCCCTCACTTAATTCAGCCTTGTATTTCGTACTCATTATCGTGTGGCATGACGACCGAGTGTTACTCTGTAAGAGTAACACGAACCTCCAAGCACTATAATGAATCCATGTACGAAATACCCGTACATGCTGATTCTCGGTGTGTTATACTAGCCCGAGCCCTCTCGGTGTGTTATACTAGCCCGATTGAGCCCCTCTCGGTGTGTTATACTAGCTCCGATTGAGCATAGGACTTGATCGTATCGGGGTCTCCGGATATGATTCGATCGCATCATCCAACTCCACAAGCATGATTGGATGACCACGCATCAATTCCATCACCCCCAAGGTGTATGGAATACACACGGCCTTAGCTTGCCAAATATGATCTCGATCGCAGTCATCCAACTCCACAAGCATGATTGGATGACCACAGATCAATTCCATCACCCCAAGCAGGTATGGAATACACACGGCCTTAGCTTGCCAAATATGATCTGATCGCACTCATCCAACTCCACAAGCATGATTGGATGACCACAGATCAATTCCATCACCCCCAAGGTGTATGGAATACACACGGCCGACCCGCATGGTCTACCATTGGCCTTTGCTTGCCAAGAAACCGTCCATACCAAGCATTATGGACGGAAAACCCTAAATTAGGTTTGCGGCATATTACATGTGTCGCAAAACGGTTTTCAACCGTCCATCTTCGCAGTATAGATGGAGGGTGTAGATGTAGACTCAAAGGGCCCTGGAGCATGTCGACACAATCACCGTGTGACCGCCTACACACTTGACCAATCGGTCAAAGCCAACCATGGTTGGTTACAACAAAACCGTCCGCCCAAAAGAGCATGGTCGCGCGGCTTTGAAAGCCAAAATTAGGGTTTCGAGTCATCACGCGCGTCCATCTTCTCCGTACGAATGGAGGGTCACAGATTGGATTAACCAAGGCCGGTCATACCAAAGCATGACCACCGTGGGCCCATCTACCTCCTCTTGGTCGGCCAAGGCATACCATGCCCGGCCAACCCAAAACGCACGCCCAAACTCGTGCGGTTACACTCCAAATCCTAACCGATCTCGACCGCTCAACTTCACCGGATGATTTGAGTGGCTTAGATCACATTTTCATGGGATAATCAGGTATAGGTGTGAACACCAACCTACCACCTACACGGTAGTATGATCGACCAAGACCGACCAAGATGGGTCGTCTTGGAACGCACGCCCAAACTTGGGATGTCATGCGGTTTCCAACTCCTTTGTGGCAAGGGATTTCTGCCGCAAAACCGATATCAACCGCTCCTCTTCGACGGTCAAATTGAGTGGCCTAGATTGCATCTTTATGAGACGGTGAGACATGGACGTGTACACCATCTTGCCGTCAACACGCATGTATGGTGGGTCCTCTACAAAATCCTTCCCATGCTTGGTTTCGACCAAGTCAAGAGTGATGCTTGCGCACCTCTTTAAAAACCCTAATTTCATCAACGGTCGCAGATGAGTGTCTCAAACATCATCTCATCCGTCCGACTTCACCAGACTTGGTTATACAACCCCGGTCGGGAGTTATTTGGTTAGTGAGGAGTCATTACCCATCACTTTACCACACCGTAATGCGCACTCGCATAAAATACACACGATACTCCACAAGTATCGACTTTCCGAATAACGTGATCATTCAATTCAGCATTACATGCTATCTTCCGTGGATCCACGATCCACATTCCAGACATCAATCATGTCACAAACTGGGGGATACATACTGGGGTATTGGTCTGGCGGTTTACAGCGTGCAGCGTGCAACGCGCCATCACAAGAACGTGTTAGGAAGTCATGGACGGTTAGAGATGAACAGGAAAAGTGGGCAAGACTGGTCGTGTGTTACCGGCACACAACTCCACTACTCCATCATTCCACTACCTCCACTTCCCACGAGAAACGTGAATGAGGCTCAATGACTTGTATAAATAAATTCTCCGCCCTCTTTTCCAACAACGAACAAGGGAATAACGGAGACAGAACAACACAAGTTCAGTCGACAGAAACCAAGTGTTGATACCGTCATATTCAACCATCTTCTGTCACAAGTCATAGCAAGCCAACACCTTCACAATCTCAACACCTTCTTCGCTTCCCTCCCTAAGATCAACCCCATCTCCTTCACTTTGTGACCGAAACAAGTCCGGAACGGCCATTTCTTGGTTTAGGCCGGACTTGCACGTATTGATCTCTCGAATCTACAAGCACTCACCGCGCGAGTGCATTTGTTGTAGGTTTAAATTCATTCCTCATCACACCCCAAATTACCAAATTCAGCGGGAGTAATTTTCACCCATCAACAACTAGTAACACTTGATGAAGGAAAAGAAGTAGTAGTGGCAGTAGTAGAAGCGTATTGGTAACTATTGGTGACATGTCAGTGAGAGATGTATCCACTTCATTAGATATAGCAGTAGGAGCATCAGTAGTAGAAGTACTTGAGGGAAAAATATTCACAGATGTGATTGCAGCATTAGAAAAATATTCAGATTGAAAAAATTTTGCATATGGAAAACATTCTCATCAAACACCACATCTCTAGAAATAATTATCTTGCCTGTAAGAGAATTGAAGCATCTATATCCCTTGTGTAGATAACTGTATCCCAAAAATATACATCTGACAGACCTTGGTTCTAATTTGTGAGCATTAAATGGTCTTAGGCATGGAAAACAGGCACACCCAAATGTATGTAAGAAGTTGTAGTCAGGTGAAATTTGAAATAAAGTTTCTAGAGGTGATAACTGGTGTAAAGTAGGAGTGGGTAATCTGTTGATAAGTATATTTGCAGTTTCAAATGCATATGACCAAAAAGAAGCATGAGACAGTAAGGCCAGACCTTTTTCAACTATATGCCTATGTTTCCTTTCGCTCTTCCATTTTGAGCATGTGCATGAGGACAGGATTCCCTGTGACCAATTCCACAATTGTCTAAATATGTTGAGACATTTCTGTATTCCCCTCCCCAATCAGATTGAACAAATTTAATTTTTCTTTGAAGTTGATTTTCAACATGAGTTTTAAACTTGATGAAGGTGTCAAGAACTTCTGATTTGTAAGCTAAAGGATATAACCAAGTAAATCTGCTAAATGAATCAATAAATGAAACATGATACTTGAATCCATTGATAGAACAAAGAGGGGAGACCCATACATCTAAGTGGATTAAATCCATAGGACCATACACATAATTTGAACTAGATGGAAATGGTAAAGCATGACTCTTTGCCAGTTGACAAGCTGAGAAAATAGTCAAAGACAAATGATCATCAAGTACCTCATTAACTGAAGGCAGAATATTCTTCAAAGTCTTGTAGGATGGATGTCCAAGTTTATTGTGCCATGTGGATGATGTAGAAGCAGTTGAAGTAAGAGCTTATTTAAGTTGAGAAGCAGTGAAGTCCATGTGATATAAACCATTTCTTACAGGACTAGTGAGCAGAACATTGTTGGAACTCAAGTCCTTCACATAGAATTTATCATGATGAAATTCAAAGAAGCGATTATTTTTTCATTTGTAAACCGATTTACTGAAATTAGATTCCTAGTAATGGATGGAACATGTAGAACATTTGAAAGTGTAAATGTGCAATCATCATGTTTAATTATGGAAGAACCAATATGAGTAATATTCAAACCTGAGCCATTTCCAACTCTAACATGATCATGTCCTTGATATTCAGAGTGCAAATTCAGGTTTGACAGTCGAGGTGATGTGATGAGTAGCTTTGAGTCGGTACCCATCCGTAACTAGTAGAATCAGAAAGTTATCATTGTAAACAACAAAGGCTTCTGGTTGACACCGTAAATCATCATAGGCATCTCCAGGATATAAAGAAGTAGTGTAATGAGCTTGAGCCATATAGTTATCATTAGTAGCATATCTATATCGATATTCATTTGCTGAGTGACTAGGTTTGATGCAAATCTGACATTCAATGTAATAGTTGTATTTGACAGGATGGAGTGGTGGAAAGAAATTACTAGGAGCTCCACCAGATCGGTTACCACCACGGCCACCATTACCAAATCTTCCACCTCTAAAGCCACCTGATCTATTGCCACGATAACTACCACCAAATCTATTGAAGGTACCTCTCTGAGGATTCCACTGAGATTGTGGAGAAGGAGGATAATGGAGGTCCTGAGTAATGTTGATAATAAGCTGGTGGTGGAGATTAAATCTGATATTGTGGATCAAAGTTAGGTAATGAAGAATTAGGATGATGTTGTTGAGTAGATATGTTTGCAGAAGCAGTGGTTGGGTCTATTTTGGATTCTGAGAAAACTCTAGCTTCTTCAGATAACAATGATCCTAATAGTTAAATGGAAAATTAAGAAAATGGCCATGTGGGGAAATGTAATTAAGAAAATGCCCATGCCGTTTGTTTTTCCGTCTGGGCCCACCAAACCAGTAAACTCCCATAGACTAAGTCAATTTCTCATTTAACTAGATGAGATTCTGGTGGGAAAAATTACTAAACTGCCCATTCCTCTAGAATATCATAATATCATCTGTAGTCGCCGTTTGATTAATCAACGGCTATAAGAGATAAGTGAGCGGGTTGAGCAGAGGACGGTTGAGTAGAGGACGTGTCCGTCTAATGTACAAACAAGTGAGTGTGGTTTGAGTGGAGGATATGCCCACCACATATCATCTATCCCACCACGTCTCTTTTTGTTTGTAAGTATCAAACAAAATTTCTTAGGTTCATTCACTTAAGCTGTCGTGAATTACAGAGAAGTGGAGATGGTATTTTTCATCTTGTCACCTTATGCTGCCGTGAATTAGTTCTGAAGTCGATTGAAACAAGATTTAATGTTGGTTTCATTGATTTTCATGGTTGGGTTCACATTCAATTTGAATTCACGGGAACATATATAAGATTAATATTTTGGGATTCTTGTTACAGATTTGTTTTGAGAGTAAACTTTTTAATTGGGTAGTTAGATTTTTAAATGAATTGATGATTTCCAACTAATGCAAACCCAAATTGGATATCCAAGGTAATCTGATTATTCCCTCTAAGTGTTTGTAAAAATGCTTAATGACGAGTATGGTTTGATTTGCAAAGAATTCTAATGGTTAATTCACGTGTATCAATTAACAATGAGTATGGTTGAATTCTAATGTGAAGAATCGAAGAAGATGAATTATGGTGGGTTTTTGGTGTGAATGATGATGATATTACAGATGATGGTGTTTCCGAAAAGGGAAATTTGGTAGCAGAACGGTGGTTGTTGTTGGTGGTGGTCTCTGTTGAAGATGAAGAAGGAATTAGAATAATGAATTAGGTGGTCGTGGGGATAAGGATTTTAGAGGAACAAAGTTGGGTTGTGGTGATTATTATGGATTTGTGAATGGGTTAGAACTTGAGATGGAATCTAGTGATGGATGGATTTGAAGAATGTGGTGGTTGTGTTCACTGAAGACAATTGGATGAAACTGCAGATAGCTAGCCAGTATGGTTCACCAATTGGAGTTTTCAGCTGAGGTTGGTGTTGATTGGTGTTGCATGTGGTCGTGTAGCTGACTGTAGAAAGCTGAAGTGCTGGTACTGTTACTTGTTGTGATTGTGATGGTGTTTGAGCCAGGAAATGAATTGAATGAGTTGAACTTGTAGCGACTGGTATTGGAGAATATACAGGCATGGATTGCAGTTTGGAATGGGCACTGGGAAGTAAGATGAATAATGTGTTGGTTTTACACCGAGTAAGCTTGTGACTCCTTTTTTGCACCGAGTCAACTCGAGTTTAACTGAGTCATCGGTTCAGCTCTGGCCAACCCAGCTGGATCAAGGGCTAAAATGTCTATTTGCATGACCGATTAAGGCCACCTTTCCTCTAACGGTAGTTGACCGTCTTTTTGAAAAAACGGGATGGAAAAACAAACGACATGGGCATTTTCTTAATTTTCAAAAAAACGTGGACATTTTCTTAATTACATTTCCCCACATGGGCATTTTCTTAATTTTCCCATAGTTAAAAGGTGGTAATTAGATTATCATTCTTCAATTGCTGAGCTGTAACTGAGGTTTTGAAAGCATTATATTCAGTAGGTAACCCTTGAAGAATGTGAAAAACGAGATCCTCATCTGAGATAGGTCGATCAATTTGAGATAATTGATGGGATATAGATCTTGCTTTGTTAAAGTATACTAGCATAGAATCACTACTCTTCTTCAAATGAACTGATGCGTGTCGTAACCACAACAAATTAATTAATACTTTACTACCTAATTAACAAGTAATATAGGGTAGTCAAGGTCGATCCCACGAGGAGCACGAGATTCTAGTTGTAAAAATTGTCACTAAAGGGGGTGTAAAAAGCAAAATAAAAATAAACAAAAACAATTAAAAGATAAAGTTGAAAGCAATAAGAGAGACAAGATCAAGGAATCCTTCTTCGTTACGAAACAATGAATCAAGTTATGTTCTCTTCTACTTGTTATTAGTCACAGATTATCACCAACCGTAGGATAGCAGTCCGCTTAGCTAGCCCCAAAATCCCTAATTTCACCGAGTAACAGTCCGCTTTAGTTATCGATTCTATTCAAAAGAACCACCTTGAGGTCCGCTTACAAGATGTAATTCCCGTAATGCATTAAGATTTATGAATTTAGGTTTAGTACTAGTAGTTAAACCTCGGTTCGCTTGGTTCACTTTCTAGCGTTGTTTCTACACACAATTGCTCCACGGAATCCCTCCGCAAGGTCTCGTGTTTGCTACTTATGTAAAGAGTCAAGAAACGATTACTTATCTCCTAACTTTCACTAGCATTAGATTAAACTAACAAATCAATTTAGCATGCATTCTAAACAATCTATCAATCAATCATGAATGTCTTTAAGATCACTCCTATTAGTAAAAACAAACGATAATCATGTGAAGAACTTCAAGATAGAATTAAAAACAAAAACTCAAATCATATTAAGAACTAGGAATTCATCCTCAATCAATAAAATTAACTACTCATGTTAAAAGAGTTCACACAAAGAATAAGAAAAGAAAAGAATTGTGTGTGTAGAGATGTGTCTAGAAGTTGTAGAAAACTTCTCTATTTATAGGCTTCAATATTCTCCAATTCTTCCAAGGAATAGAATCCTTATTCTTTTGCAATTCAATTTCCAATTCCAAGCTTTTCTCAACTCTTCACCTTCTCTTTCCAAATTTGAGTCCAATTCTCCATCCAATTCCTAGCCCAAGCCTTCACACCCATGAGAGAAGTCCATAGAAAGTTCTCGGAATTTTGCTCGCCGGAAAATCGGGATTATGGCCTCTAATTTGGCCGAAACGTCGCCGGGCCACCTGAAAATTTCTGTCGTCGGGAGAATATTCGACGGAATATTCCGCCCCGGTCCTCCGTTAGGACTAACGGTCAAACTGGTCAACCGTCACCAACCGTTAGTCGGTCAAGGTAGAAAAGAGTCGACCAATGAGTCACCTCGGTTCGACTCGGTCTTAGGGCCGAGTCACCGAGTTATCCTAGCGAGTCACCGATTCGACTCGGAATCGAATCGGCCCTGAGGCCATTGACAAAGCCGGACTCAGCAGCACCATCATTGTGCTTCTCACCAAACCCTTGTGATGCACAATGATCACACTTCTCATTTAATCCTCCCTGTAACTTCAAAACAATATCGGTTCCCAACTCGCAACAAAGACAGCTCTCCACCTCGCTAGGCTTCATATGATTCATCCGAGTCCCATTAGCCTCCAACATCACAAAGATCAGATCCACCAATTCCAGTCCACCTGCACTTCATAGCAAATTCACTGAGACCACAGTTCAACTCAAAGTCAGCTTCCAATCTCCTTCACTCATTCTTTGTACTTGTCTGGAGCATCCTCAACTCACTGCAGATTCAATTCCATCACTGCAATCTCATTCACAACCTTCTCACACTCACCAACAAAACCTGCAATATCTCAAATCCTTTAAGCTTCTAGCCCGCCCCGTTGGCCCCTGCACCGGCACATCCAAAACCACCCGTGTCATCCACTCCAGCAGTGCACCAACATGCCTCTCGTATTTGTGTTCAACTCTTAATCCTCAATCGGCCATGAGTCACGTAATTCAAGAATATGCAATTGCAATTGCACTGTAATCCTCATTCCCGACCTTGCAATCATTTTGCTAATAGCAAGCATTATCACTCGTCCGCTTCGCTACTCTTTGAACCTCCCCCGCAATTCAAGTGCACTTCTCAAATGCAACACCCGACTGGTGCTTCGTGCTACCAACCTCGACCATCACGCCGCCTCACTCATTTCATAAACCATTCACAAGAACACACCCTAACTCGAGACTCCCGTAAATCATCTTATTCAATAGCGAAGAATGACTTCTCGGCTCAAGCAAGACCAGATCCTCCAATCACCACAACCATCACCAAACCTCATTGGCAATTGCCATCGGCTCAATTCTCAAGAACTAACTCGAGTCTTTCACAAGAAAATCCATTCGACTACAACCTCTGTAAAACCTCCTTGGAACAATACCCATCGATCCATCTCAACAGCACCACCAAAATCGTTATAACTCAATACCCTCGTTCCTCTTCTCGGCCTGTTCTTCATATCAGCTCCTCGTCTCTGCTCCCGATTCACCAAAGAACAAATCGAAACCCTAATTTCATCCTCTTTCATCCGTTGTTTGAAATCGCCACCATCATCTCGCATCGAATCACCATCAGAACCCATTTCTCGATCTGATCCATCTTGAAATTTTCTTCTACTCGATTTCACCCTTTAACACAAATTTCATCTTCTTCTCACTGACAGCTCTCGATTTCACTCAGCAGCAGTCTGTTCTTCACCTCTTCCTCTCTCAATCTCGATCTCACTCTCGACCTTTCAACAGCAGCCTCTCTCTCTGTAAACGGATTCAGACAAAATGATTGGAAATAACTCTCGATTTAGGGTTGATAAAATGGGGCGGATATGGATCCGGTGTGGGTCTACGGGTTTGGGATCAACCATAACCCATCCGGTACATCAAGTGATAGTATCACTTCATCTTCGGATAAGGGCTACCTAGTTTGGCACCCCTTAACTTCAATTGTCCTTTCTCTAGTGCTCCTCCAAGAGAGTAGCCCTTAACCTTGGCCGGTCTGTGTTTAACACTCCTCAAATTGGGTTGCCCCTTAACCTTAACTGGGCTCCATATATCAATCGCCCGTAAATGACCTTTTGCCCTTTTGGCTCAAATTGGGTGCTTTCTTTCTTTTCCTCCGTGCGACTCCAAAGTAGCTATAAAACTCAAAACAAGCGTAAAATACATAATTTTCAAGAAAAATAGCAAAGAAAGCATAAACTACTAGATAGTAAATTAGGTGTATTCTACACCTATCAAATTCCCCCACACTTAGACTTTGCTAGTCCTCGAGCAAATCAAACTAAAAACTCACAACTTCAAAGCGTTCAAGCGTCACAAGCATCCAAAGAGTTATGAGGACATAGAATTTCTGTATGCTAGTAATAAGAAGTTAGAAATACCAAAGAACATATTCTCGTTCTTAATTGTTGAGTGAGAAATAACCACACCATAATGAGAGAACGCGTGTTTGAGAAACGATCAATAAGCATTTCGCCTCGACTTCTGCCTCACCAAAAAGGATTTTATGATAATTGCACTCAAAAAGACAGCTTTTTTATGGTTCTCACATGTGTGCAGGTAGGAATGAAAAGAGAATTCCTGCGACACGTTGAATGGTGGGAAGGATAACTTCCGAAATTTTGAAAAACCCACATCTTTTATTTTGAAAAACCATTTTTCTGACGATCTCTAAGAAAGGAAATCAACCATTTTTTTATCGAGGATGAGATTACTTACATACCTTCACATCCGATTGCCAATTATGATAACACCACTCTCACGGCATCCAATAGAAACGTCTTCCGCTCCTTGTCTTGATCTTCGTCTTCGGTTTCAACTATTGATGATAAACCCTTAAATTTCATAAATCCTTGACAATTTTTAACTCTTGTACTTTAAAATCCTTGTCGCTTGAAACTTCCTTATAAATTATTTTTCCCCACGGCTTATACAAATATTTCTCTTGTTTTTCTCTTTTTTTTTTTTTTTTTTTTTTTTTTTTTTTTAACAAGAGAAATTAAATACAAAATAAACCATAGTCGTGGAAGAAGTATTTTACCGCTTGATTCTTCACAACTTGAAATCATAAACTTCAAAAATTTTCACCTTTACTTTTCTTCGCTTTCATGAATAAGTCTTCATACTTGGATATAAAATTACCTCATTATATTGTAAGTCTTCAACATATATGTAAAAATCCGCTCTTTGTATGTTGCTTTACTTGTATTTGAAATTTGCTCTTTTTCTCGTTCCGTTGCTTGTAAACCTTAAACTTTTCCAACTTTCCTTGTAGATTTTGATGTCGCTCCTTGTTGATGATGAGAGTGTTTCTATGGATCCGTTGTTGTCGAGAGAGAGAATGGTGCTAACTGCAAATCGAACTACAAGAAGGAAGCTTTCATCCATGGACGTCACCCTCATGATTGACAAAATTAGCACTCAAGAGATCAAGAGTAGTGCTTTTATTGGTGGGAGGTTGGGTAGCTCACCATTCTACCCGGAATTAACGTATGGTGACACACACTCAAAAGAAGCTCTTTAGTAAATGGAAGATTTCTGGTCGGTGCCTCACATGATATGAATACGGGTAGTCTCCACTAATGATTGATCAGCAACTCTAATAACGCCTTTCTCCCTGCACCAAATTCGCATCACCGGCATGATTAAATCCATTATTTAACACTCAAACAAACAAGAAATCCGAACGTAGTTCTCTAACATTTCCAAGTTCAATTATGTCGGTCAAAATCTCTATGTAAACATACCTAGAAGTATGCTAGTGACTCTAAAATCTTTAAAAGTTGGAATTTTTAAGTAAAAACTTTTTTTTTTTTTTAAATTTTTTCATTTTTTGGAATTTTTGTTTTAAAAACATGCTTAACCACTCCCCCACACTTAAACCTTACATTGTCCTCAATGTAATTGAATCCTCCTAGTAAAGTCAAGGTGGGAGATTTTAACATGATAAGAAATAAGAAAAAGAAATAACAAAAAGCAAAAGGATAAGAAATACAAAACCGATGGGTTGCCTCCCATTAAGCGCTTGTTTTAAAGTCGACGGCCCGACTTGGCTCTCGCAAGATTCATTAGCCCATATACTAACAATCGGAAAATTTGAGGATCCACCCATAATACCTGTTTTGCAAACAATAACTCCATACAAATATTAGCACAAGAAAACAATAGTGAAATTATCGCTCGATAGAAATTTCCCCCACACTTATTCTCGTCCACACTCGGAAGTGTATAAATAACATAGAATTTGGGAACTTCCATGTATTCCTCTTGGCAAACCCGCATAGTGTTAGCATCAAGTGTTTCCAATGGTGGATATTTAGAAACAAAATCATCCAAAAATACTTTGAAGCACATACATTCAAACCAATAAGAGGTGAAGGAGAAGAATCAATAGGCAAAGGGTTAGACAAACCTTCCACAATTTCTTGTACTATAGAATCCTCTTCATCCTTAAAAAATTCAAGTGAATCACTTACCTCTTGTATATCGTGGTCCTCTATTAAACCTTGCAACCATTCTTCGTCGTTTTCTACCTTAACCATAGTCTCGGCATCATTAAAATCATTCGCAAGTTCAATTGGGTCTTCCACAAAATCAATGAATGTGGTTTCATCCTCTAGCATCATCTCTTCAACATTCTCATCATCGGAATCGGGCCATTCACAAAAATGAATTTCATCGGTATAGATTGTAAGATCTTCATGTGCGGGTGTTACACCGTTTATAACAATAGGTAAGTCACACCCAATCTCCTCCTTTTGAATAGGTGAAGGATCGTTATTATGATCCGGAGTTGGAATAACTTCCTCATTGTCGGAACATTCATACACTTCCGCGGACTCCCATCTTTCCTTAAGAAATTTTTGCCAAGCAATAAATGCATCTTCCTCAAGCTCGTCCTTTTGAATAGGTGATTGATCATTATTAAGATCAAGGCTCGAGTAATCTACACTAGCGTCATCAAAAGTCTCCAAAGGTTGGTTAATTAGTTCGTATATTTTCTCCGAATTCCTTTGAATTTCTCGATGTGATTCTTGCATCAAAAATTTTTTTTGTTGAAGATCCCCAATCATGGCTAACATCTTATCTGCAAAACTAGAGAATTTCTGATCATAAACAAAACTATCCTCCCATCCTTGTGATTGTCCACTTACATACCCGTCATAAGGTTGTTGATATGTATGAGAATATCCATAAGGTTACGTAGGAAATTTATCATAGCCAAAATATTGGTTTTGATTGTATCCTAAGGATGGTTGGAAGTTGTCATAATGTTGAGGTTGAAAACCGTATTGATTGTTGTAATATGCTTGCTCTTGTCCACCGTACATGGAAAACCGATACCTGAAATACGATTCAAAAACTAAGTTAGATACGGAATAGAATTCAACAAAGCAAGAATAAAGCAAAAAGAAAATAAAAACAACTAAAATCATCCATCGCTCCCTAAGAACGGCGCCAAAATTTGATGCGTGTCGTAACCACAACAAATTAATTAATACTTTACTACCTAATTAACAAGTAATATAGGGTAGTCAAGGTCGATCCCACGAGGAGCACGAGATTCTAGTTGTAAAAATTGTCACGAAAGGGGGGTGTAAAAAGCAAAATAAAAATAAACAAAAACAATTAAAAGATAAAGTTGAAAGCAATAAGAGAGACAAGATCAAGGAATCCTTCTTCGTTACGAAACAATGAATCAAGTTATGTTCTCTTCTACTTGTTATTAGTCATGATTATCACCAACCGTAGGATAGCAGGTCCGCTTAGCTAGCCCCAAAATCCCTAATTTCACCGAGTAACAGTCCGCTTAGTTATCGATTCTATTCAAAAGAACCACCTTGAGGTCCGCTTACAAGATGTAATTCTCTTAATGCATTAAGATTTATGAATTTAGGTTTAGTACTAGTAGTTAAACTCGGTTCGCTTGGTTCACTTTCTAGCGTTGTTTCTACACACAATTGCTCCACGGAATCCCTCCGCAAGGTCTCGTGTTTGCTACTTATGTAAAGAGTCAAGAAACGATTACTTATCTCCTAACTTTCACTAGCATTAGATTAAACTAACAAATCAATTTAGCATGCATTCTAAACAATCTATCAATCAATCATGAATGTCTTTAAGATCACTCCTATTAGTAAAAACAAACGATAATCATGTGAAGAACTTCAAGATAGAATTAAAAACAAAAACTCAAATCATATTAAGAACTAGGAATTCATCCTCAATCAATAAAATTAACTACTCATGTTAAAAGAGTTCACACAAAGAATAAGAAAAGAAAAGAATTGTGTGTGTAGAGATGTGTCTAGAAGTTGTAGAAAACTTCTCTATTTATAGGCTTCAATATTCTCCAATTCTTCCAAGGAATAGAATCCTTATTCTTTTGCAATTCAATTTCCAATTCCAAGCTTTTCTCAACTCTTCACCTTCTCTTTCCAAATTTGAGTCCAATTCTCCATCCATTCCTAGCCCAAGCCTTCACACCCATGAGAGAAGTCCATAGAAAGTTCTCGAATTTTGCTCGCAGGAAAATCGGGATTATGGCCGGAATTTGGCCGGAAACGTCGCCACGGCCACGAAAATTTTCGTGCTGCGGGGGAGAATATTCGACGGAATATTCGTCCGGTCTCCGTTATGACTAACGGTCAACTGGTCAACCGTCAGTCAATCGTTAGTCGGCGGTCAAGGTAGAAAAGAGTCACCAATGAGTCACCGGTTCCGACTCGGCCTTTAGGGGCCGAGTCACTGAGTTATCCTAGCGAGTCACCGATTCGACTTAATCGAATCGCCCAGGCCATTGCACAAAGCGACTGCAAAGACCATCATTGTGCTTCAGCCAAACCCTTGTGATGCACAATGATCACACTTCTCATTTAATCCTCCCTGTAACTTCAAAACAATATCGGTTCCCAACTCCGCAACAAAGATGGCTCCACTCGCTAGGCTTCATATGATTCATCTGAGTCCCATTAGCCTCCAACATCACAGCACTGTATCCACCAATTCCAGTCCACCTGCACTTCATAGCAAATTCACTGAGACCACAATTCAACTCAAAGTCAGCTTCCAATCTCCTTCACTCATTCTTTGTACTTGTCTGGAGCATCCTCAACTCACTGCAGATTCAATTCCATCACTGCAATCTCATTCACGACCTTCTCACACTCACCAGCAAAACCTGCAATATCTCAAATCCCAGAAGCTTCTAGCCTGCCCTGTTGGCCCTGCACTGGCACATCCAAAACCACCTGTGTCATCCACTCCAGAAAGGCATCAACAACAGCCTCTCTGTATTTGTGTTCAACTCTTAATCCTCAATCACCATGAGTCACGTAATTCAAGAATATGCAATTGCAATTGCAAACTGTAACTCTCATTCCCGACCTTGCAATCATTTTGCTAATAGCAAGCATTATCACTCGCTTCGGCCTCGCTACTCTTTGAACCTCCCCGCAATTCATTGCACTTCTCAAATGCAACACCCGCACCGGTGCTTCGTGCTACCAACCTCGGACCATCACCACGCCTCACTCATTTCATAAACCATTCACAAGAACACACCCTAACTCGGACTCCCGTAAATCATCTTATTCAATAGAAGAATTGACTTCTCAGCTCAAGCAAAGACCAGATCCTCCAATCACCACAACCATCACCAGCCTCATTGGCAATTGCCATCGGCTCAATTCTCAAAGAACTAACTCGAGTCTTTCACAAAGAAAATCCAATTCGACTACAACCTCTCGTCAAAACCTCCTTGGAACAATACCCATCGATCCATCTCAACAAAGCACCACCAAAATCGTTATAACTCAATACCCTCGTTCCTCTTCTACTGTTTCTTCATATCGGCTCCTCGTCTCGCTCCCGATTCACGGCAACAAATCGAAACCCTAATTTCATCCTCTTTCATCGTTGTTTGAAATCGCCACCATCATCTCGCATCGAATCACCATCGAACCCATTTCTCGATCTCGATCCATCTTGAAATTTTCTTCTACTCGATTTCACCCTTTAACACAAATTTCATCTTCTTCTCACCGATGACTCTCGATTTCACTCGGCAGCCAGACTGTTCTTCACCTCTTCCTCTCTCAATCTCGATCTCACTCTCGACCTTTCAACAAAGAGCCTCTCTCTCGTAAACGGATTCGAGACAAAATGATTGGAAATAACTCTCGATTTAGGGTTGATAAAATGGGGCGGATATGGATCGGGTGTGGGTCTACGGGTTTGGGATCAACCATAACCCATCCAAGCACCAGCTGATAGTAGCACTTCATCTTCGGATAAGGGCTACCTAGTTTGGCAGCCCCTTAACTTCAACTGTCCTTTCTCTAGTGCTCCTCCAAGAGAGTAGCCCTTAACCTTGGCTGGTCTGTGTTTAACACTCCTCAAATTGGGTTGCCCCTTAACCTTAATGGGCTCCATATATCAATCGCCCGTAAATGACCTTTTTGCCCTTTTGGCTCAAATTGGGTGCTTTCTTCTTCTTTTCCTCCGTGCGACTCCAAAGTAGCTATAAAACTCAAAACAAGCGTAAAATACATAATTTTCAAGAAAAAATAGCAAAGAAAGCATAAACTACTAGATAGTAAATTAGGTGTATTCTACACCTATCAAATTCCCCCACACTTAGACTTTGCTAGTCCTCGAGCAAATCAAACTAAAAACTCACAACTTCAAAGCGTTCAAGCGTCACAAGCATCCAAAGAGTTATGAGGACATAGAATTTCTGTATGCTAGTAATAAGAAGTTAGAAATACCAAAGAACATATTCTCGTTCTTAATTGTTGAGTGAGAAATAACCACACCATAATGAGAGAACGCGTGTTTGAGAAACGATCAATAAGCATTTCGCTCGACTTCGCCTCACCAAAAGGATTTTATGATAATTGCACTCAAAAAGACACTTTTTTATGGTTCTCACATGTGTGCGGTAGGAATGAAAAGAGAATTCCCGCGACACGTTGAATCCGGGAAGGATAACTTCCGAAATTTTGAAAAACCCACATCTTTTATTTTGAAAAACCATTTTTCTGACGATCTCTAAGAAAGGAAATCAACCATTTTTTTATCGAGGATGAGATTACTTACATACCTTCACATCCGATTGCCAATTATGATAACACCACTCTCACGGCATCCAATAGAAACGTCTTCCGCTCCTTGTCTTGATCTTCGTCTTCGGTTTCAACTATTGATGATAAACCCTTAAATTTCATAAATCCTTGACAATTTTTAACTCTTGTACTTTAAAATCCTTGTCGCTTGAAACTTCCTTATAAATTTTTTTTCCCCACGGCTTATACAAATATTTCTCTTGTTTTTCTCTTTTTTTTTTTTTTTTTTTTTTTTTTTTTTTTTTAACAAGAGAAATTAAATACAAAATAAACCATAGTCGTGGAAGAAGTATTTTACCGCTTGATTCTTCACAACTTGAAATCATAAACTTCAAAAATTTTCACCTTTACTTTTCTTCGCTTTCATGAATAAGTCTTCATATTTGGATATAAAATTACCTCATTATATTGTAAGTCTTCAACATATATGTAAAAATCCGCTCTTTGTATGTTGCTTTACTTGTATTTGAAATTTGCTCTTTTTCTCGTCCGTTGCTTGTAAACCTTAAACTTTTCCAACTTTCCTTGTAGATTTTGATGTCGCTCCTTGTTGATGATGAGAGTGTTTCTATGGATCCGTTGTTGTCGAGAGAGAGAATGGTGCTAACTGCAAATCGAACTACAAGAAGGAAGCTTTCATCCATGGACGTCACCCTCATGATTGACAAAATTAGCACTCAAGAGATCAAGAGTAGTGCTTTTATTGGTGGGAGGTTGGGTAGCTCACCATTCTACCCGAATTAACGTATGGTGACACACACTCAAAAGAAGCTCTTTAGTAAATGGAAGATTTTCGGGTCGGTGCCTCACATGATATGAATACGGGTAGTCTCCACTAATGATTGATCAGCAACTCTAATAACGCCTTTCTCCCTGCACCAAATTCGCATCACCGGCATGATTAAATCCATTATTTAACACTCAAACAAACAAGAAATCCGAACGTAGTTCTCTAACATTTCCAAGTTCAATTATGTCGGTCAAAATCTCTATGTAAACATACCTAGAAGTATGCTAGTGACTCTAAAATCTTTAAAAGTTGGAATTTTTAAGTAAAAACTTTTTTTTTTTTTTAAAATTTTTCATTTTTTGGAATTTTTGTTTTAAAAACATGCTTAACCACTCCCCCACACTTAAACCTTACATTGTCCTCAATGTAATTGAATCCTCCTAGTAAAGTCAAGGTGGGAGATTTTAACATGATAAGAAATAAGAAAAAGAAATAACAAAAAGCAAAAGGATAAGAAATACAAAACCGATGGGTTGCCTCCCATTAAGCGCTTGTTTTAAAGTCGACGGCCCGACTTGGCTCTTGCAAGATTCATTCCCCATATACTAACAATCGGAAAATTTGAGGATCCACCCATAATACCTGTTTTGCAAACAATAACTCCATACAAATATTAGCACAAGAAAACAATAGTGAAATTATCGCTCGATAGAAATTTCCCCCACACTTCCGATTATCGCTCGATAGAAATTATCGCTCGAGTACATTGTCCTCAATGTACTCGATAGAAATTTCCCCCACACTTATTCTCGTCCACACTCGGAAGTGTATAAAGAACATAGAATTTGGGAACTTCCATGTATTCCTCTTGGCAAACCTGCATAGTGTTAGCATCAAGTGTTTCCAATGGTGGATATTTAGAAACAAAATCATCCAAAAATACTTTCGAAGCACATACATTCAAACCAATAAGAGGTGAAGGAGAAGAATCAATAGGCAAAGGGTTAGACAAACCTTCCACAATTTCTTGTACTATAGAATCCTCTTCATCCTTAAAAAATTCAAGTGAATCACTTACCTCTTGTATATCGTGGTCCTCTATTAAACCTTGCAACCATTCTTCGTCGTTTTCTACCTTAACCATAGTCTCGGCATCATTAAAATCATTCGCAAGTTCAATTGGGTCTTCCACAAAATCAATGAATGTGGTTTCATCCTCTAGCATCATCTCTTCAACATTCTCATCATCGGAATCGGGCCATTCACAAAAATGAATTTCATCGGTATAGATTGTAAGATCTTCATGTGCGGGTGTTACACCGTTTATAACAATAGGTAAGTCACACCCAATCTCCTCCTTTTGAATAGGTGAAGGATCGTTATTATGATCCGGAGTTGGAATAACTTCCTCATTGTCGGAACATTCATACACTTCCGCGGACTCCCATCTTTCCTTAAGAAATTTTTGCCAAGCAATAAATGCATCTTCCTCAAGCTCGTCCTTTTGAATAGGTGATTGATCATTATTAAGATCAAGGCTCGAGTAATCTACACTAGCGTCATCAAAAGTCTCCAAAGGTTGGTTAATTAGTTCGTATATTTTCTCCGAACTAAATACAAACTCATTATCATGATTGAATACAAACTCATTATCATGATTTGTATCAACAAAACCTGATGCTGATATAATTTCTTGACTTGCTGGAGAGGTTTTGCGATAGTATTTCACTGGAAAATGGAACGAGCCATCAACAAATCGAATCAAATTGTAGCTACGCAGAAGTGGAACAATTTGTGATTTCCAGAGAGGGTATAATTGGTTGTAGTTAGTTTGAAAGGTGGTTTGAATGTTAAAGGTATGTGTTTATTGATTTCCGCCATTGATTAATTGAAAGGTTTAATTGAATTTGAAATCAGGTTTTGAAGAAGGTATCTGATACCATGTTAGAGAGAAGGAAGTCGTTGGACAATTCTCTCGGATTTTTGATTGATTTTCTTAGTTACAGAAATGAAGAAGAACAAGAGTATTTAAACCTACACAAACCGCCAACCTGATCAGCCGGTTACTAACGTACACTCTAACCTATACGTGTCAGTTATGACACGCTTACATCACACGCTCACACTCACACTTAAGACATGAATAGAACTCTATTCTCTGACGACCATCGACCATATTATGTTTCATCTCCATAATTCATCACCAAAGAAAGTTCAGTACACGTGTTGGCTAGATATTAAAATTGATGGACGAGGGGACTGTGCAATCATGTTACTTAAAACTAGTTTGAGCATATGTAGCGTTAATGGTATACACAGTGCTAGTTGGATCATCCACTAATTTTTTTTTCTATGAGATATCTTTTGCGCTAGCTAACTCAAATAAATACCTATTTTGAATTGCTAGCGGTGTGATTTGATTAACATGTTTTGGTAAATATGAAGTATAATTGATAATAGTTTAGGGTTGAGATTTTTTTTTCAAGATTTTCGATAATATATCTTCCATATAATGGCTTACTAATCAATCGTTGATTAGCAAATTAATGGACACAAAAGTGAAGAAATAAGTGTATTGTAATAATTAATTGGAATCGGTTTAGTTTTTGGTTTCATTTACTAAAAAAGACGGATGAATGAAAAAAAAACACATAAAAATGGTAATAGCCATGGTCAAAATCAATTTGACTTATGAGTGGTACATAGGAAATACCCGAGTTCAAAAGTAAATAGATTTTTGGAAATTGCGAAGGGATGGGAATGTAAATAAATTTTGGAAATTGTGAAGGTGACGGAAAATAGGAAAAATAGGGAAAACCTAAAATAATTATAATTGCGGAATGTAAAAGTAAATTACACAACAAATTTTTGTTAACGAGAAAACCGCAAATACAAAAAAAAACACCGGGACTTAGTCCAATTATGAATCCCAAGACAGAAATCACTATCTTGAATTGTTTTATCGATGTAAAGTCTTAAACACTCAACTTATTTTGATCGTCTTCCAAACAGTAAATGAACAAAGCTATTTGGTAACTATTCCAATAATATTTTCACAAAATTGGTTAAAAAGACCAAAATCAAAATTTCCTGGATAAAAAGGACAGTCAGATTTAGTTACTGTTTAAATGGACAAAAATTTAAAAATAGGCAGGATGTAACCAGTTTCATCCTGTCCATTTTCAAATATTTTTTCTTATTTTTATTTTACACAGGATGCATCCAGTTTCATCCTGCTATTTTTTAAGTTTAAGCCAGGATGAACCCAGTTTCATCCTTGCTATTTTTTTTGTCCATTTCACCCATGAAATATTTTACTCGTCCATTTGAACCGTGTTTTAAAATTTTTTGGACAAATGACCCATTTTCCGTAATATTTTAGGAAAAGATTCATTGAGTTTGTGACAAATTAACGCTCTTCCGTTTAGATGTACGTAATCCAAATCTTTTAGATGATGGTTCAACGTCTTCTAAAAGATGATATGCTAGTTGTTTCTCTTTAGGCTACACTTTTTGGAAAAAAATTACCACCCAAAGGGAGATGATTCATTCAACAAACAAGTTGAGCGATACGTCTAGGTTTGTCCCGCTGATCAATAAAATCAACAAGAGGAGGAATTTCTTCTTCATCGCTCTCCCGGGCAAAAAGAAAAACATCACAAACATTATTTATTTCAACGGAAGGCATAACATGACTAGCTAGTTAGTGTCAACGTACCCATGTAGATCAACACAAAATTGGTTAAAAAGACCAAAATCAAAATTTCCTGGGTGAAAAGGACAGTCAGATTTAGATACTGTTTAAATGGACAAAAATTTAAAAATAGGCAGGATGTAACCAATTTCATCCTGTCCATTTTTAAATATTTTTTCTTATTTTTATTTTACACGGGATGCATCCAAGCCATCCTTCGTTTATTTTTAAGTTTAAGCCAGGATGAAATCCAGTTTCATCCTTGCTATTTTTTTTTTGTCCATTTCACCCATAAATTTTTTTACTCGTCCATTTTAACCGTGTTTTAATTCTTTTTGGACAAATGACCCATTTTCTCGTAGATCAACACTACTAGCAGTTTATTACAAATACAAATACATCAATGGAAGACGAAAAACACGCATCACTACACACTCAAACAAACAAACAGACAAAATAGTTATTAAAGGACACGCTGCTTATTTTTACTGTAATTGAACTCGCAAACATAACTTGACGTCACACCAGATTGGTGTAGGTGATGGCGGAGGTGCATGGTGGTGGAGGTGACGATGGAGGTTGAGGTGGTGGTGCAACACTACAGGAAGCTAAGCACTTAGCCGTGGTGATGGAATTGCACAACAAGAAACACATTTCCACCGACGGAACAAGTTCCTACCACATTCAGTGTGCGCCGCAATTCTACCCTGGTCTGTACACATCTTTAGGGATTCAAGCCTGGCCTTATCGTAAGTATCCAGAAAATGTGTTTCTACTTTGGTTTCTCCCGATCTGCAACGATGAAAAGCTGCCGACGCGGACTCTACACACACATCATCAAAAAGCACATAATTAGATAGTAGCAAATTCAATATTCTACATGTATGTGACACAGAAATGCAAGAAATCCATTAGCTATAGCAAACGCAATAAATTAAGAAACCAAATTAACTTATTAAAGTAGAAGAAGAAATATTATTGTAAGAACTAAGGATGAGCTTAGTGCCATCCATCCATGCTTTGCTGATAATTACCAATGTAGAGAGACAAAGCAAGTATCGCAAAGAGAAGCAACCAAACCTCGGAACTCTTAGAAGAAGACATAATGCTTGATTATGATTAGAGTTCAGAAATTTAATCGAGTGGTGTGGTTTATGTATTCACAAAACTTCTCTATTTATAGAGGAAAATCTGACTTCAAAATCAACATTTAAGCATTTTGTATTAATTAATAATTACTCCTTCTGTTTCAAAAATACCATCTCTATTCCATTTTGGTCTGTTCCAATGAACTCTAAAATACCCTAAGTTTTTTATATTCATAATTTTTTTGTTTTAAAGTAAGGGAGTGCAAACACTTAATTCCCACTTTTTAATTTATTTCATTTCATCCGAATGGATCTCGTTTTGAATTCTCAAATATATCTTATTTATCTTAAAGTATCGATATATTTGCTTTCCGGTACCGTGACAACTTATAATGGAACATCTGGATCTCTCGTAAGTGTATCTTGCTAGCAGCCATATTATGCAAACTACCACAAAGTCATTATTCTTAAATATATCTCGTAAGTGTATCTTACTTTAGGCATAATTTTCGAAAATTGAATGCATAGTCATTATGCAAACTACCACAAAGGATGCATAACACATTATGCATCCATATTTGGTTTATGCATCGGCTAATTTTTCGCTTTAGAAAAAATGATACTTTCATCCGGTGTCGAAAAATGATACTTCCATGCCATGTCCGGAAAATCATATTTCGCACCGTGTCGAAAAAAATCATATTTTTTGCGCCTCGATTTCTTGATTTAGTAGTGCTCCACCGTGGCGGCGGTCATCTAATTTATATAATTTCCACTTCTTTATAAAGTTTATACTCCATAAGTATACAATTTTTTATCTCTATAATCTTTTCATCTTTTCTTTTTCTTTCCAAACACCATATTTTATCTCTATAATGTTTACATTACAATGTTCCCGCTCAATTTCTCTCCTATAGTTTCACGTAGGAGGGATATTTTAAATTTTTTTTTTGAAGCAGGGGGAGGAAAATCTACTTAGCCACCCAATGTTTAGAATATCTTTTCTTTTAATTTATTTATATTGTTTCCATAAATCGATATGTTTTAGTTTTCTTTTATTTTTTATTTCTTATTTTTTTGGTAGTTTTTATTACTAACATTTTTATTGAAATAAATTAGGCAAGTAATTAAGGGTAGGAATGTAACCTACTATGGTCTCCTTAATATCTTGACAAAGTCAAACCGGGCTGTCTTTTTGAAACGGAGGGAGTAGTATTTTTACTTTTCGGATAGATGATATTCCCGAGCTAAAAACATTAAAAGGTATAAAAAATGATTTCTATTTTTGTAATTCATTTTGATAAATACCCCATTGTGAACACTCAAATTTTTATTTATTTATTTTCTTTTTTGAAGCATACACGCTCAACTTGCTTGTTGCTTCACCAATTTTTCGGCCAAAGCTATAACAGAAGAAAAATGAAGGGCTGTATTTGTACACTGGTACCCAAAATTATGTTAGATTGGGAAAATTGGGGATATGCCCCAAAATCGACTGCCATTTTGGGATATGCCACAGGATTCCGGTTTTCGGGAATATGCCTCAGCCGTCCAAAATTCCATCCAAACCATTAAGTAGTCAAAATCGCACACACTTAGGATTACATATGCGAATTTAAAAACAGATATACTATATACTAACACCTTTACAAGGTTCACGAACATATTCAGACAAAAAAAACTTCGAAGAAATTAGAGAAAAAGTTACGATAAATTGACTATTTAATTGCTCGACGGAAACCGTTACTTTAACATATTCCTAAAACTGAATTTTGGGGCATCCCCAAAATGACAATGATTTTGAGGCATATCCCCAAGTTTCCATATATTCTAATACCTCGTTATACGAAACTAAGGGTTGGTACCTGGACTACGGGTCAATTGACAACGACTTTGTCTGATCCGGGTTCCAATTTATTTTTTCCACAGAACGAGCTATTCACTACTTAATTTGTCTGTGACTTTGTTATCGATGACCAACTGCGCATAAACGTTGAACACGTATACGGTTCCATTTATGAGATTCTTTGTCCTTTCTTTTTTTAATTGAATAATTTATTCTTATGACCCTAGAAATTATGAGTTTTACTCTCTTGGCCCCAGAATTATTTAATAAAATTTGCAAATTATTCTAGTGACCCTGAAATATTATAGGAAGTATAGGATTAACAAAATAACCGGTGTGCATATTGTCTACACATAAAATCAATGTGCATATTGCCTGCACACTGTAAATATGAAGAAGATCTAAAAAATTATTTACAAAAATCAGTCTCCAGATTGCCTGCACACTATAAAATATGATGAAAATTAAAAAAATTATGTACATAAATCAGTGTGCATTTTTGATATTTCCTTCACATAAAATCAGTGTGTATATTGTTTACACACTATAATATATAAAGAAAATTCAAAAAAATATTTAAAGAATAAAAAATTATGCAAAATGAAAATTTGATAGTTGTATTTAAGCTCGTTGTGTAGGTCTTTCAAAAAGCTTTCCAAATATATAAAATTTGTCGAATTCTTACGTATAATTCATGAAATATGTTATGTTTAAGTTGACATGACGATTATATACACTTAATAAACAAGCTTGGTAAAGGGGCGGCATGAAATGGTAGAGGGGCGGCACCCTAATAAGACAAAAAGGTCATTACAAGTAATTTTCAAGTGTCCCTTATCAAATAGAATCTGGAAATGACTAATTAGCCCTTATTGTTGATAATCAAGATTAGTAATGATAATCAAGATTAGTGTTGATAATTAAGATTAATGTTGATAATTAATTTTCACTTATCATATGATTCATAACTCTAAAATAGGTTATTAAAAAAAAAAAATTAGAGAAGAAAAAAGAAACTTTTGTGATATTTGTGAAGGTCAATCTCAACCAATTGAAAAAATTAACCAACAAAGTGAAGAACCCAAAGATTGAAAATGACTAGGTATACTTCTAAAAGTACGTAACAAATCAAAATTTTTAAAATTTCAAGAACATACGGTTGGAATTGAGCTCGTTACCAACCAGTAACTATATATTACGGTTCGTAATGTATCAATTACTAATCAGACCGGTTCAATTTTGGGAAAACCCAAAATTTCGTAAGAACATACGGTTGGAATGGAGCTCGTTAATAAACCGTAACTACATGTTGGGGGAAAACCCAGAAAAAAATCAGTTACGGTTGGTATAATTTGTTCACTTATGAACCGTAGGGAACTTACGGTTGGTAACTAATGATTATAAACCAACCGTAACTAACCTACGGTTGGTAACTAATGAATCGAAACCAACCGTAACTAACCTACGGTTGGTAAGTCATCTTAACTTTTGAACCGTACATAACTATTTGATAAGTTGTTAACATTCAGGATGCTTTACGGTTGGTTAGTTTAATTGAGTTTCAAACCAGTAACTCAATTACGGTTGATAAATATGATCCAAATAAAACCGTGAATCGAACATATTCTCAAAACTAAGAACTTACGGTTGGTATTTGAGTTTAAACCAACCGTAACATCAACCCAATCTACAGTTACGGTTCGTATTTGAGTTATTACCAACCGTAACTAGTATAAACCCAGAAATTTCAATTTCAATTTTCATACAAAACCCTAATTTTTGATACAAAATTAACTTAAATCCAACACGATAAACTAAACCCTAACCGGGTTTTTCCAAACATTTTTCAAATCGCCGATTAATCGAAGACGATGAAATTTTCGGTTTTAATGGAGGTTAGGGTTGATGGAGGAGAAGAGAAGATGAAGAAGAAGATGAAAAAAAAAATCGATTTGATTTTTTTTTTTATTCATTAGGTTTAAAAAAAAAAAAAATTGATTTGATTTTGGTTGATTTAAGGTGAAAGGGTAATCTAGTCAATCTACACCCCTATAGGACACCCCCTAACCAATAAGAGGGACATTGCTATCACACTTGCCGCCCTCTACCATTTCTTGCCGCCCTATACCAAGATTGTTAATAAAGGATATAGTTTATTTAATAAAATCATCAAACATTTTTATCCAAATGGCCCTCCTTCTTTTTTAAGTGTCATTTCAATAAAATGGGTTAATTTTTCTAAAAGTCATTTGAGTAAGAGGGAGTAAGGGAGTGCAAACACTTAATTCCCACTTTTTAATTTATTTCATTTCATCCGAATGGATCTCGTTTTGAATTCTTAAATATATCTTATTTATCATTTCATCCGAATGGATCTCGTTTTGAATTCTTAAATATATCTTATTTATCTTAAAGTATCGATATATTTGCTTTCCAGTACCGTGACAACTAATAATGGAACATCTGGATCTCTCGTAAGTGTATCTTGCTAGCAGCGTGAATCTCGTGTAACTAATTAATTGAGTTACGGTGGATGACTCACCTCTTTAACCAGTCAAAGTCTTTGCATCCACTTGAGTAATCAACAAGCTGTCCGAGGAAGTGTCATATACCTACAGATGACAAGTCCCCTGCGCTATGGCTGCCCTGATAAACTCAATGGGTGTAGTTAGTACTAATAAGTGACTAACAGCTAAGTGACTCGTGTCACGTCCGGATTAGTCTAATAAGCTACATGTGTCACGCTTGTATTAGCTAAACCAGATCATTTTGGGAGATCTTACTTTCATTTCATTCCGGATTAGTCTAATAGCTAAGTGACTCGTGTCACGTCTTTATTTAGTGTAAGAACTTGTTTTGTAAGGTTAAGTTTTGATTAATGAAATCGCCCAGAGGCTGCTTGGGAAGATTGTTACCATTTTCGATTGATTCTCTTAAATTCAGTTCAGTATTCCGATTGTAATCGTACTAGTACAGTACAATTGGTATTCAAAGCTGTTCTTTCCTACCCACGCATCAAATTTAAGCTCCAAATTAATTTTTTTTCACCATGGTTGCTCAAACTTGTAAAGAGCTAACTGATACAACCAATAAACAACAAATTCAAATCCATAAAATCCATCTTCAACTCGATTCGATGCTGACCAAAGACGAAATCGAAACGAAATTGAAAGCTGGTCTTGATTCACATTTGCTGAACTTACAGTCGATGATGAAATCTCAGATGGAGAATCTCTTCTCAACACTAAATTTCCACCAAGGTGATCATAGTGAAACTCCAGACCGTACTGACACTGGTGGAAATCCTTTCCTTACTCGCTCAAACGGCCGAGATTACAATCACAATCATCGTCTCCCAAAGATGGATTTCCCACGTTTTGATGACGAGAACCCAAAAGGCTGGCTTCATAAGTGTGAGTATTACTTCCAGATGCATGATATTGCTGATTTTAACAAGGCTAGAATGGCTGCAATGCACTTTGACGGCAAGGCAGGTAAATGGTTTGAGTATTTTCGTTTGAATAGACCACATATCACATGGAAGGACCTGAGTGATAATGTTTGCCTTCGATTTGAGAACCCTGCACATGAAAACATTGTAGGTTTGTTTAATAAATTGTCTCAAATTACCACTGTGTGTGGATGCCTATTTTGAGGAATTTGAACATCTGAAAGCCTTACTGTTAAGCAAGCATAACATCTTCACTGAGGGATATTTCATTAGCAGCTTTATTGGAGGGTTGAAAGAATAATTAAGGAACCAAATTGCTTATGTTTGGTCCAATAACACTTTTAATCGCTTTTCTCTAGCCGTAATGCAAGAGAAAACACTAGCCCTACAACACAAATCTGCCCTCGGCCTACACCAAGACCATACACAACTTCTTTTTCCACTACTAAGCATTTTATTCCCCACCCAATACTACATGAACTCCTTCCACTCAACCTACTCACTACACTTCAAACCTACCACCAAAGCCTAACACATCTTTCCCAATTAAAAGGCTCACCCCTGAGCAAGTACAAGCTAGAAAAGCCAAAGGGTTGTGTTACAATTGTGATGAAGTGTACATGAAAGGCCATGTATGTAAGAAGTGATAGACACATTTTTGTGTCTGATATAATCTCAATTGTATATATTGTTAGTGTTCGATTTTGTATTTATTATGGCTTTTTATGTTTTTGTAGGTGTTTTTGGAGAAATAAGCTTTATGGAAAAATTGGCTCGGAAAGTGGTATTTGCGCTCGTGGGAGGAAATTACTATTCAGACCCTCATTTTGGATAAGGGGTAACCTAATTACTAAGGGGCACCCATTTTCCAGGCAACTACTATTTGCACCCCATCAGAGGATTAGGGGAGGTCATCTTCCCAAATTCATATTAAGTTTTGGCGGGAAATGTTTTTGTTTCACGGCAGAATTAGGGATGGATTTTTGAAGGTTTTTGAGAGGGATTCGATCGCGGATTTTGGCTTGGTTCGAACTGTTAGAGCATAACAGAGATGGTATGATTGTTTGGATCGATCAGATTAGATTGGAATATTGAGTTTTGACGAAACAGAGGAGAAGTAAATACTCGGTTCTCTGTTAATTTCCATGACAGTGATTCAACCGGAGATTTTCACGGGAATACATTGTTTTGGGCCTGTTGAGGCATAACAGGGCAGATATAAGTGTTGTAATAGAGAAAATTGGGTCGGGTAATGGTTTCTCTACAAAACAGAGGCAAAGAAAACACGGGTTTGTTTTGGGATAGTTTTGGAAGTTTCTCGAGGATTCAGGGAAGAATATTTCCTATGTTAGCTGTAACTCTATCTTAGGAAGGAGTTTAATACAAGAAAGATACGCGTAGAGGTTAAGAAAGTCACCGGAAATATCCGTGACTTGGCCGTGAAGAAGAGAAAAAATATCGAAGATTTTTAGGGTCTGCTGGCTATATATAGGTTGCTAAGAGGTCAAGGAGGGGGCACGTACACTTTATAGAGACTTTAGGGGACCCAGAGAGAAGAACCGAGAGTTGCAGAGAGCTCGATTTATCATCATCGGGGAAGAAGGGAAGAAGAACAGAGAACAATACATAAACACAGTCGCAGAATCCGTGACCTATAGTTTCAAATTCTAAAGCTTTGTAACAATTTTTCCAACAATTATATTGGGTTCGCAACAGTTCTGTAACAGTTTCTCTGTAACAATGAGTTCTGTAACAAATATATTTGTTACAAACTCGCTGCTTTATTAGTTTTCTCTTGTTTTTCTCACTTTTGAGCTATGAACACCTATTTTGAGCATGTGATTAATATGAGGAGCTAAACCCCTTAGCCGAGGCGACGGAGGAAGCCATTGTTCCATGAAAAGTGGTATATTTCTATTTTAATTATTTATCTGCAATTTCTTTTATGATTATTTGCATGGAACTAATATTGGAAAACATTTATATGCACTTGGGGCAGCAACATGATCGAGTTCGAGGTTCGTGGATAACGACATGATCGAGTTTGTTGTTCGTGGAAAGCGACATGATCGAGTTCGAGATGAGGATTGCATAGACCCTTCAATATTTAGCCTTGCATCACTTCGCAAGCACCTAAAGCATCACCTTTCACGTGAGCACATAAGTCTTGCTTTTAACGCAAGCATAAAATCTCGTCTTGCACGCGAGTATGAAAGATTTGCACCTTCGCAAGCATAAAGTCTCGTCTCAACCACGAGCCCAATGCCCGATATTGGTCCAAAGACTCGACTCAACACAAGCAACAACCCACTGCCCGAGCAGCAAGCGCTAGCCTTGTTACGTTGCGAGCAAAAAGCCTTACCCTAGCCTCAAGCACACAGTACATTCTACTCAAGACTCGAATAGCTATCGAGCATCACAAGTACACCACGTGGCACAAAAAGTCTCGCCTAGCACGTGAGCAAATTTTATTTCAAAGTTATCACGTTTGGGAGTCTTTGTAATGTCTCTACTCACGCTGGGGGCGATCGCGAGTTACGTCATCGACGATCGACGCGAAGGAAAAACGAAATTCTTAACCCCCAACAAGTTGGAGGTTAAGAGGGGGGCGATGTTTGTACCGTGTATAAAATACACCTGAGTCCCGCAAATCAATGCAAGGAAGGTTAATGCCAGGAGTTATGCATGGAAGATTAATGCCAGGAGCCGTGCATGGAGCTTTCATGCAATATTAATTCCAGCAGTTTCATGCAGAATTGAACATGCAATATTAATTCCAGCAGTTTCATACATAATTGAAGATGGAGGCATGAAATGAGCGATTAATGCCATTTAAGTTAATATTGAAATTAGATATTAAATTGTATAAATAGGGAGGAGCAGTAAATCATTTAGGAGGAAAAAAAATAGAAAAATGATATTGTAATTCTAATATCAATAAAACACCACTCCCAAGGGGATTAATCCGTGGACGTAGGCACATCTTGCCGAACACGTAAAATATGTGTTTCTTCTATTGTTCTTCAATTCATTAGTAACTTAACCCAATTACACATCAATCACAAAAATCATCGTGTTTAGTGCCCGGAAATATTTAGGGTACAAACAAGTTTAAGAGGTGATAATGGTGTAAAGTAGGAGGGTAATCTGTTGATAAGAAAATTCACGGTTTCAAATGCATATGACTAAAAGAAGCATGAGACAGAGAAGGCTGCAGACTGTTTCAACAATATGCCTATGTTTCCTTTTCGGCTCTTCCATTTTGAGCATTTGCATGAGGAGATTCCCTCGTGACCAATTCCACAATTGTTTAAATATGTAGAGACATTTCGTATTCCCCTCCCAATCGATTGAACAAATTTAATTTTTCTTTGAAGTTGATTTTCAACATGAGTTTTAAACTTGATGAAGGTGTCAAGAACTTATGATTTGTAAGCTAAAGGATATAACCAAGTAAATCTGTTAAATGAAACATGATACTTGAATCCATTGATAGAACAAAGAGGGAGACCCATACATCTAAGTGGATTAAATCCAGAGGACCATACATATAATTTGAACTAGATGGAAATGGTAAAGCATGACTCTTAACTTGATTGACAAGCCGAGAAAATAGTTAAATACAAATGATCATCAAGTACCTCATTAATCGAAGATAGAATATTCTTCAAAGTCTTGTAGATGGATGTCCAAGTTTATTGTGCCATGTGGATGATGTGGAAGCGGTTGAAGTAAGAGCTATTTGCCGAGCAAAGCATGATGTCCATGTGATATAAACCATTTCTAACCAGACCAATGAGCGAACCTTGTGGAACTCAAGTCCTTCACATATAATTTATCATGATGAAATTCAAAGAAGCAGTTATTTTCTCTTGTAAACTGATTTACAAAAATTAGATTCCTAGTAATGAATGGAGCATATAGAACATTTGAAAGTGCAAATGTGAAATCATCATGTTTAATTATGGAAGAACCAATATGAGTAATATTCATAACCGAGCCATTTCCAACTCTAACATGATCATGTCCTTGATATTC
>JAJJWW010008447.1:0-33967 GCA_023531295.1 Papaver armeniacum
GATATTCCTTAATAGATAAAGGAGAATCCGGATCAAAATAAATTGAGAATCTTTTAATTAAGGTTTTTAGTTTTATATGCTTTTAATTTTCAGCAATTAAAATGCATATCTTTAGAAAAAAAAATTGGTAATGTGCATTTACTAATTGGAGATTTTCTAGTGAGATTTCGGGTCAATATTTGGACAAAGCATTTCGGGAATTATGGAAACCGATTTTGGAAATATATTGCATATCTTGAGAATATTTTCGGTTTTGGAAATTTCTTGGTGTCCAAACTTCCTTGGTCTATAAATATTGAAGTTTGCATTTCAAGCAAACTAATCCTCGAGCCAGACAAAACTACCTTGTTGTGTTGTTACTGGTGGAGCCGTCTATTCGGAAACGAAAGTACCCTAATTAGGCGAAAACTCTTACGACCGCTCGTTTTAAAGACTTCTTTGGGATTGGGAAGCTCTACGAGTACCGTTGGTGGGAAACTAGATAATTGCAGTTTATTATTAGTTTTCGATTGATTTGATTGACTAACGGTTGTTGAACTTTGATTGCACCTAGTTTGTTTATGCTTGAGAATCTTCTCTTCTGATATAAGATTCACTCAAACTAGATCGAAGTTTCGACGGGGATCTTTAAACTGTTTGTAGATCTAAAGACGTTTTGTGATAATCCATTGTTAACAGACTCTGTTATGTGTGTGATTGATCACAAGAGATTCAAGTTGATTGTGTGCATGTGTTATTGAAGATCTAAGAAGATTTGAAGACAAAGACCATAATCTTTTGTGTGCACAAAACTTGATCGGTTGGGGATCCAACTATAATAGGTTTATCTTTGTGCTAACCTTGATTGATTTGTTGAGTAGATCGGCATCAATACAACTCTTTGTGATTCAAAGTATTGATTGCATAGTCTTAACAATTACTTTGGTAGTTGTTGATAGATTGATCTAAGGACCTGACAAAGGAGTTTATTGGGATAAACGGAAGAGCCTTTTGTCAAACTCATATCACTTGTTTGAAAACAGTTGTTACCGAACAAATTTGTTGTTCCTTTACTGTTTGGAATACGAACCAAAGGAATTGTTCCAAGTGCGTGACTTATTACAAGTTGGAGGCGCATGGATACATACGGAACTAGGTGAACTATAGGTTTAGTTGCTTGGTCTCAACTATACGAAGTTGGTTTAGATTTTGTATAGCGGCTTAATCCTGAGAGTATTCAATTATGGACAGGGTCCCGGGGTTATTCTGCATTTGCGGTTTCCTCGTTAACAAAATCTTGCTGTGTCTTTTACTTTTCTATTTCCGCAATTATAATTGTTTTATTATAATTAGAAGTAAAATACACAAACGTTAATTCCTATTTACTTGATAGCAATCCTATTGTGTTTGGTTAAGGCCGAACCTATTATCAAGTAAACATACTTCGTTGTTGTATTGTCTCGATCTTGTATCCATAGTCAATCACGCAAGTTATCTTGTTGTCGTATTGTCTCGATCTCGTATCCATAGACGATCACACGAAGTGAGAACCAATTATTTGTATTGTCTCGACTCAGTCCATAGACAATCACTTTCGGAGAAAGGACTTATAGGTGGAAAAGTTTTAGATTGAGGTATATTTGGGTACCCTCGTCTTTTCATGTCTTAGTTTACATGATTAGCCTCTTGGGCTTATACAATTACAACCTACTTGTTATAGATCAAAATTGAGCTTTAATCTCTTGTAAAAATAGTCCACCAAGTCCAAGGCAAACCAATTGATTTTTTTAGCTCAAGTTCTGGGCCAAACAACATCCAAAAACTCCACCAATCGTACCACTTGTTATGTATTTTTCTTAATTTCCAAAAATCTCTCAAAACCCATGGAAAACACCTATACAAACATTTTTAAAAACGATACTTTAGAAATGAAATTCATCTTAAGAACATTAACCACAACCATTTAATGACTCGAGCTGTTTCTTTTTGTTCTTATTAGTTCTGGAAAATTTGCAAACACTTGATGTGTACATTAAACTGGGAACTGTGAGAACCCATTTTCCTTCCGTGTTTGCTCTATTTCAGCCTGCAAATTCAGATTCATTCACAATCCATCATTATTATTCCATTATTAATAACTCTATATCATCATCAATCAGCTCCGGTATCATCACAATCAACCACATCAACACCCCCTTAAATATTATTTTGACTTCTAATACAACCCAGAATTCTATAACACGAGTAACCCAACTTCGTTGGTTATCTCAAGCTCCAATTTACTCAAGAACAACCACTAGAGCTCATCGATTCAACAACATATTATCTTCCTCTTTCCAGGCCGCAACTTGTTACTTCTTTTGTTTTCTCGTCTAACCATGGCACCAGCGAACCCACTCCACTCTTCCTTTCTCCTTCTCTGTCTCAAATGATTCTTTCTTAATTCAATGCCACTACTCAATGGTTTCTAGCAGTTAACCATGGTGCATCGAAAAAGATAACTTGGTTGTGAACTAGATCAAAGAATGGACTAAGGCAGGGAGATTCTGTTAGAACACTGCTCGGTCAAACTCACAAGTTTTGCTATCTCAAGCTTGTTGTTAATGTTAGTTGAACAATACTATATCTTGATTTCTAATCTACTAAGTTAGATCTCGGACTAGGCATCAGACATCAAAGAATAACCCTCGAAGACCGGAGATCGATGAAGATGTTTGGAAAACTTCACTAACAAGTTATGTGAAGACTGAACTATTCTATTTACTCACAAGCGTTACCATACTATCTTTATGAGACTATGTCGTATGACTTCTAGTAAATTTATTACAAAAATAAAATAAAAATGTGTCAAGCTTGTCTTGTTAACATCTTGAAATATGGTTCAAGCAAAGGATGTTGATTGATCCTTTGCAATCTTAGTTCAAAACAATTTATTATTCAAGAACTAATGTTGTGGAACATAAGAAAATTTCCCAAGCAATGATATTTATATCTATGGTAAATGAGAAGGTTTCAAACATCAAAAAAGAGTTTTCAAAACTACTGAAATTTGGACTCAATGTAGGTTGGCGAACCACTTCACAAACCATAGATATATGAAGTTCGAAATATAGGTAGGTTGGCGAACTCAATTCGCAAACCATAAGGCTCTGAATGAGACAGTTCACCAACCCAGTTCTCGAATTGTGGTGATCTAAAATTGGTGAAAGGCCAAATGTTGGCGAACCCGGTTCACGAATTGTTGTCATCTGAGTTAACGAGTCGTTGAACATTTCATGAACCGTAGCGCCCTGGATTCATGGACTTCCTAACGATTCACGAATCGTTTCACCAACGGTCCCAGTAAATATTAACAAATGCTCAAAGACTTATTTTTTAAATATGTGTAGCATTGCTATGACTCTCATAAACACCTATAAGACATCTATGATCACTGAAATACCTTGTGTATGTGCATCATGATTCAAGTCTTAAGTGTTTATATGAACATGATATTTCTTATTAGTTCGAAAGGCGTATTTTCCAAGAACTATCGTTATACACGGTTCACTTACCCAGACCATTGTGTATAGTATTTAATGTGATTTCTAGACAAACTTCTCACATGCTTACTTGAAACCTTATTTAGAGTTTCATCTAAACAAAGAAGGTGTTTGCCTGAATCTCAAGTTATCTTAGCTTGACTTTTAAGCAACCCTTAATCATGAAAGTCTATAAATAGAGATACCCATTCAACTGAGAAATTTTAATCCCTGACACTTTGTGTCGTAGTTGATTGCTAGAGTCGTCCTTTATTGACCTAGGTTTCCTCTGAGAAGCATAATTAGGTTTACGACTGAAAGACTCCACTTAGGGATTCGTGAAGCCATGTCTAACTATTTTTACCTTGATAGTTCGTGTATCCCGATCTTGCTCATACTGTTATCGAGGTCTTAGTGATCTCTTTCAAGCAAGATAGATAGAAATCACAAAGTTCTCTTCGTCTCAGACTTTATGATTCCTCAAGATAGATATCTGAAAACTATTTTTAATTGATTAGTTCATGATTGTTCTTGAGAGGTGGTTAAGAATAACTGAGTGTAAGTGTTCACTTATGCTGAAGCAATTCTTAGTGTAAGTGTTCCGGATTTGTGAGTTTTGCTAGCTTCGTCTGTTGCAGACAGATTTCCAAGCCTTGATCTTTGATATAAAAGAAAATCAAATAGGATTATATGTTAGAGGCGGATTGGTATCAAAAGTCTTAACTTATGCTGAAGCAATTCCTAAGCTATAAAGGACGTCAACTAAGGGAATTAATTGCGTCGAGCATTGCGAGGTTCAAGAGACGTGAAGAGCACGAATGTAACTGAATTGCTTGGAGGGTGATTTTGGTCTCAACTAGATTCCATTTCGGAGTCTGGTAGTAGGCTAGAGTATGCAGCAGCTTAATACAGTTTAATGTTCAAATCTGGACGAGGTCTCGGGGTTTTTCTGCAGTTGCAGTTTCGTCGTTAATAAAACTTCTGGTGTCTTGTGTTTTTCCTTTTTCGCATTATATTGTTTATCTTTATAATAGGATTTCCACAAGTAGTACATTCAATTCTAGTAACAAGTTTCATACTTGGCAGAATTCAGATCTGAATAAATCGGATACAAAAAGATTGATTTTAGTGGTAGGATTAGAAACCTACGATTATATACCGCAAGCGCACGGTGTCTAAAACATAGATAACAACAAGTACGGGTGGACTTTATGGGGAGTTGGATTTGGTGAAACTAAACCTCTAAGGTTCTACTAATACCAATTTAAAGACGAAGTGGGTAGTCGAAAGAATAGAGATTGATGATTATAATAAAGAAACAATATTAAAATTCAAAATAAAGATGAACCATGGATTCAAATCCACCACCTAAATGCATAGAAATTCCTGATTTGAAAGCTTGTTCTCGTTTTAATCAATGAACTATAGAGGTACTAGCCGCAAGCACCCTTGAAGATGTGATAAATCACTACCAATACGTATGTCTTAACATCAACTAATATGCCAATCTCTAGCATTACCTATCTTTTTAGGGCATATATAATCACAGATCGAACTAAATCAATTTATATAGGCTTGAAATAGCAAATCTAATAACCCCATATCCTACTATTTTTTAATGCCTAATATACCCTCAATTGAATTAGTGTTATATAGGGTGATTAACTAAACTAACTACGATTAGTGTATGAATTAGGATTAATCATTGCACTAATTTTATGAAAATCAAAACTTTTTTTTTTCATTTTTTTTGTTTGTTTGTTTGATTAAGTGGGAGGATTCTGAGGATTTTTTTTTCAACTTTTTTGAAAATCAACCACCTAATCTGGTGAAGCATATCCTTAAATTACTCAAGATAACCTTATATAGAGGATTTTGTTAATTCATATCGGAAAACATCCATTAAAAATCTGGGTTTTTTTGCAGTTTCGCCTGGGAAAACATCAGATCCTAGCCGCAACCGACACTTATTCGGCTGGGCATTGATGAACTTCCAGCCGAAAATATCGTATATGGCCGGGATAACATTGCATCCCAGCTGCAACTTGACACTTTACGACTGGGTTTTCCCATCCGTAAGCACTCTCGGCTAGGTCGTAGACCTATACGTCTGACTTTTATATATTTTGATTATCAGAACCATTTAGGGTTGGGAAAATCCAGCCGCAAGTCTTAGATACAGCTGGGACGAACAAGCCGTAAGTTCAATTGCGGTTGGGACAACCTAGATGTTTTTCAATCTCTGTTTTATTTTTAAATTTTTGTGATCATAAGAACAGATTACGGCTGGGAAACACTAGTAGTAATTTTTCTGGGTTGGGGAAACAATCCGTAATCTATAGTCATGGTTGGGAATCTAAGAACTCCCAGCCGTAAACACCTTCAGAAACTGTTTTTCTTTTTACCCGAAATCCATCGAATCAGATCTTTTAACCATTCAAAAGCAAAAATAAATTATTGGTTTTCTTAGTTTTTTCTTTTTGTGATGATCATTCTCATCATGATGAAATTATGATCATCATCTTTATCATGATCTATGAATGAGAAGGAGAATGAGAATAAAATAGTTTTGGGTTTTCTTTATGATCATCATCTTCATCATGATGAAATTATGATCATCATCTTCATCAAATCATCAAGAAATGCAAAACCCAGAACCACCTCTTCCTGCTCAACAACCAACTGAACAAGATTATGACCCTATGTATGATGATGAAGAGTACTATCAAGAAATGCTCCATAATGTTGACAGAGATGAGCTGGATAGTGATTGGAGTTTCCATTATAATTTATCACCAGTTTTCTCCGGTCAAGACAAATCGGCGGTTTCCTACTCAGATAGTGAATGCTATAAACAATTTGGTTTTCACTCCGACTCTTCATCGGATTCTGAAAGAACCATCTCGGCAGCTTGGGAGACTGAAGCAAATGAAAAAAATATCATTCCTAATGAAGACCAGGAATCTGATCATGAATCTGTGCAATTACTTGAGGTCAATACTTCTCAGCAGCTTCACAGCCCTGATAGATTTTTAGTTTCAGACATTGAAGACGATGAATTCATCTCAGAAATCGAAAACTCAAGTCCTTATAACACTCTTGCAGGTCCTGGCATCAAAAGACAAAACCCAGAGCAACAAGCATATCTTCTCAATATTGGCATTGGTACTTCTTCTGGTTCGAATATCTCTAGAAGAGTTTCTTATGATGACCTTGATCAATGGACTGCTCAGTATCAGCCTTAAAAGAGATTCAAATCTATGGTCTTGGATCAATCAACCTTTGCATCTACCTCAAACTCCATCAACAATGCTTCAAATGATAGTTTCCATCCTTTGATTGACTCTGCAACACAACCAGCACCTCTATCTTCACCAGCTAATAACAGCCAATAACAACACCAAGCAACTTATGTTGAAGGCTACATCCAAGTTTTATGACACATCAATGGGCCGGTGGCTATATCACCCACCTCTTTTTTGGTTTATTTTCTCTGTATCTGGGATATCTAAGTTATAGTTAATCTGCATTAGTTTCCTTATGACCTAGTTAATATCTAGGATCTCTGAGTTGATGGTCTATCCATCTTTTTTGCTTGCTCATTGTACTTATCTCTACTTATTTTGTCATAAATATGCTTGCTATGTATATATATATATATATGTAATATTATGTGGAGTGTAAATTTGTGCACCCCTTTAAATCCGGGGTGCACGTTCCGGCTCCTGTGATTATGTTGTGTTTAAACAACAAATGAACAATCAAGAAGATGAAATAATGATAAAAATGGAAGATAGAATCTCAAATCCGTAAGGAATTGAGCCAAATCTGGTTCATGAAGAACGCATCCAAATGGGTTTCGTTTCATAAATTTTAACTGAAGAGAAATAATCTCTTCTTACACATTTAAGTAGCCAATCATTAACCCTAATCATGCCCAACAGACGAGGGACGCGTGGCTAAATTCTACGGACAGAAACAATTAGATAACTAACAACTAAATTGAATTAAATACACCAGCAGTTCTACTAATGGCAGCTAAAATGGACATCCCCTAACTATCACTCTGTGACATATTAGTCCATGTTTTCTTATCTGGTTTTCTGGTTTTGAGTATTTATTATTATTATTATTATTTTAATATCAGCGATTTTTTTTTTAATATTAGCGAATTAAAATGCTGTTACAGTTTTATAGCTCCTTTCTTTTCTCTCTTTTTTATTTTTTGTTCTCTCTCTAAGAACAAATCTTTTCCGTGTATCAACCCTAATGAAACTGATAAGTATTAATCTCTTCAAATGGCAGAGACACAAAGGGTGAAAGATTGGTTTACTTAGGTTTTGGATTGGATTCTTGAAGACTGTTTGATCGGTAATTGAAGGAGTGTTTTATCAATCAATTTAGCGGATGGAAACTTTCCTCGATAGCTATTTGGAGGCTTAATTTGATGTACAGATGCATGTTTGATTGGGGATAGAAAATGGTTTTTTTAATTTAAAGAACCAAATAAAAAATGGCCACTGCAAGCTGCAATAGGGATAGTGGAAACCATCATCAACGTTGGTGTGGTGGTATGAACGAAAAATGGTCATTGAAGTCTTCATGTATTTGACCCAACGATTCTTTGCTGCTTTGCTAACTAAACTTTTTTTATATATTAGCATAAAACTTGTTTCCATTAATCATGAATAGGTAGCAACTTCTCAGAACTCTATGACTATTGGTACAAGTACCTCTATGGCGAAAAAGAAACCAAGAAGTTGAAGAACATATAACAAAGAAGGCCACGATACTCGGTTTGCATAAAAAGAAAAGATAAGAAGACAGTGGTCTTGGATGATAATACTAAGCACTCCAACGAAAATAATGGGTAACAGAATAGTTGCAATCGAGTGTGTTTTGTTTGCTCGATGAAAATTTCATGTTTTTTATATTTTTTTGGTTCAACTAATGACCTTACTGTTTAGCCATTCATAAATGAAGACCTTATCTTTTGTTGTCAAAATTTTCCAAGCTGAAGCTGATTCAGGCTAAAGGATATGAACTGGATAGTGATGTAACCTTTTATGTTCAATTTCACAATGTTCGTACTTTCTTCTGTGGACAAAAGAGAAAAAGAACCCCCAATCAAAGGTTTCGTCTTCTTGAATGAAGAAATATGAATACAGAGGAACCATAAAAAGATTTAGTAGAAAGAGATGAAATAATCAGTTTGATTTTGTAACGTTTTACAGCCGGTATCGACTCAACTTGATAGCAAAATAATTACAATTACATTTGAAATCAAACTATGCTTTTCTTAGTAACACATCAGTTCTCTATGGTACAAGAATGTGGCTTTTCTTTGAGACCATCACACAAACAATTGATGATGGTGTTTTGCTACCCCTATGGCAGCTTACATTTCCGCTTGGTTCTTTAGATCAAACTATGCTTTCCCTAATTAACTGTACATAAAATTAAGCCCCAGAATGGCCACCGGGAAAAGTTTCCATCCGCTAAATTGAGTATCAATCTTAGAAGTTAAACACTCCTTCAATTACCGATCAAATGATCTTAAAGAATCCAACGCCAAACCCTTCATCAACACTATAAACGGCCACTTTGAGTCTATCTCATTTGAAGAAATCAATAGCATTGAAGAATTACACATCAATTTTGATGAAATTTATCTGTTTTGTTTGAGTTGATGCATAAAAGTTTTGTTGTTAGAGGGAGAAAAAAATAAAAGTGACAGCCTTTTAATTCGCTAATATAAAAAGTCTTGCCACGTATGCGGTGGGTTTCACGGTGGGTTAGATTGGTGGGTTCAATAGAATTGTTGTTAGAAAACCAGAAACCGGAAACCAAAGAAACTTGGACCAACCACAAAAGTAGCCAATCATTAACCCTAATCATGCCCAACAGATGAGGGACGCGTGGCTAAATCCTACGGACATAAACAATTAGATAACTGACAACAGAATTGAACTAAATACACCCGCAGTTCTACTAATGACAACTAAAATGGACAACCCCTAACTATCACTCTGTGATATTTCCTCCCCCTAAAAACGATCCTTGTCCTCAAGGATGAATTTCGGATAATGTGCCTTGATGTCAGAGAGAGCCTCCCAAGTAACATTTTCTGGAGAAGAGTTGGTCCATTGAAGGAGGGCCTGCGTGACCAACCTATTACCTTGTAGAACTTGTCTGGTGCGTAGAATCTTCTCAGGCAGCATGATGATTGCACCTTCATGATCCACCACTGGAAGGTTGGGAGATGGAGTGTGTTTGAGGCCAATGTGTTTCTTGAGTTGGGACACATGAAATACTGGATGTATGTGTGCATAGGAGGGTAGTTCTAACTTGTAAGCCACTTTACCCACTTTCTGCAATACTGGAAAAGGCCCATAGAATTTGGAGGAGAGTTTGAAATTCTTTCTCAGAGATAGAGAGGCTTGCATGTATGGTTGTAGTTTGAGATACACCAGATCACATACTTCAAAAGATCTATCTTTTATTGATTGATCTGCATAAAACTTCATTCTTGCTTGAGCTGTGTGGAGTGATTCCTTAAGAATATCCAGTAGAGAGTTTCTTTCTTTCAAATATGTTTCAACAACATCAATTGAAGTGGTGACAGAAGGAGGAAATGCAAGGTGGGGAGACACATACCCATAAAGTGCTTGGAATGGAGACATTTTTAGGATGGTATGGAAACTGGTATTGTACCACCACTCTGCAAGGGCTAGCCACTGGCTCCATTTGCATGGTTTATGGCCAGTAAGGCATCTTAAATAAGTCTCTAAGCAAGCATTGACCCGCTCAGTCTGTCCATCTGTTTGAGGGTGATATGCAGTACTGAGGTTGAGACTAGTGCCCAAGGCCTAAAACAGATCCTGCCAAAAGTTGCTTGTGAAGACCTTGTCTCCGTCAGATACAATGGATGAGGGTAAGCCATGTAGTTTGAACACTTCATTGAGGAAAGTATGAGCAACTGAAGCTGCTGTGTAAGGGTGTTGAAGAGCCAAGAAATGAGCATATTTGGTGAGTCTGTCTACAATGAAAAGAATCACACTCTTTTTATTGCTGACAGGCAAGCCTTATATGAAGTCCATGGTGATATGCTGCCATGGATGATCTGGAATAGGTAGAGGTTGAAGTAGCCCTGCATCATTAGTGGTGTCACTCTTATTTCTATGACACACATCACAGTGAGAGACAAAAAACACTGTGTCTTTGTGCATCCCCTTCCAATAAAAATGGTTCCTTGCTTTGACATAGGTGGCTTGAATTCCAAAATGGCCTCCAATTGCAGAAGCATGTAGTGATTCTAAGAGTGATTGTCTGACATTTGCCCAAGTTCCAATATAGAGTTTAGTTTTGTATCTCAAAATACCTTCTTGATAAGTGTAATGTGGAGCACTGTCAGCATTGAGAAGAAGTTGAGATATCAGCTGGTTTGCCTTGGGGTCATTGGTGTAGCTGTTGGTGACATCTTGAACCTAATTTGGAGTAGAAGTGGTTAAGGAATTACAAGCATCAGTTTCTAAGGTTCTCCTGGAAAGAGCATCATCAACAGTATTCTCAGCTCCCTTCTTGTATTGTATGTCATAGTCAAACCCTAAGAGTTTGATTAACCATTTATGTTGGAAGGTGGTGGTGATCTTCTGTTCCAGTAAGTATTTGAGGCTTTGATGATCAGTCTTGATAGTGAATTTGTTGCCCTGTAAATATTGCCTCCATCTTTGCACAACCAGAACTATAGCAAGAAGCTTTTTTTCATAAGTAGACATTGCTGCAGCTCTTGGGCCTAATGGTTTGCTGAAGTAAGCAATTGGCCTCCCTTCTTGCAGTAGAACTGCTCCAATGCAAGCATCACTAGCATCACTTTCAACCACAAATAGCTTGGTAAAATCAGGGAGGGCCAACACATGAGTATTACTCATGGCAGTCTTTAGGTTCTCAAAAGCAGTAGTAGCAGTTTGGCTCCATAGGAATGAATTCTTCTTGAGGAGGTCAGTAAGAGGTCTGCTAATGGCTCCATAATTCTTGAAAAACTTCTTATAGTATCCTGTAAGGCCAAGAAAGCCTCTAAATTCTTTGAGAGTTGTGGGTTGTGGCCAAGACTGCATGTATGTTATCTTATTTAGATCAGCACAAACTTCTGCAGCTGAGATTATGTGTCCTAGATACTCCAAGGATGATTGGCCAAAACAACATTTAGAGATCTTAGCATAAAGCTGGTGTTGTATGAGTAAAGAGAAGGTAAACTTGAGATGCTCCAAGTGGTCAGACATATTTTTGCTGTAGATTAAGATATCATCAAAAAAGACCAGAATAAATTTTCTCAATGCTGGTTGAAATACCTCATTCATTAAATCCTGAAATGTAGCTGGAGCATTAGTGAGGCCAAATGGCATCACTTTAAACTCATAATGGCCTTGATGTGTTCCGAAGGATGTCTTGAAAATGTCTGAAACATGTACTCTGATTTGATGGTATCCAGCTCCCAAATCAATTCTGGTGAAGACAGTAGCTCCATTCAATTCATCCAATAGTTCCTCAATAATGGGTATTGGGAATTTGTCCTTCACTGTAATGCTGTTCAACCTTCTATAGTCAACACAAAATCTCCATGTGTTGTCTTTGTTTTTGACTAAGAGTATATGTGAAGCAAAAGGACTATGGCTAGGTTGGATGATGCCAGTGTCTAGCATCTCCTTGACAAGTTGTTCCACTACTCCTTTCTGGATATAGGGGAATTTGTAGGCTCTTTGATTCACAGGAGTGGAGTTTGGTTGTAAGGGTGATCCAAACTCCTCTGAGAAGGTAGTCTAGTTGGTTCTGCAAAAATGTCATTAAACTCTTGAAGTAGAGGGAGTATTTCAAGAGGTGTTGTGGGTGGTATAAGAGGTGTAGAAATGGAAAATAGATGACCCACTATGCCATGAGAATTCTTGGAAAAAAATTTCTTGAATGCCTCACCACTCATCATTAACAAAGAAGACTTTGGAGGTGTACCTTGTAGTGTAATCTTCTTAGCTTTGTACTTAAAAGATATGGACAATTTGGAGAAGTTAAAAAGTACATCACCTAAAGTTCTCAGCCAATCTGCACCAAGGACAATGTCACAACCTCCTAATGGCAAGACCCTGAGGCTTTCCATAAATTGGTGGCCCTGCATGCTCCATGTTAGCTGTGGAAAAATACCAGTTGTTTATGGGTGAAAACTATTTCTGCTGGTTTCGGTAATTTTGGGTGTGTGTGGATGAGAAATGAATCTAAACCCTGAACAAATGCACTGCACGGGAGTGCTTTTTGATTCGAGAGATCAATCTATACAATTCTGGCCTAAACCAAGAAATGGCCGTTCCAGACTTGCTTCGGTCACAAAGTGAAGGAGATGGGGTTGATCTTAAGGAGGGAAGCGAAGAAGGTGTTGAGATTGTGAAGGTGTTGGTTGTTTATGACTTGTATCAGAAAGAGGAACTGGCTTGCAATGATGTAAGCTATAAGTTCTGGTGTTTCCTGGATACGAATGACAACACTTGGTTTTTGTGCTTGTCTGTGTTGTTTGAAAATAGGTAGGAGAACCTATTTATACAAGTCATTGAGCACAACCTTCGTCTCGTAGGAAGTGGAGGAAGTGGAGTAATGGAGTAATGGGTCGTGTAAGTGATTGTCACACGACCACGTCTTTGCCCACTTTTCCCATCATCTCTAACCGTCCATGCCTCCTGACACGTTCTTGTAATGGCGCGTTGCACGCTGCACGCTGTAAACCGCCAGGCCAATCCCCCAGTAAGCATCCCCCAGTTTGTGACATGCTTGATGTCTCGAATGAGTGAATCGTGGGACCCACTGTAGGAAGTAGCTTGTGATGCTAAAATAACTAAGGATTTGATATTTATGAAATATCGTGTATGCTCAATGCATGTAACACATCGCAAACAATCAACATGTATGAAGCATCGATGTTTTAAAGCTTGACCGAATAAGTTGCAGACCAAGCGTCTTAAAATAGCATCACGTCCAACCATCTTCGAGTGATCGTTTGGAGGCTGCATGGGAGAGCTATCTCCTGGCCGATCACTCCCTGTGGAAGAGTGGCGGATGGTGATCATCGGGATGCCTCACTGGTCATCTAGGTTTCAACCTAGGCTGTCCGACCAAGCTAGCAAAGTTGGACGGACGAGATGGTTTAAGACCGTCATCTGCGACCGATGGATTTGTAGGATTTTAGGAGGTGTGCGAGCATCACTCCTATGCTTGACCAAATCCGAGCTTGGGCGCAAGTTTTGGTGGGGTCGACCAGGCATGCGTGTAAACGGTCTGCCGGTGTATATGCCCATACCTCTTTGTCTCATGAAGGTGCGATCTAGGCCACTCAATTTGATCAGCAAAGGTGAGTGGTCGTGATCGATTTGCGGCAGAAATCCATTGCCGCAAAGGATTTGGAAGCTGCTCGGCATGCAACTTTTGGGCATGCGTTTCGAGGTCGTCGAGTCCTAGTATGCCTAGGCCGACCAGCTCCACGCAAAGGTGGGCTCACAGTGATCATGGTGACATGCTTGGGACCTTTTAATTCTATATCTACACCCTCCATCCAAGCTTGCGAAGATGGATGGTCGTGATCGAACTGCGATAGTTATGCAGCGCCGCAAACCCTAATTAGGGTTTTGAAAACAACACGTACACACGATTTTGGCCAAACGGTTTGGCAAGTTATGCTCATCTTTTGGAGGAACCGATCGTGTGGGGCCCACGTTGGGCCGACGGTGAACGTGTGTGCACTTCTCTAATGATCTTAGGCACAATCTAAGCCATCCAAACATGCTGGCGAAGTTGGATGGTTGTGATTGTTTTAAGACACTAGTGGAACTTTCGTGACCCTCGCGAAGCATCACACCAGCCATGTTTCGGGCATGCGATCGTGGCTGCGTGACCACGCCCGTGAGCAAACCGTCGAGTAGGGATAGAGTGGGCCCGCTAATGTGCGTGCTAGCGCCTCCTCCATCTTTCATGGTACGATCTAAACCGTCCAATCAGGCTAGTGAAGTTGGACGATCACGATCATTTTGAGGTCTGTCTTAAGCAGTCTTGCTCATTTGAGCTTCCAAAGCAGCGCGACCACCCTATTTTGGGGCTGGCGTTTTGGCATGTTAGGAAGTAAAGTGTAACGTTCGACCGGCTAGGGCATAAATAGGCCCGCCAGTGGTCATCACGGTGATAGCCTGCTCTTGCTAGGGTTCGTCTAAATTTGGTTAAATCATGCGGTCAAACTGCGTGGCCGTGATTGTTTACGAGACCGATATGGATAGTCTAGATTTCCTTAGGAAATTAAATATGCTCAATCGGGCTAATATAACACACCGAGAGATGTAGCTCAGACGGGTATTTCGTGCATGCCTCACCATTGACACTTGGAGATTCGTGTTAATCTGCTAAGAGCAACGCTCAGTCGTCATGCTGCACCAATAATGAGAGTTCTGCGGGAACAACAACACAGGAAATACTAGGCAAATCATGCATTATAAATAATGCTAAAAATTCACAAAATATTTGGGATTGTTGCTACATGCTCCATTCTAGGTGAATTTTGTGTATTTAATTCACATAATATTTGGGATTGTTGCCACATGCTCTATTATAGGTGAATTTTGTGTATTTAATTCACATAATATTTGGGATTGTTGCCACATGCTCCATTCTAGGTGAATTAATAAAGCGAAGAAGTATTCATCACTTATTAAATAGCCTTATCCTCTGCAGGATGTCAGCGTATTAAATTTGGCTTTTACAATTTTATCCTTGAACAAAAATCCACCATCAACATTAAGTCCCCTGCCTAGCACATAATGGTTGCATTATTGTGGGGTAGGCATGAGATGGTGACAAATAAAGATAAAACTTATGAGACAAAGTTAGATGTTACCAGGAGATGGGTCGTATTGTCCTTGGAACATGTCACGTTCAAGAGGCGTCCGGTAAGCGAGTTTGGTAATCCTAATGGAAGAAGTATTCAACAAGTTCTAGTCAGGTGAATTAATTTTTAACACTCGCCCCTTCACCTTGTCCATTGCACAATTTGTAAGCAATTTGTGGCTTTTTTTACGCAACCCATGTTGTTTTATCTTCCAATTCATATGTAAGTTTGTTTTTGTGTTTTCAGAAGATGAACTTATTAAATCACTTCTTGGCGCGTTCACCATCAACATTAAAGCACATATTCAAATGGTTGCATTATTGTGGGGTAGGTCGAATGAGATGGTGACAAATAAAGGGGTGGCTTGGTTTTACTTCATAAAAACACTTAGTTTGAGTATACCCCGATCAACAAAGTTATAAAATAAGACAAAGTTAGGTGAATGTATTTACTTCCCCTAGCATGATGCATGATGTCGGTTTATGTCATAATCCTCGACTCTGATGTGGACGAGCCCTATCATGAGGAATATCCTTAAAAGGATGCTGATGCAATTTCAGAAAAGATGTTGAAGCATCTCCCAAAGAGAACGTTGATGTAGCTTCCGGAGGGAGTGTTGAAGCGGCTTCTGGAGAGAGCGTTGAAGTGGCTTCTGGAGCGAACATCGAACCGGATCCTGGAGAGAGTGTTGAAGCAGCTTCTGAAGTGAACGTCGAGGCGGACCCTAGAGAGAGAGAGAGCGTTGAAGCAGCTTCTGAAACGAACGTCGAGGCGGACCCTGAAGAGAGCGTTGAAGCGGCTTCCTCTGAAGAGAGCATTGAAAAGGCTTGTCCTGGCGAGCGTTGAAGCGGCTTCTTCTTTAATTCAATTTTCCCTTGCGAATTACATGCTCCTTGATTGACCATCTCTCTTGTGTTGAAGAAGTCCTTGACTGACTGTGAAGGACTTTCATGCTGATCCTCAGTCCCCAAGCGTGATTTATATGGTCTCTGTCCGTAGTGGTTGTTGCTATGGTGAAGCTTGGGCATTGATATCAACAAACGAACAACAATTCTTAGCTGCAGCTGTGATCAGAAGAGACTGACAAGAAGAGGCGTGACAGCTACGGGCACGAACTTGGCGGTCTTCATATAGTGGTAGAGCTTGTCTCGTTATTAGAGGGAGAAGCTAATGATGGAACCGATAACTTCTTGATGTTGCCTCGTGGAATGAAAAAGAGGGAGACAGTCCCCTGCCCACGAGTATCCAATGAGCCTTCGACTTGATAGATGTTGTCACGCTGGGTTCATGAGGTCGTCTTTACGCCTGCGCTGCGTTTCATAGACATCTAGGAATATCGCTAGTATTGGACAATACGTCTGCTCTCTTGAGTATATCCTCGTCTTTGGACATCTTGGAATCATAATGATAGCGTGCTTGCATCTCTCTAAATTCACCATCTTTGAGATGGGCAGTGCTAAGAAGTCCCCAGCCACACTCCTTTTGTAACGCAACTATTTCTTCTACAAGAGACGAAATTCTGAAAGCGTCTCTCATTGATGTTTCTTCCGTCGATACAGATATGGAATATCTTGGACGTTGTTTCATCATTGTGGCAATCGTGCATGTGGTACTGGAGTTGGAGTTGGCGATTTTGGACGCGTAGGATGTTGTATCTCGGTGGTTTTACTCTTGATGCTTCTGCGAAACTGCTTACAGAAGGCTGAAGGTTATATTGCCCGTTGGTGAGATGTATGCTTCCACGAACATCATGAGGCTTGTTCTTTCCAGCAGGGCAGGTGCTGTCGCAACTGAGCGTTTAACAGCTTCACGGAGTTCAGAAGATGTCTGAAAGCGCAGGTTCTTCTTCTCGACATGATGATGCGGACATCGCTATCTTCTTGAGGCTGCTCCCTTGAGATGTCGGCTTCAGTAGATCTGAAGATGTCCTGGGCTCGCTCTCGTTTGGGCTGACATAATAGGCGAACCATTTATGATGATTTGGAGATGACAATATTCGTTGAATCTTCCGAAACGCTTCCTGTTGTAGTGTTGTCCAGACGAAACTTACTTCTTTCTTCGCCAATGGGGTGAATGAAGCAACAAGATGGGCTAAACCACGTATAAAACTGTAGTTCACCTTGCCCATGAAGCTTTGGAGTTCCTTCACAGTTCGCGGAGGCAGCATCGTGAGAATAGCTTGGGTCTTGGATGGGTCCACTTTGATTCCCTCAGCAGTCACCTTTCGAACACTTGTCGTAAGACTCTTGTGTGGGCCGCCCGAGCTTTTGATTTGACTACTATATCATCCATGTAGTCTTTAACTTGATTATGCATCATGTCATGGAAGATTGCCGTCATAGCGCGTTGATACGTTGCACCGGCATTAACCAAATGGCATTACAGTATAATAACAATTTCCGAGAGGAGTTCGAAAAGTTGTCTTACTCGTGTCATGCTCATACATCCTTATATGATTGTAGCCTCTATATTCATCCATGAAGGACACGCCGTGTCCGCTGGTGGCATCCACTAACATGTCGATGTTAGGTAGAGGAAAACCATCTTTGGGGCGAAAGATCATTCAAGTCTCTCGAAATCCACGCAACACCTGATCTGTCCATTTTTATTTTTTACCGGAACCACATTAGCCAACTAGGTTGGATGATGAATGGGTTTGATGAAGCCAACAGCTAGCAACTTCTGAATCTCAGTCTCGATTTTCTCTTCTACCTCGTGTCTGAACTGCCTCGGAGATTGTTTAACCGGCTTGGATCCAGGTATGACATGTAGATGATGGGTGACCAATTTTTTATCTAAACCGGGCATTTCTTCATACGTCCAAGCGAATATGTCCTGGTACTCTTCGAGAAGTTCCACGAGCTTCGTGCGTTCATCCGTACACAAGGTTGAGCTGATGGAGATAGGCCTAGGAGATTCTTCATTCCCGATGTTAACGATTTCGAGCTCATCAGTTGTGGAATTGGTGCCATCTTGCAGCTGTCGTGGAGCACCTAGCACTTCTTATTGTGGCTCGTCGTTGTTGTAGCATTCCGTTGGGCGGAGAGACTGGGTAACAGTCTCTCCTGCTAATTGCCAACAACGACGTCGGTACACGGTTTTCCCTTTCTGATCACAGCTCACCACAAAAGTTCTCTCCCTTTCTCTCCCTCTTAGTGTGAGCGTGGGTCGTGGCTTCACATGATGAAGAAGAATTGGTATGTCTTGTCAGCAAAGATGTATCGTGGGACTTAGCCTTCAATGATGCAAGTCGGTCCTCTTCCTGGATTGACGCCCACGTAGGAAGTGGGGTGCAATGAACTTTATCTGATTCTTCCCGCAGAGATTCTCTTGGTTCAAACAATTCGCTCCACATATTGGTGCGTAAGGAGACAATGATGCAGGAACGACTTCTTTATTCAGCATAGTCTTCAGGCATTGGTGATACCCTACAGATAAATTCAGATTGACATACCCGTATGTGTTGGTTTGGTTTCCTTCAAAGTCTGTCATCGTGGTAGGCTGTCGCACGATCTTGCTTGGGCGAACCTTGGCCGTCCTGAGTGTATTGAGAGTAATCACATTCGAAGACGCTCCCGTGTCGATGAGGGCCCTCTTGAAATCTGAATCCTTGATGCGTGCAGTAACGTGTAGGGCTCGGTTGTGACCTTCTTCCGCCATCATGTCTTCTTCTGTAAATGTAACATTATTCACAGACATCACTGATGTTTTTGAGGCTTCTGGACGCAAAGGAGTTAAATGCACGTCCAGGGCTATCTGGTTGTTTGCAGCAAACGTCTCCACCCGCTGATTCTTCGAGAGGTGTAAGAGTTCGCATAAATTTTCCACTAGAGAAGCCGCTTCCTGATCCACCGGCCTCTGGTTCATAGTGAAACTATTGACTTGAGGATGATCGTTGGGAGGATCGGTCCCCAATGTAGAAATCTCTGTGACAGGAGAACCGCTCATATCTGATGTCATCTTGATGAGGAGATCGAGTATGCCGTTTATTGTTTCTTTGATCAGGTCCATGTTCTTCGTGTGAATCTCCTGCACCCGTGCTAACTCGATCAACGTTGGGATTCTTCCGGTTACGCCATCAAATACACCGTTGGGAAGAGGGGTATCTTCATTGGAGGAACTTCGACCGGAATTTGAAATTGTTGGGGGAGTCCTAAGACCAACCATTTTGAAATCAGCCAAATAGGATTGGGTATTGAAGAAATTGACTTCACAACCGAGAGATTAATCTCCCACTATGGTCGCCAATTGTTTATGGGTGAAAACTATTTCTGCTGGTTTCGGTAATTTTGGGTGTGTGTGGATGAGAAATGAATCTAAACCCTAAATAAATGCACTGCACGGGAGTGCATTTTGATTCGAGAGATCAATCTATACAATTCTGGCCTAAACCAAGAAATGGCCGTTCCATGACTTGCTTCGGTCACAAAGTGAAGGAGATGGGGTTGATCTTAGGGAGGGAAGCGAATATGGTGATGAGATTGTGAAGGCGTTGGCTGTTTATGAATTGTATCAGAAAGATGAACTGGCTTGCAATGATGTAAGCTATCGGTTACGGTGTAAGAAGTCCTTGATCGAATGCGAAGGACTTTCATGCTGATCCTCAGTCCCCAAGCGTGATTTATATGGTCTCTGTCCGTAGTGGTTGTTGCTATGGTGAAGCTTGGGCATTGATATCAACAAACGAACAACGGTTCTTAGCTGCAGCTGTGATCAAAAGAGACTGACAGGAAGAGGCGTTACAGCTACGGGCACAAACTTGGCGGTCTTCATATAGTGGTAGAGCTTGTCTCGTTATTAGAGGGAGAAGCTAATGATGGAACCGATAGCTTCTTGATGTTGCCTCGTGGAATGAAAAATAGGGAGACAGTCCCATGCCCACGAGTATCCACCGAGCCTTCGACTTGGTAGATGTTGTCACGCTGGGTTCATGAGGTCGTCTTTACGCCTGTGCTGCGTTTCATAGACATCTAGGAATATCGCTGGTATTTGACAATACCTTTGCTCTCTTGAGTATATCCTCGTCTTTGGAGATCTTGGAATCATAATGATAGCGTACTTGTATCTCTCTAAATTCACCATCTTTGAGATGGGCAAAGTGCTAAGCAGTCCCTGACCCACTCCTTTGGTAACGCAACTATTTTTCTACTAAGACGAAATTACGAAAGCGTCTCTCATTGATGTTTCGACGTTGATACAGATATAGAATATCTTGGACGTTGTTTCATCATTGTGGCAATCGTGCATGTGGTACTGGAGTTGGAGTTGGCGATTTTGGACGCGCGAGGATGTTGTATCTCGGTGGTTTTACTCTTCCTTGTAAGCCCCCTTCAGGTGAAGGGCTGTATTGCCCGTTGGTGAGATGTATGCTTCCACGAACATCACGAGGCTTGTTCTTTCCAAACAGGGCGGTGCGCCATGCACCGGCGTTTGCGACTTCACGGAGTTCGAGAAGATGTAAAGCACGGGTTCTTCTTCTCGACATGATGATGCGGACATCGCTATCTTCTTGAGGCTGCTCCCTTGAGATGCCGGCCGGTAGATACGAAGATGTCATGGCTCACTCGTTCGAATGACATAACAGCGAACCATTTATGATGATTTGGAGATGACAATATTCGTTGAATCTTAAACGCTACTTGTTGTAGTGCTGTCCCGCACGAAACTTACTTCTTTTTCGCCAATGGGGTGAATGAAGCAACAAGTTGGGCTAAACCGGGTATAAAACTGTAGTTCACCTTACCTATGAATCATTGGAGTTCCTTCACGGTTCTTCACGGTGAAGCAAGATCGTGAGAATAGCTTGGGTCTTGGATGGGTCCACTTTGATTCCCTCAGCAGTCACCTTTCGAACACTTGTCGTAAGACTCCTGTGTGGGCCACCCGAGTTTTTGATTTGACTACTATATTATCCATGTAGTCTTTAACTTGCTTATGCATCATGTTGTGGAAGATTTCCGTCATAGCACGTTGATACGTTGCACCGGCATTAACCAAATGGCATTACAGTATTATAAAAATTTCCGAGAGGAGTTCGAAAAGCTTTCTTACTCGCGTCATGCTCATACATCCTTATCTGTTGTAGCCTCTATATTCATCCATGAAGGACACGCCGTATCCGCTGGTGGCATCCACTAACATGTCGATGTTAGGTATAGGAAAACCATCTTTGGGCGAAATCATTCAAGTCTCCAAATCCACGCAACACACGTCATCCATTTTTATTTTTTTAGGAACCACATTAGCCAACCATATTGGATGATGAATGGGTTTGATAAAGCCAACAACTAGCAACTTCGAATCTCGGTCTCGATTTTCTCTTCTACCTCGTGTCGAAGCGCCTCGAGACCGTTTAAGCGGCTTGGATCCGGGTATGACATGTAGATGATGGGTGACCAATTTTTATCTAAACCTGGGCATTTCTTCATACGTCCAAGCGAATATGTCCTGGTATTCTTCGAGAAGTTCCACGTGCTTCGTGCGTTCATCCGTACACAATGTTGAGCTGATGGAGATAGGCCTAGGAGATTCCTCATTCCCGATGTTCACGATTTCGAGCTCATCAGTTGTGGAATTGGTGCCATCTTGCAACTGTCGTGGAGCACCTAGCACTTCTTATTGTGGCTCGTCGTTGTTGTAGCATTCCGTTGGGCGGAGAGACTGGGTAACAGTCTCTGCTGCTAATTGCCAACAACGACGTCGGTACACGGTTTTCCCTTTCTGATCACGGCTCGCCACAAAAGTTCTCTCCCTTTCTCTCCCTCTTAGTGTGAGCGTGGGTCGTGGCTTCACATGATGAAGAAGAATTGGTACGTCTTGTCAGCAAAGATGTTTCGTGGGACTTAGCCTTCAATGATGCAAGTCGGTCCTCTTCCTGGATTGACGCCCACGTGGGGAGTGGGGTGCAATGAACTTTATCTGATTCTTCCCGCAGAGATTCTCTTGGTTCAAACAATTCCGCTCCACATATTGGTGCGTAAGGAGACAATGATGCGAGAACGACTTATTTATTCAAACATAGTCTTCGGGCATTGGTGATACCCTACGAGATAAATTGATTGACATACCGTATGTATTGGTTTGGTTTCCTTCAAAGTCTGTCATCGTGGTAGGCTGTCGCACGATCTTTATTGGGTGAACCTTGGCCGTCCTGAGTGTCTTGAGAGTAATCACATTCGAAGACGCTCCCGTGTCGATGAGGGCCCTCTTGAACTCTGAATCCTTGATGCGTGCAGTAACGTGTAGGGCTCGGTTGTGACCTTCTTCCGCCATCATGTCTTCTTCTGTAAATGTAACATTATTCACAGACATCACGATGTTTTTGAGGCTTACGGACGCAAAGGAGTTAAATGCACGTCCGGGGCTATACGGTTGTTTGCAAAGAAACGTCTCCCACCCGCCGATTCTTTGAGAGGTGTAAGAGTTCGCATAAATTTTCCACTAGAGAAGCCGCTTACTGATCCACCGGCCTCTGGTTCATAGTGAAACTATTAACTTGAGGAGGATTGTTGCGAGGATCAGTCCCCAGTGTAGAAATCTCTATGACAGGAGAACCGCTCATATCTGCTGTCATCTTGATGAGGAGATCGAGTATGTCGTTTATTGTTTCTTTGATCAGGTTCATGTTCTTCGTGTGAATATCCTACACCCGTGCTAACTCGATCAACGTTGGGATTCTTCTTGTTACGCCATCAGATACACCGTTGGGAAGAGGGGTATCTTCATTGGGGGAACTTCGACCGGAATTTGAAATTGTTGGGGGGGTCCTAAGACCAACCATTTTGAAATCGACCAAATAGGATTGGGTATTGAAGAAATTGACTTCATAACCGAGAGATTAATCTCCCACTATGGTCGCCAATTGTTTATGGGTGAAAACTATTTCTGCTGGTTTCGGTAATTTTGGGTGTGTGTGGATGAGAAATGAATCTAAACCCTAAATAAATGCACTGCACGGAGTGTTTTTTGATTCGAGAGATCAATCTATACAATTCTGTCCTAAACCAAGAAATGGTCATTCCAGACTTGCTTCGGTCACAAAGTGAAGGAGATGGGGTTGATCTTAGGGAGGGAAGCGAAGAAGGTGTTGAGATTGTGAAGGTGTTGGCTGTTTATGAATTGTATCAGAAAGAGGAACTGGCTTGCAATGATGTAAGCTATCAGTTCTGGTGTTTCCTGGATACGAATGACAACACTTGGTTTTCTGTACTTGTTTGTGTTGTTTGAAAATAGGTAGGAGAACCTATTTATACAAGTCATTGAGCACAACCTTCGTCTCGTAGAAAGTGGAGGAAGTGGAGTAATGGAGTAGTGGGTCGTGTAAGTGACTGTCAGACGACCACGTCTTTGCCCACTTTTCCCATCATCTCTAACCGTCCATGCCTCCTGACACGTTCTTGTAATGGCGCGTTGCACACTGCACGATGTAAACCACCAGGCCAATACCCCAGTAAGTATCCCCCAGTTTGTGACATGCTTGATGTCTCGAATGAGTGAATCGTGGGACCCACTATAGGAAGTAGCTTGTGATGCTAAAATAACTAAGGATTTGATATTTATGAAATATCGTGTATGCTCAATGCATGTAACGCATCGCAGACAATCAGCATGTATGAAGCATCGATGTTTTAAAGCATGACCGAATAAGTTGCGGACCAACCGTCTTAAAATAGCATCACGTCCAACCATCTTCGAGTGATCGTTTGGAGGCTGATGAGTGCCAAATATTGCATATTTCTACACCTCTTTATTGGCATTTAACTCATATTTTGTGCTTTAAAATCATATATTATCCCAAATTTTGTATTTTCTTTGTTTTCAAGAATAAATACTTGTACTAATTAATTTTGTGTTTTTAGGTAGTAAATAAAGCTTGGATGAATTGAGGAGCCAAAAGAGCAGAAATTTGGAGGCTAGTGACTATGGAAGAGAAGTTGCAGCCCGCTTGCGCATCAGTTGCAACCTGTTTACAAAGATATGGGCTTGAGCTATCCAAGATCCTACCCATGACCCGAATCCAAGCCCGCTCCATCCTGAGCCGTTAGATTTGATCCATCAGCTGCATCCAATGTCCTAGCCTTGCCATGCATAGACGCTCGCTGCTCCAGCCTCACACCCTAGCCTCCTACCACCCTCACCTAATCGACCAAACCACCAAACACTCTTCTTCTTCTTTCTTCTCCCGACAAGAGCCAGAGCTCTCATCTCCTCCCCCGACCATTTCTGCGGCTCAACAACACTGACATCATCTCCTTCTCCCGACAACGACGTTAACCCATGACCACCCTCAACATCTCTAGCTCCGACTATCTCCATCATAGCTTCTCCCAAACCCTAGAAGTTTGTGTTCAGGCAGGATGGAGTTAGGTTTCTCAAAACATGGAATTAATGACTTGCGAGAGCCGATTTGGAAGAGGGGACAATCAATTGGACGATTGGGTTTGCGGGGGTATGAATTTAATTTCAATTTTGAGTGTTAGAGAAGAGTTCTAGGTATAAATTAGAATTGTTCTTGGTGTAAGAACTCTCTCTGAATTTCTAGGGTTTACTTTGTTAGATTAATTGTGTTTTAATTACTGTTATCATGTTCTAATTCACTTTGCTAGGGTGTAGATGAAACCCCTAATTTGATGTTAAGTTAATCAATCTCTTGTTCTTTGTTCTTATTTGTGTTGTATTGCTTAGGATTGGTAGTTAACCGTATAACCAAACTAACTTTGTGATCAATTGTCTTTGTAAGAAGACAGTTGATACTAGGGGTGAGTGAGAGAGAGTGGTTAATAAAACATCCACCTTGAGGCCTTCAAGGGAAGGTACAAGAACATAAATTGAGTTGAATTGCCTTAGCATAGGATTCGGAGGTGGATTCAACCACCCTAGTACTCCTCAGCAAATTGTTACAATCTGTTTTTGCATCTTTACAATCTGTTTTATTATTTGTCCACTACAAATCTCTTTGTCATTTCGACACAATCAAAACCGTTTTGTTACTCTTGTTCGAATCAGTGTAGGAATACTTTAACTCTAGCTTTGCACCCTCCAAGTCTCTGTGGATCGACACCTGTACTTGCACTGTGTTGCTTGTCGACACTGTGCACTTGCAGTTTACAATTGTAGGCATCTTTCTCAGCCTACCAGAGGCTGCATGGGCGAGCTATCTCCTGGCCGATCACTCCCTGTGGAAGAGTGGAAGATGGTGATCATCGGGATGCCTCACTGGTCGTCTAGATTTCAACCTAGGCTGTCCGACCAAGCTAGCGAAGTTGGACGGACGAGATGGTTTAAGACCCTCATCTGCGACCGATGGATTTTTAGGGTTTTAGGAGGTGTGCGAGCATCACTCCTATGCTTGACCGAATCCGAGCTTGGGCGCAAGTTTTGGTGGGGTCGACCAGGCATGCGTGTAATAGGCCTGCCGGTGTATATGCCCATACCTCTTTGTCTCATGAAGGTGCAATCTAGGCCACTCAATTTGATTAGCAAAGGTGAGTGATCGTGATCGATTTGCGGCAGAAATCCATTGTCGCAAAGGATTTGGAAGCTACTCGGCACGCAACTTTTGGGCATGCGTTTCGAGGTCGTCGAGTCCTAGTCTGCTTAGGCCGACCAGCTCCACGCAAAGGTGGGCCCACAGTGATCATGGTGACATGCTTGGGACCTTTTAATTCTATATCTACACCCTCCATCCTAGCTTGCGAAGATGGATGGTCGTGATCGAACTGCGATAGTTATGCAGCGCCGCAAACCCTAATTAGGGTTTTGAAAACAACACGTACACACGATTTTGGCCAAACAGTTTGGCAAGTTATGCTCCTCTTTTGGAGGAACCGATCGTGTGGGGCCCACGTTGGGCCGACGGTGAACGTGTGTGCACTTCTCTAATGATCTTAGGCACAATCTAAGCCATCCAAACATCCTGGCGAAGTTGGATGGTTTTAAGACACTAGTGGAACTTTCGTGACCCTCGCGAAGCATCACACCAGCCATGTTTGGGCATGCGATCGTGGTGCGTGACCACGCCATGAGCAAACCGATCGGGGTAGGGATAGAAGTGGGCCCGCTAATGTGCGTGCTAGCGCCTCCTCCATCTTTCATGGTGCGATCTAAACCGTCAATCAGGCTAGTGAATTTGGATGATCACGATCATTTTGAGGCTGTCTTAAGCAGTCTTGCTCATTCGAGCTTCCAAAGCAGCGCGGCCACCCTATTTTGGGGCTGGTGTTTTGGCATGCTAGGAAGTAAAGTGTAACGTTCGACCGGCTAGGGCATAAATAGGCCCGCCAGTGGTCATCACGATGATAGCCTGCTCTTGCTAGGGTTCGTCTAGGCTGGTTAAATCATGCGGTCAACTGCGTAATAAAGTGATTGTTTCGAGGCCGATATAGGCAGTCTAGATTTCCCCTAGGAAATTAAATATGCTCAATCGGGCTAATATAACACACCGAGAGATGTAGCCTGTACGGGTATTTCGTGCATGCCTCACCATTGACACTTGGAGATTCGTGTTACTCTGCTAAGAGCAACGCTCAGTCATCATGCCGCACCAATAATGAGAGTTCTGCGGGAACAACACAGGAAATACTAGGCAAATCATGCATTATAAATAATGCTAAAAATTCACAGAATATTTGGGATTGTTGCTACATGCTCTATTCTAGGTGAATTTTGTGTATTTAACCCACAAATATTTGGGATTGTTGCCACATGCTCCATTCTAGGTGAATTTTGTGTATTTAATTCACAGAATATTTGGGATTGTTGCTACATGCTCCATTCTAGGTGAATTTTGTGTATTTAATTCACAGAATATTTGGGATTGTTGCCACATGCTCCATTCTAGGTGAATTTTGTGTATTTAATTCACAGAATATTTGGGATTGTTGCCACATGCTCCATTCTAGGTGAATTAATAAAGCAAAGAAGTATTGAGGATGTCAGCGTATTAAATTTGGCTTTTACAATTTTAGCCTTGAACAAAAATCCACCATCAACACCAGTACTTATCGGTGGGCTCAATGTGGCATTGAAGTGATCTTGGTAAAGCACTTTCAATGAAGCTTGTAATACTGCCTGTATCAATCAGAATTGAGACTTTCTGGTTATGGAGAATACTAGAAATTCTAATTGTGTCACCAGTAGCAGCTCATGTAAGAGCATGTAATGATATTTCAACATCAGAGTGGACTGGAAATTCAGTAGTCTCCTCAAAAACTTCTTCTTCCTCCTCAGTATCTTGTAATCCATTATTGTCCATTTGAAGCATGAAGATCTTCTGTTTGCCTTTACAAAAGTGTCCTGCCTTATACACCTCATCACAGTTATAACATAAACCTTGGGCTCTTCTTTTATTCATCTCCTCAGGTGTGAGTCTCTTAATTGAAGGAGATGTGGGATTTGATTTGTGTGGAAGAGGGAAGGAGGACTTAGGAGTGATGGGAGCAGACTTTGGAGAAGTCAAAATGGGTTTAGGTCGAAAATTGCTATAGGAGTATTGTCTGCTAGAGTTGAAGGAGTTGTTGAATGACCTTGTAAAGGGTTTAGTGGCAGCTGCTGCTAGAGTAAGCTTCTATTCTTGTAATCTGGAAAGGGAAAAGGCATATGCCAAAGTTTTTGGATCAAACATAAAGACAAATTTTCCTATCTCATCCTTCAATCCACTAAGGAAACTCATAACAAAGTATTCTTCACTAAGAGATGGATTCATTTTCAACATTAATGTTTTGAGCAACTCAAACTCTTCATAATAGTCATCCACATTAGAAGTTTGCACTAATTTATTAAAACTACCAACAAAATTTTCTTCAATAGGGTTTTCAAAACGTGCACAGAGATTGGTAGCTAAATCCTGCCAAGTTATTCTATGTCTATTGATCTGAAAATTTAAAAACCAAGTTTCAGCCTTACCCTCAAGGTAGATTGCAGCAATATTCACCTTCTTGTGTTCTTCAATATCATTCAACTCAAAGTATCTTTCACTCTTATGTATCCAGGCTCTAGGATTCTCGCCATCGAATCTTGGGAAATCCAGCTTAGGAAGACGATGATGTTGATAGTGATTTTGATGTGGATTTGAAAATCGATTATCTCCATTAGGTTCTGGATGAGAATTACTAGCTGTTTCTGGTATTGCATCTAACTTCTTCATAAGTAAATCAAATTTAGAAGTTAGATCTGATGAGAAGCTAGTGAAATTTGCTTGTAATTTGGTAATGGCAGCGGTGTTTACTTCCACCTTATCGTTTACATCTTTGATAGTCATTGGAAAAATATTTGGATGAAATTTGAGTTGATACGAACGGCTCTGATGCAAATTGTTGTGTTTAAACAACAAATGAACAATCTAGAAGATGAAATAATGATAAAAATAGAAGATAGAATCTCAAATCCGTCAGGAATTAGGCCAAATCAGTTCATGAAAAACGCTGACCAAATGGGTTTCGTTTCATAAATTTCAACTGAAGAGAAATAATCTCTTCTTACACATTTAAGTAGCCAATCATTAACCCTAATCATGCCCAACAGATGAGGGACGCGTGGCTAAATCCTACGGACAAAAATAATTAGATATCTGACAACAGAATTGAACTAAATACACCCGCAGTTCTACTAATGGTATCTAAAATGGACAACCCCAAGCTATCACTCTGTGACAGATTAGTCCATGTTTTCTTATCTGGTTTTCTGGTTTTGAGTATTTTTTATTTTTATTTTTTTTAATATTAGCGATTTTTTTTTTAATATTAGCGAATTAAAATGTTGTTACAGTTTTATAGCTCCTTTTTTTTTCTCTCTCTAAGAAAAAATCTTTTCCGTATATCAACCCTAATAAAACTGATAAATATTAATCCCTTCAAATGGCAGAGACACAAAGGGTGAAAGATTGGTTTACTTAGGTTTTGGATTGGATTCTTGAAGACTGTTTGATCGGTAATTAAAGGAGTGTTTATCAATCAATTTAGCGGATGGAAACTTTCCTCGATAGCTATTTGGAGGCTTAATTTCATGTACAAATGCATGTTTGATTGGGGATAGAAAATGGTTTTTTTAATTTAAAGAACCAAATAAAAAATGGTCATTGCAAGCTGCAATAGGGATAGTGGAAACCATCATCAACGTTGGTGTGGTGGTATGAACGAAAAATGGTCATTGAAGTCTTCATGTATTTGACCCAACAGTTGTTGCTGCTGCTAACTAAACTTTTTTATATATTAGCATAAAACTTGTTTCCATTAATCATGAATAGGTAGCAACTTCCCAGAACTCCATGACTATTGGTACAAGTACCTCTATGGCGAAAAAGAAACCAAGAAGTTGAAGAACATAACAAAGAAGGTCACGATACTCGGTGTGCATAAAAAGAAAAGATAAGAAGATAGTGGTCTTGGATGATAATACTGGGCACTCCAACGAAAATAATGGGTATCTGAATGGTTGCAATCGAGTGTGTTTTATTTGCTTGATGAAAATTTCATGTTTTTTATATATTTTTTTGGTTCCACTAATGACCTTACTGTTTAGCCCTTAATAAATGAAGACTTTATCTTTTGTTGTCAAATTTTTCCAAGTTGAAGCTGATTCAGAGCTAAAGGATATGAACTGGATAGTGATGTAACCTTTTATGTTCAATTTCACAATGTTCGTACTTTTTCAGTGGAAAAAGAGAAAACGAACGATCAAAGGTTTCGTCTTCTTGAATGAAGAAATATGAACACAGGGGAACCATAAAAAGATTTAGTATAAAGAGATGAAATAAATCAGTTTGATTTGTAACGTTTTACAGCCGGTATCGACTCAACTTGATAGCAAAATAATTACAATCACATTTGAAATCAAACTATGCTTTTCTTAGTAACGCATTAGTTCTCTATGGTACAAGCATGTGGCTTTTCTTTGAGACCATCACACAAACAGTTGATGATGGTGTTTTGCTACCCCTATGGCAGCTTACATTTCCGCTTGGTTCTTTAGATCAAACTATGCTTTCCCTAATTAACTGTACATAAAATTAAGCCCCAGAAATAGCCACCGGGAAAAGTTTCCATCCGCTAAATTGAGTATCAATCTTAGAAGTTAAACACTCCTTCAATTACCGATCAAATGATCTTAAAGAATCCAATTCCAAACCCTTCATCAACTCTATAAACAACCACTTTGAGTCTCTCTCATTTGAAGAAATCAATAGCATTGAAGAATTACACATCAATTTTGATGAAATTTATCTGTTTTGTTTGAGTTGATGCAGAAAAAGTTTTGTTGTTAGAGAGAGAAAAAAATAAAAGTAACAACCTTTTAATTCGCTAATATAAAAAGTCTTGCCACGTATGCGGTGGGTTTCACGGTGGGTTAGATTGGTGGGTTCAATAGAATTATTGTTAGAAAACCAGAAACCGTAAACCAAAGAAACGTGGACCAACCACAAAAGCCAGAACGTGCACCCCAGATTTATAGGGGTGCACAAATTTGCATTCTATTATGTGTGTATGCATCGTATAAACTCACTTGTAGTAGATAAACTATATCAGTATCTTTAGCTTGGATTCTTTTCCAGTATTTGTAGAAGACTAATTAGCTAAAGTGTTATCAGTAAAGGTTATTTAGACTAGAAAACATATCTATTTCTTGAGTTCTCGTTGGGCTTTATTTTCATACTCCTGTTACAGCAATGTTTTTCATACTCATCTTGCCTATTTTCCTTTCTTTTTTCTCTAAATATTTCTTAGTATTTGTTTTACCAGTTGCATTAGTTTTCATTGCGCTCACCTTTGAGTTCCTTTTATTGGTTATCTACCTATGCTCTATGTTCTTTAAGTCCTCTAATCTATTATATTATAACCTATCACAATACTTTCTTTGCATCTTTTTAATTTTTCCCCTTATAACTTCTTGCGTTGTTTCATGTGTCATTAAATTTGCCTTTTGGCTTATGATACAATATCTAATTCATTTCTAGCCCCTCGGACATCAACACCTCGGCCTGCATTTAGATTCTCCTAAAAAAATCACTCCACCTATAAAAGTCCTCACCTACGACATTTAAAGAAGTGTCAATCAAACCCATTTATTTTAACGATCAGTTATCTTCATCCCACCCATCTCACTTCAATTCCTAACTTGTTTTTCTAAACCTTCTGTCCCATTCAATAAAAAGCAAAACCAACCTTAGTCTCTTCATCAATTATTTCTACCCACTACTTATTTTCTTCATCCACTTTAACATTTATAATCTTGTACACAATATCATTCATAATGAATATCCTAGCTTGGAACTGTCAAGGTATAAACTATGTGTCTTTCATTCAACATCTAAGAGGGCTAGTTTCCGTTCACAAACCCAACATTTTATTTCTCTCTGAAACCTTAGCTAATGATCATCATATGAGAAACCTAACACAATCCCTTCAATTTCATAACCACTCCCGTGCCTAGAATTGGAAGAAGAGGTGTCCTATGTCTAATGTGGAACGACAACCTCAACATTCAAATATTACTTCACTCGCAAAATTATATACATACAAGGATTACTCCACCCCCCAGAACAACCTTGGCTATGCATGGGTATTTATGGCGCACACTAGCACCCAGGATATAAAGAAAACTTTCAGCAGTATTTCCCAACAATCTTCAACAAAACCAACCCTTTTATACCTTGGCTTTTGCTAGGAGACTTCAATGACATTCTGAATCAATTAGAAAAAAAAAGGAAGAAGGCAAGTAACTTATGCTCAATCTCAATCTCTCCTCACAATGATGGACCATATGGGGTTTATAGATATGGGATTCTGAGGTGACCCCTACACATGGACAAACAGCCAAATGGGGCAAGATAACATCTTAGAGAGATTATATAGAGAAATGGCAACCCAACTTTGGCATAGTGCAAATCCACATGCGCATTACTCATCTTGAGGATAGCATCCGATCACGCATGGGATACTACTGCAAGGAAAATAAATAGATTTACAAGGAACAAAAAACTACAAATTTGAACACCTATGGCTCACTCATCCCAACTCCGACAAATGGTTGAATCAACTTGGGCACAACAACAAGATATCGAACCTACCCTTGACCTTCAATTAAAACTCATAATAACCGGTCAAAATCTCTTAGAATGGAATAAGGAAACTTTTGGCCACCTTCCAACTATAATCAAGAAATCGTCAACCAAGACAAAACTTGCTCAACATCGGTGTGCTACCCAATCTAGAAACAATCTGGATCTTTGGTTAGCTCGGGAAAAACAAGCGAGAATCGATCATGCGGAGCTATTACAATGTCATGCAACATACTGGCAGCAAAGATCGAGAATTCAATGGTTACAATCAGGTGATCTCAACACAACCTTCTTCCCACACTAAAGCAACCATCCAAGGTCTGCCCAACAATATACAACAACTAAAAGACCCACAAAACAAGCTGGGTTAACAAGAAAGAGGACGTAATTCGGCTCATCCATGATCATTACTCGCAACAATAATCGGCCCAACCTACAATGATAGATGAGGACATTTTTGCAAATATCAACTCAAGATTAACTCCCAGACAATCGTACCTACTCACTAAGGAGGTAACTACAAACGAGAAATCAAACAAGCTCTCTTCTCCATAAATTAAGAGTTATACGGGTCCGGATGGTTATACAAGTAAGTTCTTCAAAGTTTTTTGGGAAACAACTCACTCGAATTTGATAGCAATGGTGCGAAGTTTTTTCAATGATATTAATATGCATCCGCTCATAAATCACACAAACATAACACTAATACCTCGAAGTAGATCATCCGTCAAAACCTTCACAATTAGGACCCATAGGGCTACGTAACGTCACATATAAAATCATTGCAAAAATCCTAGTTAATCGAATTAGACCCCTACTCCCACACCTCCCCAACCTTGTATCCCAAAAATTATAAACATCCACCTTCCCCAAGATAACCCCCAAGATAAAATTATATGGCCACATTCAAAATCTGGAAAATACACTACTTTATCGGGATACAAATGTCTAACCCAAAGTCAACCTACTCATACCCCCCTCCCACCCACCAAATTCTTGTGGACTCTACCATGTCCACCAAAAATTCAGCTTTTCTTGTGGAAATCAATCAATGAAGGTATACTAACCTTCTCTCTCTTACATCACATCCATTTGACCCGATTCCAAGCATTTGCCTCGGATGAAGCGGCGATTCGGAATCCCGGCCTCTAATTGGCTGTCCAACATCGACTACATCTTGGAACACATTATTCAATCAACTCTCAACCACATCAAATTCCAACTTTACCCCCACAATTACTTTTACGCCTCGAGACAACCATCTCTAGAATCCTCTGACAATCAACTCCAATCTCTGTCATCTCCTCTTTGTTTTCTATTATGAACCTTATGGCTAGCTAAGAATTAACTAATATACATGCCAAAAGCAAACAACGTCGGAGGAAATCTTAGTCGAGATCGAAAACAACAACGAGAATATTATGTTTACTTGGATTCCTTACCTCAGGTCCTACCGGAGATTCAGCGACATTTAACCACTCGAGAGGCACCAAAAGGACCTCA